>HG992300.1:12462500-13062500 GCA_905220595.1 Spilosoma lubricipeda | reverse complement strand
TAAATCACGGAAAATCTTATTGACGAAACTAATTTCATTTATGCACCATATTTTAGTTCTTTATGATTTCAAAATTTAAAATTGTTATTAAACTAAAGTTAAGAGTATATAATATTTATATGTTAACTATAAATATAAATAAATAAATAAATATTTCGGACATCTAAACACACAACGCCATCTAGTCCCAAGATAAGCAGAGCTTGTGTTATGGGGTACTAGACAACTGATACAAATACATATATACTTTTTTTTTTGTAAATACAGACATATTATAGATAGAACACACCCAAACTCCGAAACAAATATTTGTAGATCATACAAACATTTGGTCCGACCCGGGAATCGAACCCGAGACTTCATGATCAGCAGTCGCTCACGCCAACCGCGAGACCAACGAGGCAGTCAGTAACTAGCTGTTGTACGCGGTTCCGCCCGCGTGTATTTCGGATATCGCGGCAAGTATTAGCTTATGTGTTATTCTGATGTATATGCTATGTTACTGTAAAGTTTCATTTAAATCCGTCCAGTACTTTTTGCGTAAAGAAGTAACAAACATACACACTTACAAACTTTCGCCTTTATATATTAGAGTGTGATGTGATGTGTAGCACTATTAATGTAAATCCGAATGCGCATTTTTAGTTTCTCGCGCATGTATTACTCAAATAACCGTGCTTACAAATTTAAAACCAAAAATATTTGACGTACCAGGACCGTGTTTTTTGTTGTTTTGTTTAGTTAGTTTGCAATGTGTGCTTGTATAAACACGATTATATGGAAGCTTGACCACAGAAAAAAGAGCATTATTTTTTGTTAGATATAGACGAAATTAAAATGAAATCAAACGAGTGACATCAATAATAACAATATTGTTAACTATTCTAAAGAAAACTATGCTAATACACTCATTTTACACAGCTTTGTACCAACAACTTAAAAGTATGGAAGTTGTACCTTCAACTTTTTATTACTCTTCTTTTTTAAACAAACTTGTATCCCGGAGGGTCTCTTTTCATTTCTGCACTCGTATTCAAATTGCCCAAATGACACGATTAGGACTTCATTTGATGTAATAAGGTACCTTGTTGAACTTGGATGTTTGGATATTTGTCGACACCAATAGAGATTTTAATTTTTGTATGTTAGAATAACGTTCATGTATGTGGCGTAGAACACGTCGGTTGCCGCAGATTTTAGAGCTGAAATCTAATAAATATATGAAAAGGTAACTTTTATTAGTAAAAGGCACTAAAAACGAAGCAAGTAAAATCACACGTTGCTTTGAAACGGAGTACTATTACTTAATCTAAATCTATGTATCTATGTCTATATTTTTAGGTGTAAAATAAGTTATTTTTCCCTTTGGACCGCGAAACAGTTTGGACGTGTGCACGTTATTTTTCTAATTTCATTTTGAAATAGATTTATTTAAAAAAATATAACTCATAAATCAAAGTAAAGTAACAGGAGATCATAACAGTACAAGAGGACCAGTTCTGGTATGAGCGAGACAGCAACTTGTGAAGTGGAGGTAATCAGTGAAATAGATTGACATTAACTGTCGGCTGTCATCTGTCAGCGGTCATCTAACTGCTGCGATCCGTCTTTTGTCTGTGTCACGTCCAAGATTGCTGTAGCAAAAAAAAATACTCACATAAGGGGAATTCTACCACTACTGGGGAAAATATTCACTCCATACCGATATTTCGTGGTTGAGTGAAAAATAAACTTGAGGCTTGGTTAAAATTCTTTGATTATGATGCAACAGCACACCCACACACACATACACACACCCACATATACACAAACACACACACACACACACACGCACACGCTCTGACGCTCGAACCCAGGACCTCTTGAGTCGCTTCCGCTAACGGAAGGCAGTATATCCCTATGCCATGAAAAGTAAAATTGAAAAACATTCTTTAAATGAACAATTCTCTCAGACAAAGGTACACACACATGTTCTCATTGCAATTGCAAAGACACACACATGACCGGCTTTTCAAAAAGCGTGGTCTAGTCAGTCAAAGTGTGATTGCACAAAGCACCACACACCGCTACAAAAAGAAAAAATGGGAACCAATCAAATCACTTTTTGTTTATCCTCACATGGATTTGTAAAAGGGTCTCACTCAAAGTGAAATGAACAATACTAATCAGATCTTTGTGATGTTGGGATCGGTTGAAATTATTCATCCAACTTGTATGACGTACTTTTAATGAATATTCTTGTTATACTAGGTACAAAAGATGTTATGAGGTAAATGCTATGTCAGCATTGTTGACTTATAATAAGGACCGTACACACTAGATGCTCTTAAGGAGCATACATACTTCATCTTTATATACTAACAAATTATTGTAGAGTTTTATATCTAGTCAACGACTGCTTCGGTATTGCAGTGATACCGTATGCGACTGCTGTGCTTGAGGTCTCGGGTTCGATTCCCGGGTCGGACCAAATGTTTGCATGATCTGTCATTATTTGTTTAGGAGTTTGGGTGTTTTCTATGTATAATATGTATGTATTTACAAAAAAAATATGTATATTGTATATGTATGTCTAGTACCCATAAAATGGATCTGCTTAGTTTGGGACTAGGTGGCATTGTATGGCAGATGTCCGAAATATTTATTTATTTCATGAAACGTGAGAGTTTAAATGCTAGTCCGGCTAAGTGGTTAACAAGTTTACCAAATCACAATACAATATTAAGATGCAAGTATAGCAATGTTATCTGGTCTGAAAGGCGGTTCAGTAAAGAGACGCTAACTTTAACATACTTACAAATGTGTAACAGAGGCTCATCAATTATTTATGTATAATGTGTATGTTTTTAAAAATATTATCAGTCTAGATTGGCTTTCATAATACAAGATCTGCTTAGTTTTAAGCTAGATGGGGTTGTGTGAGAAATTTCCGAATTAGTTATTTATTTATTGCTTTTAAAGGATTGGGTTGGGTAGAAGTGATGCAGAGAGAAGTATCATGCTAAATACCATTCAAAAATATTAATTGCAAAATATTTATCATTAATCATCAGTTTTAAACCGGCACAGTCATTACTAGCCTTTAGTAGTTCATTGCAGTTTTGAGATCAAACTTCTAAAGCCAAATTTACTAACTTTGCATGTATACAAATAAATAAAATTGGAGTGTCATAAATTTAAACATACATTTTCCAGAATCAGATTATAAAAAGGCCATAAGCAAACTGACTTTTGCTGTAAATTGACGTACACTATTCAAAACTCTCTGACACATCTAACTGATGAGTGTCGCTCAATATCCGCTATCTGACAGCATCTCGTGGAATATTCTGGATCATTCGCGAAAGGTCCGCCACGTATCACATACGTTTTATTTACGACGAGGCCGCGCTTCACATAAATCTTTCGGCTGAAAATATTATGTACAGATACTTTTGGGACATTCGTTCGTGTGATATTATTGTCGGAGAATATCGAGAAAAGCATAAGAAACGTTATTTTATTGCTGTAAACTTGTATAAAAAGTTAATGAATCAAAAAAATTCATGTAAAGATTCAGTTTTTTTTAAGTTTGTGTGACTCTTCGCTTGTATATCTTACTGTCTTAAAGCAGTCATCATCATCAGCCTATCGCAGTCCACTGCTGGACATAGGCCTCGTAGCTTCCTGAAAGAAGTACATATTGTTATTATCAATGGCAAGAAGATGAAAATAATTAACTTTAGACACCTTACAAATATATGTACCTGTACCAAATACCAACCTACATGTAGTAAACTAGCTTTTAACATTTTATTGAAATCGGTGCAGCGGCTTAGGCGTGAAAGTGTAACAAACAGGCAGACAGACCAAGCTACTTTCGAACTTATTAGTATGGAAGAATGGAAAAAATAAATATGGATAATTTAAACTTAGGTACAAAAGAAACGATCTCACTGATCATCATATTATTTTTCTCTGAGACTGGGATTCATTTGTCATTGAACCCAAGACTTATTGCGTCAGCGGTTTGTGTTTTAAAGTCTTGTAAGGAGCAAAGTACCTCCGTTTCTAACAAGATATATGGTCTCATGACGTCGTTATTCAGAGACAGTTTTCAGACTGGACGTTTTAATATGATGATAGGTTATAATGCTTCCGATTTTAGAAACTATGCTCAGGTAAATATGTGAATTTTTCATTCCTTTTCATCGAACGATAAGGTTACGGCCCCAATTTCTGCCCCCACCCCCTTTCTCATATTTCTAAGCAGGTGACTCAAAAGACTGCAACCTAGTTCTGATTTTAGCACGTGTCTATGGGAGATGACAATTATTCCTCAGTTAAACTGTCTTTTCTAAAAAAGACAATTCCCGCACTATGAATAAATCCTGTCTCGCGAGGGACTTTACAAACATATATAAAACGGACTCAGAAAACACCCAGACTCACAACAACAATTTGCGGATCACACAAAGTGGTATCGCATGTAGGATTTGCGCAGTAAAGAGCGCCGTGGTGACCGCTAAACCACTAGGCTAAACATGCAGTTTTATGTCTCTATCTCTATTGCTGTGTTTCATTTACGTATTAGTTTTCGTAACATCGTATAATTTAGATTTACTAAGAGTTAGAACACCATAATTCATAGCGAATTATGATATAACTGCCAAGAATACAATCACCACTCTAACTTAGAAGCATATGGTGTCACGATACTCCTTCACGCTCGGAACAAAACAAAATTAATAGACTGCTTGGATTATCTCCCAAGTATGCTACTATAAGAGTTTATCAAATAGAAATGCACCCTATTGCAACGAGATAAAGTAATATTAAGAGGTATAAAAACTCGCGACAATACACGGCCGTTTTTAACTGGGATGCTACATGCTTTGTTTGGTTAGTGCCACAGTGTACTACTATACAGTAGATAAAAAGGCTGATATATAAATGAAAAATTCAGAGATCAACAAATACCATGCATGACTACACTAAATATTTAAAGTAATATTCTTCCTTTCCGAACACCAAGTGACTGAGCTTAAAACCCTCTATGTTTAATAAGGGGATGGGGACTTAGAGTGTGGGGACTCAGAAGTTTCCATGGGTGGCAGCATTGTACATTCGTAAGTAAACTCAACATTTATATTTTGCTCAATAATAATTAGTACTGTTATTGTTATTAGCAATTACACAATAAGTTCTCGTACTAATAGCGAAGGAACTCCATAAGAAGTAAAATAAAGAGATTTTATTAATGGTCTTTGAGAACCTTCTTCAATATAGAAATCAAAATACATATATCTATACTAATAAATATAAATGAAAAGTTTGTTTGTTTGAACGCGCTAATCTCAGGAACTACTGGTCCGATTTGAAAAAATATTTCAGTGTTAGATAGCCCATTTATTGAGAAAGGCTATAGTTTATATATCATCACGCTAAGACCTACAGGAGCGGAGCACCAATGAAGAATGTAACAAAAACGGGGGAAAATTATCACGCTACGGGCAATAGGAGACGCAAACGAGGTTGCGTGGGTCTGCTAGTACTATATAATAAAACCCATTTTAAATTACAGTGAGAACAATAACAACAACAATTTAGATAAAAATAATTAACCCACTGGTTATTCTGTACTGTGGCAACAGACACAAAGAACAATGGTGCATTGTCTCTCATCCCGTTGTCCGGGTTTATCGCGGCGATCCCGGGATTATCCACCCCTACTCCCGAGCCCCCGGGACCATCACATACGCAAAACTCATTCTATGCAAGTAAATTAGAATCTTCTCGGCATGTTCTGCAGTTTATGTCAGATTTAATTTGTGGTTTAGGGGAATATTAAAAATACTTGTCAATTATAATTATTTTCAATTAATTTAGATGGGTGCTGTATCCTACTAATATTATAAACCCGAAAGTTTGTAAACATGGATGGATGTTTGTTACTGTTTCACGCAAAAACTACTGACCGGCTTTGGATGAAACTTTACAGTAATATAGCTTATACATTAGAATAACACACAGGTTACTATTTGCCGCGATAATCGACCTACACGCGGGTGATGGCACAGGCTTGTGTTAGAATTATTTGTTAGAATTACTGGAATTCCACATGTTGTTCTTTTGCAACTTAAAAAGCGTGTGTTCTGAAAGATAAAAAGAGTTAGAAACAAAAGCAGAACTCGCATAGGAAGGGATCCGTAACGTCCGTAAAAAAAAAAAACTGTAAAAATCAAGTTTATTGTATGGGAACTCCATTAAATATTTATATTATTCCATTCTTAATATCTGTCGTTATAGCGGCAACAAATTGTCATCTGAGAAAATTTCAACTTCTAGCTATTACGGTTCATTAGATGCAGCCTGGTGATGATGTACGGACGGATGAACGGTCAGACAGACGGACTGCGGAGTCTTAGTAATAGGGTTTCTTTTACCCTTTGGGTACGGAACCTTAAAAACGTTTCTATCAAATCTCTGTTACTAACATCTTATATCATTCTCACAAAGACTCACAAACTAACTAAGAGTTCCGAACAACAAGTTCTTCAGTGCAACGAGCACCTTAAAAATTGTGGAATTTGCTGGATAGCCTCGAGAGAGGTATACTGAAACAATACCTACTACGACTTTATGTAAGTATATTGCCATCAAATAGGTTCACTTACTAGCAATATACGTATACATCACTGAATATATTATATTAGTGGAACGGCTTCCCTCGGAAATTCACGGATTCTCTCTATACATATGTTACACCTATAAACCTTCCTCTTGAATCACTTCTATCTATCTATTCTATATTTCTATCTATTGCTGAAAACTTTATTAAAATCCGTTCAGTATTTCAAAACATGTAAGCAAATAGACAGCGGTAGCGACTTCATTTTATCCTATATTATATTATACCCAGACACATAACAATTAATAGTGTTCACATAATGTTTGTTCTAGGTGCCCACTTACATTTTCCCCGGGACAGTGCCTGATAATGCACGGCGTCGATTAGGGGAAGACCTGAAATCCGGGTCCTCCCAGAGTAGGGTGCCAGAGGCCGTTCGTCGGGGTGGTTTTAGTGAAAACACCACATACTCTTAACTTCTGTGTCCGCGAGGAGATGGATTTTTTACAATGTCAAAAAAAGCCATTGACGACCAAGCGAGATGGAAGGATCTAGCAGGAACAATCATGAAGAAGTATCAAGTTAGACGCACCTATATCCTGCAGGTGCTTTAGATTTGTCATGTGCTTTCAATCTGGTTATATATAAAGCTATATAAGGTATTAATTTCAATATTTACGTCTATTTAATTCAGAATTATAATATATAGTATATAACAAGAGAGAGAGAGCGATAGAGGAAGTTATAAAGGGTTACAAAATAACTTAATATCCAAGGAGGCTGTAAGCTGAGGATGTAGGTCACTTAAGGGTCGAGCGGACCCGTCTCCATTTCAATATTACTGTGACCCTGTATCAAGCTCCTTCAACTCCTGAGCGAAGATGTTGGTGAATTATATAATATACTTGTGTTTGTATACTTGCATGTTTGTAGTTAGATTATGTCTATCCAAGTGATTTTTCCTCTGTGATATTAAATGACTAGCAAATCCTTTGAACGGACTAAAACTGATATTAAGCCTCGTTGCTAACATGGCGCATCCAGCATTGGTACAAAATAAATAAACTTCACTCCTATATCGACTCAGAGCTAGAAGTACGTGATTTAGGTATTTTTACTGGAGACCCAATGATGCAGAAGCCACTGAATAAGCCACACTAGTGTGGGTCAGCATCCAACATTGTTGCGGTTCTGCATGCATCCTGCATCACTTCTCTTGCTCACCTTTTCCATCAGATAGCGTAGAGCCGTTTTAGCAGGCTCAAATGTAACAAATAAACACCCAACCCAACACAACAGTAAGAGTTTGGAGTACGGAATTTACGGTTCGAGTGAGAATCAATCTCATTCGCTCGGGACAAAACAATTTAAATCATCACACGTATCCAAGCATGGACTGTGCTATCCCGGTAGAATGCCTTTCACATTCTATCATCGGTTCTCATAGTGATCTTCTATACTTTTTTAAATAAAGGGACTAATGAGCATCTAATAATAATAATAATAATCGCTTTATTGTACACCAAATTACTTATAAAGGTAACTTACAGCTAAGAGGTACAATTGGCGGCCTTATCGCCCCAAGGCAATCTCTTCCAGGCAACCATGGGATGGAGAGAAAGACGTGGAAAGTATAGGGTAGTACTGGTGTATAAAAATAATAGTAGAAGAAATAATAGATATATATTATATAAAGTATTAATAGCACCTAGTGTGGTTGATTAAATGAGTACATAGAAATATTAACTAATATAAGTTCCATATAAACTCTAGTGGAATTCGAGACCCAATTTAGAATAACGTCGGTTACGAGTCTTTGAAGTCTCCCAGGTAATGTGCCTTCACCAGTCTCTTGAACGCAGCCAGAGTCTGCGAACGTCTTATTGTTTCTGGTAGGGCGTTCCACAACCGAACTGCTTGAACAGTAAAGGAGTGGTCGGGGAATTTGGTAGTATGTCTCGGCATTTTCAATTTCAGGTTCTCCGACGATCTCAACAGTCTGGAGTGTGTGTCATGCAGGAAGGTGAACCGTGATTTGAGGTAACGTGGAGTAAGAGGATTGAATAGAATATTAAAAAGAAGAGAAAGAATATGAGCGTTCCGGCGAATGGGTAACCACTTAAGCTGTTTACGGTAATCGGAGACATGATCATATTTGCGTAATCCAAATATAAATCTTATACGTCTAAATATATCTAACGTCATAGTAAGTGCCTAACGCCACTAAAATGAGCGTTGTATAATTGTTTCATAGATTGTTTGTACGAAGCAAACACTCTTGAGGAATAAACAGTGGTAGAGAGGTAATTTTAAAAGGTACCTCTTTAAATATATATATAGTTATTATCTTTATACAGCTCTAGAACTTTATTAAACAACAGCGCTCAAATTAGAACACAACTGAATTAAATCTACTTTATAATGTTGTAGCAACGTTCGTGGAACATGCTCTAGGAAATTAATCAGCTAATACATCGCCCGCTACTTCATACCCAAGCCAGTTAACGTTACGTTATAAATGAACAGTCTTATTTCTACAAACTACTTTTATACCAAAAGTCGAGTTATTTATACAAATAGAATATTCTGTATTGAAATATAAAAACACAATAGATTCTTAATTTAATATAGACTGCCTCGTTGGTCTCGCGGTCGGCGTGTGTGACTGCTGATCATGAGGTCTCGGGTTCGATTCCCGGGTCGGACCAAATGTTTGTATGATCTACAAATATTTGTTTCGGAGTTTGGGTGTTTTCTATGTATAATATGTATGTATTTACAAAAAAAAAAGTATATATGTATTTGTATCAGTTGTCTAGTACCCATAACACAAGCTCTGCTTAGCTTGGGACTAGGCATTGTGTGTTAGATGTACGAAATATTTATTGTTTATTATTATTTATTTATATTTTAGTTATGTACAAAAGATAGACAGCTATCGCTACCGGACAACCTTTGGGTGAATTCATACATATATTATGTACTAGCTGAACCCCGCGGTGTTACCCGCGGTTATTGTTGTACCGCGAGTAACGCTGCGGGACAAAGTTAGTCTAAAAAAAGTAGCCTAAGTTACTCCCCAGATCATCAGCTATCTGCCAGTGAAAGTCCCGTCAAAATCCGTCCAGCCGTTCCAGAGATTACCCGGAACAAACAGACAGACAGACAGACAGACCGACAGACAGACAGACAAAAATTTTTTCAACTACACTTTCGGTATATGTACCGTGTATACATATATATGCATTTAGTAAAAAGCGGTTATTTTAATATTACAAACAGACACTCCAATTTTATTTATTTGTATAGATATATATATATATATACTATTACATTGACATACATACAAATGATATAACAATAAATACATTCAAATATATATAATGTTTATTTGTGTAGTAATGGATTAAGAACATAGGGTGCTACTGCCGCTATTCATTTTGCGGGTGTCGTAAGAGTCGCTTAAGTGAGCGAGATGTATTCAACAATAAACAGAAAACCGGTGTGAAATAGCGCTTGCGCTGTGTTTCACCGAGTGAGTGAGGATACAGGAGGCCTATATTCCAAGCCCTCCCCATATCCCTTTCCCTGTCCCCCAAAAGGCCGGCAACGCACTCATGACACCTCTGATATTGCGGATGTCCATGGCAGTAATCGTTTACCATCAGGCGATACGTCTGCTCGTCTGCCCACTATTCCATAAAAAAGGAACCTTTCTTTGAAGTCAATATAAAACGAAGATAACTCAGCTTAACATCAATATCCTAACTAATATAATAATACTTGTGATTACGTTTGTGTTTATTTATAACGACTTAACAACATAACATTATCAATTGTCGTAAAATGTTGTGCCTTTTGGCAATGTTCTTGTTTAATATGAGGGCAAACGATCAAAAGGGAATTAATTTGAGCTTCTACATGTGTTGCATGCTTTTAAAAGTGTCTTGCATCAGTTAAACATCGGTTAACCTCACTTAGTAAAATGCAACATGATCATTCATCCGTTGAATATGAGGTGAGGCATGATTTCAAAGGACGGATTCTCGAAAAATAAAAAAGAACTTATACAAGTAAAACCACGTGCATTACCTGTACATACAAATTTTCATAAGATCTCTTTAAGCCACCCAAAAATATCGCTCTTACAAAATAAACATGAATTGAAAATCTCTCTCTTTGAAGTTGAAAAAAAAAGACAGAATATTGCGTAGTCAAAGAAATGTAAATAAATGTTGCGTTTATGATGACAGATGTAGGAAATATAGTTAGTTAAGTTATGAAGAAGTAAGTTAGTTGGCACGTACATCACACGATGCTAAAGTGTCGTGTTATGATATAAGAAGTAGCCGGCGGCTTGTACCAGCCGCGTCACGCGTCACATTACATATATACAAGGATTTCCTGCCTCCGAGCTGGCACATAAATCACTCTCACATACTTACCGAGTATCAAATGTGAGCGGTGTTTGTGTGCAAACACCACGACAAATGAAAACGTTAGCTGAAGATTAGGACTTTTATGTTATAAATTTATCTTCACTAGACATTATTTCACGTTTTGAAATGTTTAAATTGTCTTGTTTTGTTTTATTAAGCAATACAACTAGAATTTTCATTATATAAGCTTTTATAGGAGATAATTCTTACCAACTCGTTGACCTGACCGTTTTACTGCCTCGCTGGCGCAGCGGTAGCGTATACGACAGCTGTGCTTGAGGATTCGGGTTCGATTCCCGAAAATTATTTAACTGTGTAACTGTCTCCACTTCCATATTTGGGAATGCTTTACATCCTCAGTATCATCAGCTATCATCTATACTGGAAGTTTAGAAAACCAGCCATCTCATAAGTAGAAGCACTACTTATCTGACTTCCGTTCAGTTTTACCAAATCTTCATGAGTTTCGCCACTGATTATATCTAGCTCTTTGATGTCAGCGGAATTAAAATAATAGTCTGCAAATCAGCATACCCGTGATTTTAATCAAGTCCCGATTTAAGAATATAATATCGAAAGAAGTACCAATACGACGTGTCGTTACATGTTGTATTCTTGGATAGTTCAAAAGCAAACAGAACATGCCAACCTAAATAAAAAATTCAATCAGAAAGCTAGTTCAAGTTCATTTCTTGGCGAGATTGAGCGATAGGGTGATTGTGGACGATCCGGACGCAGGTAGCGCGTCAATAGCTCGTCCATCCCACACCGCCGGTTTACTTAGACCCCTGAGCTGCAAACACTCGGCCTACATAACAAAGTTACTAGTACCAGTAGTTGGTGTCGAGAGTTCTTCGTAAATAGGTCGATTGAAAAACCGTTTGCCCAATATTTCCTCACTGTATTTTATTATTCAAAGATACGTCCGGTACGCAGTACGACAAGTAGGTACCTCATTTATGAGAATAGGTGGCTGGACTATAAATTAAGATTTTGTGTCAATAAATGTACCGGCATAGTATATTATTTATTCCGTGTCTTAGAAATGGTTCTTAGAATTTAACAAAATTTAATTAATAGGTATTAGCGAGTTCTATTCGCTTAAGTAATGGTAAAACTTTCCATCAGGTGCGTTTGAAGACAACCACTATTTTCACTTCATTAAATTTTTTAAAGTTTTTTTTTCTAAATTCAGTTGAATGCAGATGTCTCCAACATCAATATATTCCTATTACTATATATATATACATACTATATGTTATACTACTAGTTTTTGCCCGCGGCTCTGCCCACGTATGTATCGGTTATTGGAGTAAATAGTAACATGTATATTGTTCTGATTTAGTCTATACAAATAAATAAAATTGGAGTGTCGTTTGTAATATTAAAATAACCGCTTTTAGCTTAATGCATATGTATGTATACACGATACATATACCAAAAATGTAGTAAAAAAAATTTTTGTCTGTCTGTCTGTCTGTCTGTCTGTTTGTTCCGGGTAATCTCTGGAACGGCTGGACGGATTTTGACGGGACTTTCACTGGCAGGTAGCTGATGACCCGGGGAGTAACTTAGGCTACATTTTTTTAGACTAACTTTGTCCCGCGGCGTTACTAGCGGTATAACAATAACCGCGGGTAGCACCGCGGGGTTCAGCTAGTCTATAATATAATAATATTATAAACCTGCAGAGTTTGTTTGTTTGAACGCATTAATCTCAGGAACCGCAGTTCTGATTTGAAAAGTTCGTTTGATGTTGGATAGCACATTTATCGAGCAAGGTTATATTTCACCACGCTAAGACCAATAGGAGCGGGGCACCAATGGAGAATGTTTCAAAAACGGGGGAAAATTATCACACTACGGGCAAAAGGAGACGCAAACGAGGTTGCGTGGGTCGGGTAGTGAGCTATATTATTGTAAAGTTTCATCTAAATCTGGTACGTGGTATTTGTGTGAAAGAGTGATAAAGATCTATACATTTATCCTCACAAACTTTCGCACTTATAATATGAGTGGTAGGATTCGTGGGCTAAGCATAAGCGCTTTTTGTACTAGACTAGTGAGTTGACAACTTATTTCGTTGTTTGGATAACTTGATAACTGTTATCGTTTGTATTTCCACTCAAAGGCTACCCATGGGCGACGGTTGGCAGTGCCCATTAGGTGACTCGTATGCTAGTTTGCTTCTTACATTATAAATAAAAAAAAACATGCAGACATATTGAAAGAAATGAAAATCAAAGTAGGTAAACTAAATAAGCCCGCTGACACACATGTACTAATATTAAAACCATGGCCTATTTCACACCCGAAATCCTTAAAGATGTGTCGACCATTTAAATGTAAATGTGTTTTACAAAAACCCGGTAGTCCCGGAATATTTACTATTCGTTGTGAAACGGGTAAGGATCACGGATTTTCCTGCGTTAATATATTTATGTATTTGCATTTTGAACTGGTTTAGAACAACTACGTAGTGCATTAATTATCTAAATAAAATTTGAATAGATTATAATAATTTTTACGGTTTTATTTTAATACATGGTTTTGATTTACTAGGTTGTGACGTCATCCATATGCACACTGTACAGATCTTTCTTTAGACCATAGAAGTATGAAAAGAATGCGATTTTTTTCGCACTCTTCAGTCACTTCTGCCTAGGTTAAAACTCACTCAAAAGTCATCAAAGTCTACAATAGTTTAGATGAAATCTTAAGTTAGGAGCTTCAAATTTTAAGATAAATATATTAATATATAAATATGATAAAGAAGTCTCTATTCATTAACCCCTATACAATTTATATTATAATAACAATTTGAACTGAATACAATAAAGTTTATTCAAAACTTGGAAAATGAATAAATAAGAGAACCTATATCGGTTTCTCACTATCTTTTTATCTGTATTTTGCATAAATAGTGATTAAAGGGCAAATTTGAGTGAGACTACTTTAATGCCGATGGTAAGTTAAAATCTCAATATTTTCCTATGATATATTTCCTAGTTACAATGCGAGAAGCTCATACGCACACTTCGTTCATAATAAAGTACATTCGAACGAGCGCCGGGCAGAGCACACGTGTGGGTTATTGCACACCGTACATAGACTAAACTGCAGAAAAGACAATTCACCAACAAAATATATTGCATCATAGTTTCAAGTTACAGGTATGCGATCAAAGCATCAAGAAACAGAGTTATTATAATTTCAAACAACTCACTACGACCGTCTGGAGACAAATTATGGTAATCAGACTGCTGATAAACATATCTACTCTTCCTTGTTTTACCATCGTGGATGGTTGTCCTTTTGTAAATTATTGAGCGACTAAATACGAACAAAATACAATCCACTGCATTAAATTTAGGTCCACCTGAACTCTTAACATGGTCCTTTGAGCCGGATTTGAACCTTCTCGTTCCGCCGCATGAGTCGATGCCCACTACAACGAGCCCTGTGGATGTCGCAACATACATGTTCTATACAAATAACACCCTAACTCAGAATGGCAACCATGCTGATCACAATATTATTTATCTTGGGTAGGAATCAAAACCACGAATTTTGGTTTAACAGTCAGGGAAATGAACCACTTAACCAACTAGCCTGTTCATAGTTTACACTCCTCAACAGATCCGTACCAGTATTAGTCCTCTCAGGTTATGAATGTAACGTTTCGAAACAACGCCTCAAAAGACCTACGGGACGTAAAAACTTTTTGATTTTGACTGACTTCCCATCTTACTAACTTTCCTTTCATACTGGCCTCACAATTTCACCATTTTAGATCACATTCACAGCCTTAAGAGTTCACTGTTGACCTTTTCTTGGCAAGGAAGTTTCATTTCGTCATTAATTTTTTTCTATTTAGATGACGTTAATAGACTTACCTTGTATTACGTAGGAGATGACTGTGATGTTTGGTATTGATGATGAATAATTCCCAAATTACCTACCAACTTGTAATATTAAACTTTCTTTTTCCAATACTAATAAAATAAATCTGAAAGGTTTTTTCGACCTCTGAAATTACAAGCCTTATTTGAAAACTTCTAAAGTGGTTAAAGCCAAAATCTGATTAAAATTGCTTTCAATAGACTCATTTAAAGTTACTAAACATCTACTATAAGGCCAAAAATAAATTAATTACGTGATTGGCTTTTGAAACTTTATCTCGTTAATGACAAGAGCTTTATGTAACGTTAGTTCACTCAAGTTAATTTTTTAGAATCAATTAAAACATATTTCTTTTTGTTTATAACCTTTAGACCTTTTTGAGGTTTAGGTATAGGATAATAATATATTGTCTAAAAGCAACAAGGTTATCTTTTTGTATTTAAAATGTCATTCAAAAATTCAATTCCCGAGAGGCAGTACAAAATGCCTTTAAAGAGTTTGTTGCCTCCCGTCCATCTGATTTTTACAAGAAGGGCATCAATAAACTGCCAATGCGTTGGCAAAGATACGTCGATTGCATGGGTGATTACTTCGAATAACAGAAATAAAAAAGTTTGAAAAAATAAGTACTTTCACTTATTGCATACAAAACGGCAATTTCATAGGTAAAAAACTATTATATATATAAAATACAAAAATTTGGTCCGACCCGGGAATCGAACCCGAGGCCTCAAGCACAACAGTTGCATACGCTAGTACTGCGCCACTAAGGTGGTCAACGAATTTCAACTACCTATTCTCTATAAGGTATAAAACTTATTCACTCAATAGGTATCAGATCAATCGATAGATAGAAGTGACCTGTCTACACATACTTGTTCTATAGCACCACTAAGCATGCATAGTGATAAATATCGAGGGTCAATAGTGCCCCACGTAAATATGTATCTGTGTGGATATTGGCTGTATTTTGTGCATATTGTCGCCCGATACTGTGAGGGTGATATTCAAATGAAAAAAATATAATCATTTGTGTTTGAAGTTGTTAGACAATTGTAATAATAAAGTATTAGAGCCACCGCAGACTAAAACATTCTAATCGGTTGAAAGTTTGATCGGGTTGACTTTTGGCTTATTTGTCGATCGATACCGAATCGTATTAATGTGCGCACTCCCATACATCTTCATACTGACTAAGAAACCAACAAAACTACAGGTCGATCAAAAAAATTTTGTAGTCTGCGGGAGTGATAGGCATGCTACATTGTTGCATTGTGTGCATTTGC
Organism: Spilosoma lubricipeda; assembly: GCA_905220595.1. NCBI lineage: Eukaryota > Metazoa > Arthropoda > Insecta > Lepidoptera > Erebidae > Spilosoma > Spilosoma lubricipeda. Next base: position 13,046,262 of record HG992300.1, on the reverse strand, counting down.
AATAAGTATGGTGCTCGTACATAAAATGAAAATAGGTCAAATGGTTGCATCAACACTCAATCAATTACTCAACCCTGGTTGGGAATCGAACTCACGCCATCTGACTTAACATTCGGATCGGTAACTACTAGACTAATGGGATATTCAGGTTAATATACTTCGATTAAAGTCTTAACTTCGGATTGGTACTGAGAATTCAGACTGTTTAGTTAGAACCTTCTTTTCCTCTTGACTTCCTTTGTCTATTTCAGTTCATGGAAACCATCGTAAGTACCTATAGGCTCTGATCTATATCAATCAGAACCCCATGCTGTGCATGCTTCTTATTTGAGTTGGTTTTCTGTATTTGCGGCAATCTTTTCAAATAATTCCTTAGACCTGCCGTAGGAAACCAATCAAATTATATGATCGTACAGACTTGTGACACGTCCTATTATAAATCAGCATATTTATCTAATATCTGCGACGCGACAACACACGGCGTGACACCGCGCGTGGCTTCATCTAAAACGTGAGACACATAAACACCTTAAGTTGCCACAACTGTATTAAAAATTCAACCCTCGCACTATGCTTATAAGAATTACTTTACAGTGGTTTGCATCATAAAAATGAATGCTATAATATTTGAAAATTTTAACACGGAGAAATGAAAAACGCGTCTATGCTGAAACAATCTTACGTGTGACGGTTGATATTAATCTTGGTAGGTTTTAAATTAGAGAATGTGCTGCGAAGTCGTTAGTACCATTTGTTCAATTACTGCTTAAATAAAGTGTAGTTGATAAAACTTGAGCTATAGTAATTTTGCTAAAACCTAAATTTGAATGAATTTATACATTTCATCTTAGATTTGTTGAGTCTAGTAGTTTGGGTAAATTAAAACGTCTGAGGATAATTATATTTCAATCACATTTACACAATTAAAGAGAATGCATATCTTTCAAACTTAAAAAGTAGATTATTAAGATACGTATTTAGAGATCAAATAAGATTTAAAAGTACGAAAAATTACAAAAATGTTAATTAATAAATCTTGTTAGTGATGTCCAACCAAGACATTCAAAGTAAATCACTATTTGTTTAAAAGACTGTGTGCTATCAAATATCACAACTGCAATATCAATTCTGTGCGTTAGTTAGTTTTGACAACAGTTATTATAGAATTAATGTCTATGTGTTGTGTAGAGTGAATCAGTCAGTGATGTTAAATGGGGTTGCATTAACTTGATTAGCGTGAAAAGAGACTATTACTGTGTAGAGCCGTTAGTTATGCTAAACGATTTAGATGGGCTTTTAACGAACATTAATAGATTTATACAATTTATGGACCAAGTTAATCAACCTTAAAACACTTGAATAATTAATAAATTAAATAATAGTTATGTTTAGCCAGTTAAAATCGAGATATAAATGATTAAAATTCGTATATATTAAAGCCTCCGATGTGTTCGACGTACTAGAGATGTGTCAAAATCATTATTTTGCTAACTCGCAATGCTAGAAATCCATATTCATACTAATATTATAAATTCGAAAATAACTTTGTCTGTTACGCCGTTACGACTAAGCCGCTGTACCGATGTCAATAAAATTTTACCTATAAATACTTTGATTGTTGAGGAAGAACATGACTAGTTATACCACGTGAATAGAGCCTCGGTCAAAAGCTAGTAAGAAATATAATAAAGAAGATTTTTAAATTTCTGGAATTGAATAATATTAACAATATCTGGTAAAGTGTGTAATTATGATTTGAAGATAATAACGTGACGCGAGAAGTTATTAAACAATAATTTATAAACGAAGAATGTCCAACAAGTCTTAAGCCCTATTATCACTTTCAAATAAGTAAAGTAACTTATTATAAGGGAATATTTTACTCTACGTTTGAACAAAACGCTGCAAAAATTCACCTCTGAAATAATATGACTACATTGTTATAATTTGAGTCAACAATGAGCATGAAATTCTTTTGTTATTTGTACAATCTCAGTAAAATGACCGGCGGTGCGCGGTCTCGAAACTTTACCGTACCTTGTACTCGTGCTATCTTCTATTATATTGGCTCTCCGGCATTACGTGCAGAATATCTATACGGATATACGGATAGACAGGCTTTGAATCCGGCGACAGATAATAGCCTTGTCGATAACGTTTTGCATATTACCTGGCTGAATTGACTCAACTCATGAATTATTTCGCATGGATTATTTTGTTTGTACTTTGTAGCGTATTCATATATAGTTGAATTTTGTATATTTATAATGAAACATTCAGAACACTAATGCTGTTATGAAAATTTTGCTTAAATTAAAGCTGTCGAAGAAAATGTGCAGTTATATTGCTTCATTAGTCGAAGAAATGTTCTTATTGGTAGATATAGCCTCTGTTTATTACTAAAGCTAATATCTTGTGCAATGTTAGAATTATTCCACTGCTACGTCTCAACGTTTACTATACTTTTTTAAATTTAAATTTACGGCACCCTAAAAATTAAATAAAAACAGCTAAGGAAAACTTATAAAAGTAAAACAGTCGATTATGAGTTTGAGTAAATATAGATCCATTATCTTAAATGTTGTGTTCATACAAGACTGATCAAAGCAAAATTTATTTTATAAATATTTAGGTACGTGAATAATATTCTCATAATATTTGATACTTTCTCGTGTCTGATATAAAATATCTAAGTTTTTATCCCTTGTTTACTGCGTTGGTCGTAAAGCTAAGTTGAGTTGAGAAAATATTTGCTTTGTCTGCGAAAAACACGTATTGTACAAGCACTTTTCAACATTGTATAACATTGGTAAGGTTGAGATTATGATAACTTATAATACTTTCTTGTATCAAATTATACTTCATTAAAATTTATTATTTTGTTTTGCTGTGACTCTATTCTATTTGGGATCAGCGGTGTGTGGATAAAGAAATTCTCACACTAAGAGCCCATTTCAATATTTTGTGATGAATCTGTGATAGACTATTCTGAATTTATGTGTCAAGTAACTGCAGATTATGGTTTCACAAGTCACATATTTATTAGCAATTTTTATCTTTTATATCACTATTTATCAGATAAAAACTAAACTGTTTTTTGACATGGTTTTAATTTACGGAGAATGACATCAAAGCGCTACCACTGCTTCACGGGCATACTGTAAGAGATATGGAACCAGTCTTGTATGTCATACAGACCGCGGTATTGCTGTTAAAAATAATGAAACTACCAAAGTAAAATCTTTTATTTTTATAAAAAATCTACCAACAATTTGCATTCCATTAACATCCTCAACATATCAAGTAAATCGACATCATTCCATCAGCGGCCTTTAGACTTGTTTCCGCCAATCTAATTCATGTCGAATGCGTTGAAAAACCTAAAATCTCCCAAAAGCATTCCAGCGGTCGAATCCAATCTACGCTATATATAGAAGCAATTACGTCTGTGCGTCTGTCTGTCGCACAAAGCAACCATCACTGTGCAAGGGAGGGCTGGAGGGGCGGGAGGAGTATTTCATTGACGAAAAATCAGACGGAAAATTGAAATGGAGAGAATTTTGCGCCATGAATGTATAATCGGGTTGTGGAATAGACACTTTTCAGATTCATTATTTTAATATATACTATATATATACAGTGCGCGGTTACAAAAATAATGGATTATAATAACAATAATAACGTGACATGTTTAGGGAGAACTTCATCACACATCAGATTTAATTTATGAGACTGCCGAGTTATTTCTAATTAGACTGGGCCTTTGCTGAGGTCTCCAAACTTCTGTTATATTTTCTTACAATGTTCTTTAATTATATACATATAGCAAGTATTATAGTTGGGTCTTGAAATGGCTGTCAGATCAAAACTATACCGCCTTATCCACAAACGTTATTTAACTTTGAGCAGCAGGTTTATGTTATTTTCAACGTTGAGGCTATAAATTAAAGGTTAAAAGTGACACAGAACTGTTGCTTTTAAAGAAAATATAATTGGCCATCTAAATAATATTGATCATTGCATCAAAGGCCTTTAACAGTCCATTGTTGTACATAAGTCTTTCCTTAGGATGGAGATACAGCACGCTGGCCAAATGGGTTAGTACAGGGTTTATTTCAAGTTTCCCTTCAGTTTGCAGAGATGTTGTCTTGCGTAGTTTTCTCGCCTAGTCGCCTCTTGTCTTGGGACAAACATGAGATAAGAAGGGATAGTGATACTCTGTATTCGTAATCCGTCACCACTCGGCAATAATAACCAACACAAGTAAACGTCCTTTGTCGCAAATAGTACTTTGCTATAAAAAGTTTATGAAATATTGTCTGTAGTTTATTACTTAAAACCGAGGATATTAGAGTCGTGGTACGTGTTTCACATTATGAACAAGTAAAAAAGATGTGTAAAAGCTACGTAAAGCATAGGTATGTTGGTTAATTAAAACATGATAATTGAAACATTAAAAAAAAGTTTAAATATAATTATTACCATTTTTTTGTCCATACGTTATATACTAAAGCATATAGATCGAGTTATACCGTAATTAGTCCATTCATATACTGCCATGTTAGAGAGCCATGTATAGTAAAAACCATGCTACCCCCCCAGCTCCAGCCAGCCTCCAGAGTCCCACAGCTCAGTATCATGATACCGAGCTGTGGGGTGCTCACCATAACCTGACAGAATACGGGTGTTTAGCCACTTTTTAGTTGTATTTAACCGAATGACTTGGGTTACCAGAACCGGGTTACAAACGTGACATCTACTTCTTATGAAATCTATTATATTAAATAGCACATCCAGTAGTTGGATGCATGTGTCGTACGCACGGAGTCCCCGGCGAGCGCCATTATACATAATCTGTTTACTTAGCGCACTTCGACATCGGCTTGCGCCGGATCCAAATGCGACGCCATCACAAGTAATGGTTACGCTACACATAACATATATATACTTTGTGCTCCTTCCGTATGCATAAAGTTATATTGAAAGGTTATATTAAAGAAGAAAGTTATATTAAAGTTTATATTTTTTGTTGCAATCTATTTGTCTGTTTTTTTTAATAAATAGAAGGCAAAAGAGCAGACGCATCGCCTAATGGTAAGCGATTAACGCCGCCCAACAAAATAATTACTACAACAACATTACAGCTAGCTCAGGCCGATTGCAAACTAATTTATAATATTTTGACTTAACTTTTTTCTATTTATACATATAATAAAATATAAGAATATAATAACAATCGCATTTAAGCCATAGACAATATTCAACCTAAATTTATTTAAAAGTTATCGTGAGAGGTTCATGTTTTGACATTATATGGGCATTTCATTGTTTTGCGCCGAAATAAATCCCTTTTTAATTTTGAAGAGTCATTCATAGACTTCAGTCAAACCTCCATTCTAAGGAGAGGCCCATGTCCAGCAGTGGACTGATAAAGGCTGTTGATGTGATGCGATGCTGAGACTTGAAGCGATAACGCTATTCTGCCCGTCGAGTTTCATAAAAAGTAAAATATTGTCGTGTTAGACAATAGTTTAGAACGCGTCTTTTTAAAATCTTGAGGACGCAATACATCTATACCAATAAATAAAATTGGAGTTCTGTTGTGAATCTGTTTGTAATATTAAAATACCCGCTTTTTACTAAATTTATATGTATGGATACATGGTACATATACTAAAAATTTAGTTAAAAAATTTTTTGTCTGTCTGTCTGTTCCCGGTAATCTCTGGAACGGCTGGACCGATTTTGACGGGACTTTCACTAACAGGTAGCTGATGATCCAGGGAGTAACTAAGTACTTTTTTTAGACTAGCTTTGTCCAGCGGCGTTACTCGCAGTACAACAATAACCGCGGGTATCACCGCAGGGTTCAGCTAGTATTATATATAATACTTGCCAGTCAGCCAGTCAGTCGCTTTATATCCGGGTCAAGGCTATTGTAGCAGAAAATGGTAAACGGTAGGTACATAAAAAAGATTGAGTGAGTCGGAATATCAAATTAAGAGAAACAGCTTCTCGTGAACTTGCTCGTAACAAGATTAGAAAAAGCGAATAAGACGAAATCAAGAATTGGTCAAAATGAGATATACATATTTGTGTTTTCCATTTAGCAATGAATATAACTTTTTGGATACCGAACTAGATATTTTAACACAGTTTTGTTACCTTCACCTGTATGTTTTTTTCTTTACTGACTTTTGTGCCGAGATGTATAAAGGCTTATTTTTATTTTATTTATTAAATTGTAACTGTTTGCCAACCCGTGTAGCCAGCATGGTATAGTATATTAAGTAATTCTAAGAAAGAGAGAAGCGAGAAGATTTGGAGGCTTAATGCCCATGAGTGTCCTGTTGAAAGATGAAGATAATAATAATAATCCATCTGCTCATTGGTCCTCTTACACATGAAAAAGGCAATATTAGCGCGATGGTATATAAAGAAAGATAATATGTTATTTATAAACAATATAACTTACACTAACAATCTTCTAAGAGAGTACTCCCAAAGCAAGAATATACCTGTTAATTTACACAAAGTATATTAACATTTTATAAATGCGTTGTGTTACTTCGTCTAAACTAACGTAATAAATTATGTAAATATATAATATAAAATTCATATTTCAGTGAACATCAGTATCAAAACAATTTATCACAGGAATAAAAGTAGTGGCTGTAATATTTGGGTCTAGATAAATGAGGTGTAACGTTTGCGAGTGCTTCTCATTTTTCATGCAAACTGAACTAAATTAAATAGGTTTGTTGTGAAGAACGTTTTATAATTTATTTCAGTGGTCCTGTAGTTATTCACATACAAACAATTTGACTGCACCGACGTCGTAGTGATTACAGTGGTCGCCACGCATTTGCTACTGTGCTAAATGTTGTGGGTTCAAACTTTCATTTATGCTTGTAAAGTCCCCAGCTACCCGGGATTCATGCAGTTATCCCTTTTTTTTGAATTGGAGACTTCTTGAACCACGTGGTGCACTTTAGCAAGATTTATCTTGGGATGGGTCAAAAATGTTAAACACGCGACAAGACACGTCGCGACAGGACACGTGACCTAATCGTAGGACGGCGGCGCTGGGCGCTTGCGCGAATGTGCATGGTGACAGTTGATGGCTCGACTGTCTTGTTGCCTCTGTTCCATTAAAAAATTACTTAAATCTCATTTCCTTGAATACCATTTTTTGATTTCTCACATCTTTGTTTTCACTGTAATTAGTTCAGTACTAACTAAAAGTTCACCAGAGGCACACATTTGTTTATTAGTAAAAAGACTAAACTATACTCTAAAAGTAAAAATTATAATTAATAATTACGTAAGTAATTTAGGCGACATGTATTTAGACGACGTCTAAGTTTAATGCAACATGCCAAGTTTTACGTCACACGTCATACGTTTTAAATGTTCAGCAATATAATATCATTGGATCAACAAAAGAACAGCAAAAGAAAAATTATGGCCTAAGTTGAGTAATTTAACAAATTTTTGTTAAGCCAAAGTAAATTTTCCTTTTTCAAGTAATAAACAAGCATGTGTTTCTGATGAACGTTTATTTGATACTGAAATGAACACAGTGACCTAAGATTGGAGATAACAAAAAAAAAAAAAAAAGTATATAAAAATTTAAAAGAAAGTATATAAAACAACAACAAATTGAAATGAATTTTGGTTTAGTGAGGTCAACAACAGAATTAGCTCCATTAGTTCATAATTAATTAAGTTATTAGGGCCCAGCAAATATAATGTTACAAGAATTACATACCTTTTCCTTTCTGATTTTCTGTTTTAAATTAATTAGAATTTCGATTATCGGTTAACGTTAAATGCATCCTGTTAAGTTAGATATCCTGCCACCGATGTTTTAATTTATTCATAAAATCGAAAGTAGAATTTACAAAATTTCAAGATGCATATTTTGGTAAATCTCGAAAGTTTAAATACCGCAAGACTAATTTTAGATAACATTATGTAGAATGACATCACATCTGCACCCCTGTTGGCAAAAGTCCCAAGAGACAGTTCAGCCGGCATATTTCGAACATTGATGGGATTAGACAACGGATTAGACACATTCCTGTTAAGGCCTAGCTTTGACTATACTAGTATTTGAATTATGCATATTTTTGTAACAGGTCAACCCAACTAAGGTCGGAAAGACGTGGAGCGAGATGAAATGCGAAGCTCACGACCGTACGCGATGGCGGTGTACCTGGCTGCCCTCTCTCCTGTCTAGGGAACATAGTACCTTAAGCCAGTCAGTAAGTTAGGGTAGTTATTATTCAATAGATGCTATATATGCTATATAATGCTATATAAACATATACAGACTTTCCCGTTGGTCTAGCGTTTGGGGGTACGAGTACAGACTCTGCTCAGTTTGGGACTAGACGACGTTATGTGTCAAAAGTTCGAAATATTAATATTATTGTCTTACACCCCTTAAGTTGAAAATCACTGTCTGTAAAACACATTTATAGTTACCTTCGAATCCCGATCCCGGCTCCGATGCAATTATCGAGGGTTACTATGTATCGGGAATGACAATCATTTCTGCACTACATCCTATGGTACTCAAACTTGAATGAATGTATTTCCGTCTGTCTCTTTGTTTATCTAACGCCGTTAGATGGAGAGCGATATAGTAACTTATTACTGAGTCTTTTGCTGGTAGATTTTTTATTACTTACTGTATTTTTTAGTAACGATAGCTCTAGTGTTGGTCTTATTGGTAAACAGTTCAGGTGAATTTAAAGATAACAACAGAAAAAAATAAATTTAAGTATATATTTGGAAAACTGAACTTAGTGTAGACATCTGTAGGTACTTCAAAAATATATGTATATACGGTAGAATTGAGAAACCTTCTCCCTTTTTGAAGTCGGTTAAAAAGGATTTCATTTGTGATTTCAATAAAAAATATCTATACTTAATAAATAAAGCTGAAGAGTTTGTTTGTTTGTTTGAACACGATAATCTCAGGAACCGCTGGTCCGATATGAAAAATTTTTTCACTGTTAGATAGCCCATTTATCGAGAAAGGCTATAGGCTATATATCATCACGCTAAGACCAATAGGAGCGGAGCAACAATGAAAAATGTTTCAAAAACGGGGGAAAATTATCACGCTACGGGTAATAAGAGACGTAAACGAAGTTGCGTGGGTCAGCTAGTATACTTATATTTACATTATAACAATATTGTATTGTTAGCAGTAGATGATTCAGCATTGCACCGGAATTATTACACGGATGTCATGGTATTTTAAGCGGTCACGACGAGACTTTCTACTGTACGAGTGTTTTGGGTTCAGACCGTACATGTGACTACATTTTGCGTAGTCATTGTTTTTCTGAGTGTTCTTTGTGTCAATCTGGTATGTTAGTAAACCCGCCGCTGCACTAGAACATTCCCAGTGTAGGAATAATCTTTTAAAAAGTGTTCTAAAATGTTTTCCATGGTGATCAATAAGAAAAAGACATTTCTAATTTAAAAAAATGATTCATTATACGGTTGCTCGAGACCAACATCAACATAGTGCGATCGAAGACACGAGTTCAAAAATTAGTTACATTTTGTACAATAGGTGGAGCTGTGACAAAACCTAGACGCACTTGTTACATGTACCTAAGGTCTACAAACGTTTCGTGAGAACAAGACCGGTGTTTAGTTCATGGCGATTGCATTTTAAAACGTGGAGTTCTACGAATCTCCAGAGCTGTGCACAGCGTTTTATTCAAATCGCTACGAGTATCATACACCCATTACCTCCTATTTAATTCCTTATAAAATGGTACGTAGTCCCAAACGACATCAGCTCCCATTACGGCAACCCTTCATCACGCACATGTTCCACGTGGTGGCGTCCGCCGATTACATTACTATTATAGATGACATTCCCCTCGACTGCTGCTAACTACCACTCGCCGTATCGAACGGCCCGTGGGGAACTACGCCACGAAAGCCATGGTCAGCAGATTTGATTAGCTGGGGAGACGGGCCATGGAGAAATTGAATTATGGGACTTACATTCGTTTATTTTAAGTTTTTCATTTTAGTGATGTTTTATTGAGCTTTGGGTTTTTTTACATTATCGTGCGAAAATTTGAGAGTTTAAGAAAACATTAATTAAAAAGGGATAAAATCTGTACAATTTCAAATGGTTTGACCTGATTACCTGATTCATCAACGTAGAGCCTCGGCCGCTGAGGCTAATCACTGGCTTGAAATTTTAGCTGTTCATGCTTTTATATTTTTAATCATCCACTAAGAAAGACTTTTTAGAAATTTAACCCCATATATTATGGGGTGAGCGGTTGTAAGAAGTTCAAGATTTTGAAAGTTATAAAAGGGAAATAAGAACTAATCATGTGAGCGTATCCGGGGGCCATGGCTAGGTCTGCTATATGAATGTAAATTATTATGTTTCACGATAGAGAATAGTTTTAGACATAGCGATATAAATGCGTTACCAGTTAACATAGAAACAAGCGTGTGCCAGGTCGAAGCCCGAGGATAAGTGAATACGTGAACGTGCCATCTACGTGTGTGCGAGAACGTTAAGTTACGTAGTGTTTGACGTGAACACACGTCGCAAATTTGTTCGCAGAACTGAATGCAAATAATATCAGAACTCAGTTTGAAACATTGGCGTACGGGGTCGTTCGTGATATGTTCGGCTTGAAACGTGATGACCTAACACGTCCCACATAGATGACGGCTTAATTATTAATGATAACCTCTACTGTAGTAACCAGTCTGCTGAAATAAATGCTTATGTGGCGACTTCCACATACAGCGCATCAAGAAAACATATGACAGCGCCATCTACCGAATATACACTGAACTACGGAGTAACATACAATACGAAGAAATTACCAATACTGCATCGCGCAATAAGAGTTCTCGCGCCGATTAGCATTTATACAACATCCCAACATCAACCGACATGACACCCGTTCCTGTACAGTGGTGACCACGACGTGATTGGAAGCAACCTTCAAGTAAGCAGATCAGCGCCACTATCATATATACTCCCACAGCAAGTCTCAGCCAGCCAGCCACCTCGGCCTCAAGAGAGATACACCACACGCAGGAAGCTTACCCCTACGGCCTCATCAGCGTCTAAGCACAGCACACTGCAGCTACAGTTCATGTAAGCAGAGCATAATCTCTCCCGTCTATGCTGCAGCCAGCCACTACGCAGCAACCGCCCCGACTCACTGAGGACCTCAAAGCAGCACCGCGCACCGCACGCAAACCCGACTCACTGGGACTAGCGGCATTCAGTTCCGACTCACTGGAACTTGCGGCACTCAGTTCCGACTCACTGGAACTTGCGGCACTCAGTTCCAACTCACTGGAACTACTCACTCCTGGCACTGGCAAACTTCGCAACAGAGCACAGACAGCTGACTTATCATATATCAACCTCCGGTCTTGGAGGGGAGTGATGTGGCGACTTCCACATACAGCGCATCAAGAAAACATATGACAACGCCGTCTACCGATGATACATGAAGGACATTAATATCTGATGATGACATCCAAGAGAAATCGAGTCGAACCTTGAAGCCGGTTTTATTTTCGTTAAAATTGTACTTGTATAGATTCGCACTTGATGACGTACTAATTCACAAAATTTATTACTTTCCAAAAAACTACCCATATATTGACGTATCGATCTAATAAAACTAGCCCGTCCAGCTGTACCATCGCTTCAAAAACCTCGTTGCCACGGAAAGCTATTTATATACGAGAACAAACCAACATTTTCACATGAAGCAATAAAAATATATGTCGGAACGCAAGCCTATTCAGCTGAAATAAAAGGGAACCCTTCAGGATGATCTTGTCTGGCTGTCACACACAATCTCAAGTAAATACGGGTATCGGGAGAAACTCTCGCAAAACGAGGAAATCGCTAAATCTAAGGAATATGTGAAAATATCTCCACTGAAGTTTTGAGAGAAAATTTATGTTTGCTTCAAGCAAACGAATTTAACAGCTTGGACGAAGTTGGATAATAATCTGTGCCTAAATATTTCTGGTTTTTGAGGCAAGTTCTGGTTGTTTGAAAGATTATGTTGCCTGCATTTGAAAAGACAGAAAATGGTAATGACCGAAGAAATAATTCAAAGATAAGAGCCAAGATTGTTTACGTTGTTTTTACCCGACTGCGAAAGAAGGAAAGAACGATTTATTCGTGGAAGAGCCACGCTTCGGCATAAATAGGCCGGCTCAACCGGAGTGATACCACGGCCTCACAGAAAACCGGTGTAAAATAGTGCTTGCGCTGTGTTTCACCGAGTGAGTGAGGATACCGGAGGCCCATACCCCAACCCATCCCTCCATCTCCCACCTCCCCCATCTCCCACCTCCCCCATCTCCCAAAGGCGGGCAACGCACTTGTGACACCTCTGTGATGCGGGTGTCCAAGGGCGGTAATTGCTTACTATTAGACGATACGTCTGCTCGTTTGCCCCGCCTATTCCATAAAAAAGGTTATGTTTTTCGAAGTTATACAATGTATGTATATTTCTTTGGCACTCCCTACAGCCTAAACGGCTTGTTGTATTTTTATGTGAATGGTGTCAATAGATTCGTCTTAGTTGTGAGAATGTCACTGGACACATCGAAATTAAAAAAAAGTAAATAAAAATTATTAAAAAAATACCTGAATTTAATAAATATGACTGATAGTGACACAGTCGGTTTTTTAAAGTAAAATTTCTTTAGTGGCGATGTGCACTTTTATAAAATGCATGGGCATGGGTAAAAGATGTTAAACTCACGTAGGAAAACTGATATGTCAGGCGTCAGGACACATGACTAGACCTCGGACGGTGGCGCAGGGCGTATGCGTCACTTTAATTAAATACATTGTTGTTTCATAAGGCAATTAGATAATAATAAATCCGTTTTGTATGTTCAACATATTCTTAAAATAATCAAGCGTTTAAAATATGGAAATTGAAGATAGTGCTGTCTGTTATATCTGTTAATCTGTTAATGAAAAAAGTGGCGAAGAAATAGGGAAAGAAAATGAGTGAGTACGTTATAAAAATACTAGATGAAAACCCGGCTTCGCTTAAGTAATATGTTTATACTGTATAGCATCAACCTTTATTTTTAAAACATCACAATAAGCATTTCTGTAGTCATCGGTTCTCAAGGAATATTTTACTTCTTTTAATAGCGCATTTTATTTAAAGAGCAAAGTTTATTTAAGGTGAGCTTAAACAACTGTTTGTTTATAGTTGTTTTGAGTTTTCACTTCTATCAACAGTCCTCATGATTCCTTGGTTAAATAACTTAACTTGTTCAATGCGCTAACTCCAAAAAGAAGAAAGAAATAGGGAGGAATATTATGGTTTCCTTTTATATTTAGAAATATTATAAACCACATCATAATTTATATTGGCTGGGCGTGTTAGTTAAGTGTTAAATTTTTTTTTTTTTATTAAACTACAAAATAATATTTTTGTTCATAATTTACTTGGTTTTGGGCGGAATTTTTAGTAGGCTTCCAACTAGCCTTACAGCCAAGTAACCAGTTTTATAATCAGGCATCTGTCCTTAGAATTCTTTGCTAATTTTTAATAGTTTCTTAAGCACATGTAGATCAAAAACGAGTTAAAATAGTTTTATATCATAAATTGCCAATTGCAACATCAAGGAAAAGTCCTAATTAATACTTGAACCTGAAAACGAATTTAATGAGGAACTTTAGCACAAAGAAGAACCTTCACGTTAAGGATTATAACGAATAAAATTAAGCACTTGAAGCAGTAACGTTTCAAGTCCCGTTCACAATGGTGCAATTATAGGAACGCTTACCAGAGACTTATTTTCATTTCAAGTGTCAGTAGACTGGGCTAAATTTGGGTGAACACAGGGACGGAATTGCACAAGATTTTCAAGGATTCGTATTTAGTGTCCCGTGCCTTTAATCTTTCTGCGAAAGTCTTTTTTATATTATAAGAACAATTGGTCAGCTGAAGTTCCTGCACTAGTGGCCTCTATCTAGTTTATACACACGCAACGTCCAACACCAATAAATTAGAGAGTTTTGGCATAGTGATCACGAACCCTTATCGTATAATAGATTGGTTTCGTAGAAATTGTGTCAGGTATGAACACTACCTTAACTTGTGTTATTTTACATTCACACATATATATATATATATAGAATAGAATAGAATAGAATAGAATATATATCTATACAAATAAATAAAATTGGAGTGTCTGTTTTTAATATTAAAATGACAGCTTTTTAATCAATGCATATGTATGTATATACGATATATATACCAAAAATGTAGTTAAACAAATTTTTGTCTGTCTGTCTGTTTGTTCCGGGTAATCTCTGGAACGGCTGGACGGATTTTGACGGGACTTTCACTGGCAGGTAGCTGATGATCCGGGGAGTAACTTAGGCTACTTTTTTTAGACTAACTTTGTCCCGCGGCGTTACTCGCGGTACAACAATAGCCGCGGGTAATACCGCGGGGTTCAGCTAGTATATATATATTTGAGAAGTAGTGTTGACAATAGTTTAATGCGATCAAAAAACTACATACGTAAAATACCATATTTGCAAAACACGATATTCGTTAAATATTATATTGTCTTAAAATCATATTCTCAAAATATCAAGATCTTAAAAGACCACATCCGCATAACTCAATATTCTCTAAACATATGTATTGTGAGCCGCAAGTCACTCGTTTGTGTAAACACTATTTAGGAAGACACTTTGTAAATAGACTATATAAGACTTAAAAGATGTGATTTCTGTCATAAAAATGTATCCAAGATAGGGTAGGATATACAGAACATAATAATCTGATGATTATTTATTTCAGTTCGTGGTTGTGATACACAATATGGTGTAAGAAGGTAGTTAGTCCTGTAAGCTTAATTTCCCTTTTTGGAAATGTACTTCTTTTCCAACGATAAAGGAAAAAGATGAATAAGAAAAGAAAACCGGATAATAAAAGGAACATAATTTAAAGGATATATTATAAGTCTTGAATGAGACACAAGACTAAGTCTGACGTAAGTCCATCCTGTGATCGGAGAGGTCACTAGGAAATGGACTTCAGCGTTCATATAACATTGTTAACATAAATACCCATTAATACATTAATTTCCCCCCTTAATTTATTAGTGGGTACAATTGAAATTCAATCACTATACATAAATAACGGTGTCAATTCGGAATGTTTAATTAATCGCACACAAAGCCCGGGTGCGGACATTTTGTGCGATTGACAGGCACATTTCCAATCTATTTAATTTCATTTATTTAATCAATTCTGCTTTGATTTGCTACTTCATTCATTCAATAAAATTTTGGTTTAAAAGTTATTAGCTACCCTTTCATCTGTCAATATTGGAAATATCAAAAGAAATCTATGTCAATAACCCGCGATTGTGGAATGAATTCGTTCAACTGAAAACATAAAAGTTACTTTCACCGACCGTCATACTTTAAAAAGGGGTTATGATTTTCTTTGGATATACTTTTTGTATTCTTCTTAGCTTTTGCTCACGGCTCCACCCGCGTGTTAGTCCAGCAAAGAGTCGCTTATGTTCTTCCTCAAGAATCTAAGTATCTCCTCCTCCAAACTTTACTGAAATCGGTTAAGCGGTTAGGTCGTGAAAGCAGAACAGACAGAGTTACTTTCACATTTATAATATACTAGTTGTTGCCCGCGGCTCCGCCCACGTGTATGTCGGTTATCGCGGCAAATAATAGCCTATATGTTATTCTGATGTATAAGCTATATTACTGTAAAGTTTCATCCAAATCCGTCCAGTAGTTTTTGCGTGAAGAAGTAACAAACATACACACTCACTTACTTTCACATTTATATATTAGTGTGAAGTATGAATTTTACTACATTTAAGAATACACTGACGTATTTCAACTGCACGGTTGGTCTAGCGGTTTTAGCCGCGCCGCTCTCTACTGCGCCAAGTGTTGTGGGTTCAAATCCCACATGGGGCAACACTTTGTGTGACTAACAAATTGTTGTTCTAAATCTGGGTGTTCTTTGTGTCCATTTCATAAAGTCTTACGCGAAACATGACGTATATTCCTAATGAGGAAGTTGTCTTTTATTAAAAATGATTTTTTTCACTGAAGTGGTAGATCAGACCAATTAAATAAGCTTGAGAGACTCCAAAATCTCTGTATAAGATTCATATTTGGACTACGCAAATATGATCATGTCTCTAATTATCGTAAACAGCTTAAATGGTTACCCATCCGCCTTCGCCGGAATGCACACATTCTTTCTCTTCTGTACAATATTCTCTTCAATCCACTTTCTCCACGCTACCTGAAATCTCGGTTTAACTTCTTACTCGACTCACATCCTAAATCCTTGAGATCGTCAGAGAATTTGAAATTGAGAATGCCAGGACATAAAACTAAATTCCTAGACCATTCCTTCTCTGTACAAGCAGTTCGCCTATGGAACGCCTTACCAGTCGAAATAAGACGTGCGAAAACTGTAACTACCTTTAGAGGACTAGTGAAAGAATATTACCTGAGAGACATCAATGTCCCATAACTTGCTATACTGCATGGAATGTCTGCAGGTATGTTTTACTCATCTCTTTTGTATGTATTGACTCGGTCACTCACACTACGTGTTGCTATTATTTTATGTAATGTATAAACTCTATTTTACTTTCTTTTCCACCAATAATACACCAGACACTACCATATACTTTTCATCCCTACTCTTCTCTCCATCCCATGGTTGCCTGTAAGATATTGCCTTGGAGCGATAAGGCCGCCACTTGTACATACTTCATAATAGTTTTAAGTTTATCATATATTTTTTTATACGGTGTACAATAAAGAGATTTATTATTATTATTATTATTATCAGATGCTCCATGGCTCATTTTATCAACTATATTTTTTTATCACTTTTATGTACGAAAGAAATAAGCGTACTCAGCTTCAGCTGCCCACATCTAGTTTACAGATCACATTAACAGCCAGAATGTATGAAGCTCCTTAGTTGGCTCTTACAGCACCATCGGGATGAGTAGGGGTGATGAATGGTGATGATGGTTCTTAATCCGTCACCGCACTGTACTATACAGCTGCATTACTCTACTATATTCTTCAGCCTGCTGCCGTCCCTTGCTGAACGAAGGCCTACCCCGAAGAGCGCATGAGTATATATTTCTAAATACAGATATATTATAGATAAATATAGCCTTACATAATAATAAAAAATCACGTTTAATCGCATAGGAATCGAACGGTAAGGATCGAATAACTAAGTACGTTTAGTTAATGTCTCTGCATCTTCACTGTACAGGACTATTTCCACCCACCACTGTAACTCCTGTACACCAGGATTAACAGCAATGACCCACGAACATACCGAACTACGACACTCGGAAAGCCCAAGGAAGTATTAAACTATCTTGGATCCCGCAACGAAATTAATCAGAAGAAAACTGGAGGAGTTGAAAATTTATTATATTCATTTCCCTTACTAGCAAAGCGGGAGACGAAATTAAGTCAAAATAGGCAGACATTTTTTTAAACCGGGAAGCACCACGGATAAAACATTAATGGTCCTAAATGAGCTATATTTGATTTCTATCGTACCTATGTATGGCAGAATCGCCTAAACGCACAGAATTTCACCGCAGTTGACACAAGATACCCCATAGTACACCGCCCTACATGTCATATGTAAGCTATTCAGCATTATATTATGTTTATTGTACCAAAGACTACATTCCCAGAGGATATGATATTAAAACCAATAGCACAATGTATATTTTATTCATTTTCCCGACGATAATTTGTCTAACAAATATTGCTCCCAGCTATCCCCATCAATACAAGGATCGAAACAAAGGATCTTATGGAGCGCCCCGATCTGATAGCGGACGTAACATTAACTTACTCACACATGCATACGCTACATGTGTGGGCACATATGCACGAGTAGTGTACAGTCAGGCTTTTAAAGATGGACTTATTTAATTTGTATATTGCACTAAATTTTGAAAAGGTTTTTAATGATTTTATAGCTTGTTTTCATGACTATATTTTTATTTTCCTAAAATTTTATGAACCTGTTCCTTTTTTTGCTTTTATACATATATAGGCTTGCCCATTTTACTCTACTCTGTCTGATGGAAAGCATAAGTCGAATTCAAGGTTAGTGTAAGAGTAGTAGAATTTTCCTACTTTTCATATCATCATCAGTATAGTCTATGAGTCGCTAATAACTCTTAACCTCTCTGAGTGAAATATTTTGTATCTCAGGAACCGCTGGTCCGATGTGAAAAATTCTTTCAGTGTTAGATAGCCCATTTATCGAGGAAGGCTATAGGCTATATATCATCACGCTAAGACTTACAGGAGCGGAGCAACAATGAAAAATGATACAAAAACGGGGGAAAATTATCACGCAACGGGCAATAAGATACGCAAACAAGGTTGCGTGGGTCGGCTAGTTCAAGTACAATTTGCTTAATGCTTTAAAGACTCATCATAATTTTGTATTAAGTTACTATTCCTGAAGAAAATTAAAAAAAAAAACATTATAAACAGATTTGATCACTGCCACAACACCGATAATAAAGTCAATTCGTTCAATCAATAATAAATTATATTATATGACTAATAATAAATGAACAAGAACACAATGTCAAAAAAAAAAATGTTGTGAATGCGACCGACTGTACTGGGGATATAAACATACATAGTATGTATGTATGTGTGTATGAGCAATTTAGCCCACTTCACCATTAAACCGACACGATACTCTCAAATAACCCAGTGTTTAGTGAGATTCGATCGATTTTAGTTACTTGTATATATAATAATAATAATATCTTAATCACTCATATACACTATGAAATGAAATCATTTATTCTGCAATTAGGTTGTATAAACACTTTTGCAAGTTAAACTGTTTTTGAGCAGATGAGTTCGGCCTTTCCTAACTGGACTAGCCCTGAGAAGAAAGGACGAAACAAACTCAGGGATCAACGTTTCTTCTAAAATCCAGACAATTTTCATAAATGCAAAAGCCATTATTACAATAAAAAAGCGATAATTTGAGTTACAATTATAATAATCAGAAAAGATTATAAATTAAATAAAAATGTCAACTATAACAATAGTTTAAGATGAATTTATTTCAAAGTATAAATTATCGTCACATTAAAATAAATTTAAAGATTCAACGTATACAGCATGTGCAGAATGGGCAGCTCAATCCCAGGCAGTTTTATCATCAAGATATTCTGCTATAGTATAATACCCCTTTGCGGATAATTTCGATTTAATAGTATTCTTAAATTTCCTTAATGGCAAATTCCTAATATTAATAGGGAGCTTATTGTAAAAGCATACATTGTCCCATGAACGAGTTGCCTACTCTGTGGAGACGAGTGACGTGAACACTAATATTATGTTTGTTTCTAGTATTTACCGAATGAACATCACTGATTTTAAGAAACTTTGATATATATTTTTGAACATAAATTAAATTTTCGTATATATATTGTGAAGATACAGTCAGAATATTTATCTCTTTAAATTTGGAACGGAGAGAAACTCGAGGGCCTAATTTATAAATGGCTCATACAGCGCGTTTTTGTAGAACAAATATGGCATTAATATCTGCACAGTTACCCCAGAGTAGGATACCGTAACTCATTATGCTATGAAAGTAACTGAAGTAAACTATTCTAGCTGTATCAACATCAGTTAAATGTCGAATTCTTTTCACAGCAAAAGCCGCTGAGCTTAGCCTACCGGATAGTTTTTCTATTTGGAGACCCCATTGTAACTTAAACTAAAAATACAGTAGATTCCACAGGATCCAACCCTAGTCCATTCAATCGAACATTGGTTTTAACATGCCTAACGTTTGGTGTAGAGAATTTAATGAATTTAGTTTTCTTCTCATTAAGGAGGTTATTTGTATTAAACCAATGTACCACTTTCGAGAGTGCACTGTTGACTTCATTAAAACTGTCAAGTTGGCGCCTAACTTTAAAAATTAAAGATGTGTCATCCGCAAGTAATACAATCTCATGATTGTCACTTACATAATAAGCTAGATCATTTATATATATGAGAAACAGAAATGGCCCTAGAATAGAACCCTGTGGGACGCCCATTGTTATCGGTGATCCCGAAGATGTTTTGCCATTAATATCAACCTTTTGAACTCTTTGATTCAAATACGACGTTAAAATATTTAGAGCATTATTCTTTATCGTAGTGTTGTAACTTCCTGATGAGTGTAGGATGATGGACACAATCGAAGGCCTTAGACAAGTCACAGAATATGCCAAACGCATCCTGTGAATCCTACCAGGCGCCATATATATGTTTAAGCAATTCCACGCCCGCGTCCGTAGTTAAACGACCTTTTCCGACCTATCTCAAGATAGGTCGGAAATTTGATGGATCTGAACTGCTACCAGATTTGAACAATGGAATCACTTTACTTTGTTTCATCAGATCAGGAAACACACCACGTGCAACACAAGAATTGAAAACAGTTGCTAAATATGGGGATATCATA
This sequence comes from Spilosoma lubricipeda, assembly GCA_905220595.1. NCBI lineage: Eukaryota > Metazoa > Arthropoda > Insecta > Lepidoptera > Erebidae > Spilosoma > Spilosoma lubricipeda. The sequence continues at coordinate 13,025,665 of HG992300.1, read as the reverse complement.
TCAATTATTGCAGATATAGTATGTACTGAATGGCCCCATAAATCAGTTGTTTTCTTTACATTTATACTTTTAAAAGCCTTGATAACATCGTTTACACTAACAACTGAAAATTCAAAACCTCTATCACAACGGTTTACACTATTTTCTAATAAGAAACAAGCAGAGGCAGAGGATGACGAGAGAGTCTTGGTTGTTCGAATTGGAATGTTGGTAAAAAAATGTTCAAACTCAGTCGCAACCTCCACATCCGCTCTTATATCTACACTAGCTGAACCCCGCGGTTATTCTTGTACCGCGAGTAACGCCGCGGGACAAAGTTAGTCTAAAAAAAGTAGTCTAAGTTACTCCCCGGGTCATCAGCTACCTGCCAGTGAAAGTCCCGTCAAAATCAGTCCAGTCGTTCCAGAGATTACCCGGAACAAACAGACAGACAGACAGACAGACAAATTTTTTTTTAACTACATTTTTGGTATATGTATCGTGTATACATACATATGCATTAAGTAAAAAGCGGTTATTTTAATATTACAAACAGACACTCCAATTTTATTTATTTGTATAGATTATTAATTTTTAAATAGAAGTTACGATTTCGTTCAATGGACCTTCCGGTTTCAGCGTTTATAATATCCCATGTGGTTTTTATTTTATTACCAGATGATTGTATTTTATTTTTTAAATATAAAGATTTGGCAACATAACAGGCGCGTTTAAACGTCTTTGAATAATTTTTGACATACTCTATAAAATCTAAGTTATGATTGTATGTTTTTTCATAATACAACTCATATAGCCGTTGTCGACTTTTATAGATACCTACAGTGGCCCAGTCACCGAATACTACACGATCACTAATCGTTAGTGTTTTTGATGTAAAAATTCATTATTAATCATTTTAAATAACAAAGTGAAAGCTTGATTAAGGTCACTATCATAGGGCAATCTTAACAAGTTATCCGCCATATTATTTCTGAACAGGCTCATGCGGCTCTCTGTAATCGGAACGTAACTAATACTCTTCCTTTGAACCTCTAGTTTTATTCGCGTAAAGGTAACGAACTGTCCGCAATGATCTGAATCTAGCTCACTTACAAGACACTTATTAATTGGTTTCACATTTGTAAAAATATTATCAATACAAGTGGCACTACTGGCTGTAATACGTGTGGGTTCAAAGAGTCGTTACATAGATTATATGATTTCAATAAATTTAGAAACTTTACAGTTATATTCGAATTTACGAGAATATTTATATTAAAATCACCACAGACAACAACCGTCTTATTAGATTGTGTAGCCCTAAATAATGCATCTTCAAGGATTTTATCAAATATATCATATAAACTACATGGGGGCCTGTATACACTCATTACAATGAACCGCTCAAATTCTACACAAGCTATTTCTATAATTCGCTCAACAGACAGACTGACAATATCTGATCGTTCCCTTACTTTAATACTCTTTTTTGTGATTATTAATGAGCCACCACGTATCATGTTGGTTCTGTTGAACGAGCTAGTAACCTGGTGATTATTGAAATTAAACAAGAGTTGATGACTACTAAGCCAATGTTCAGTTAAACATAAAATATCAATATTATTACTGTCTAGATATAGCTCTAATTCTAATTCTTTACTCATCAATCCCTGAATGTTCTGATGTACCAGGTTCAAACAATTTTTGTTACTGTTCATACAGTTTTTATTAGAAGTTTTTGAGGATACAGTGTTGCTAGAGGTACACACTATTGTCGTTATCTATGGTTTAAATGACTAGAAATAGATTGAGGCTTATGTACACTATAACTACTATCTTTCTGCTCAATAGCAGAACCATTATACCCTTTATTCACAACTCAGGTAGAAGAGTAGATCAGTGCCCAGTACCAAGAGCCCGAAGCACATTTGCCCAACAACATTATTATAATGTTGCACCTAGACTGTACAACAAACTCAATCTTGTATACAAAACGAAACATCTATCTAATTATCAAATTAAAAATACGATTAAAAATGGCTTAAAGATTCAAATTACAGTGAGGTGGAAAATTTATTACTTATCATAACATGAAATTAATTGCTAAGGAAAAAAAAAAAAAATACTGTTATTTTATAAATGCACGCAAAAACATGCACATTTTCTCACATGCACGCACGCACGCACGCATTTACGCACACACACACACACGCACACACACACACCCACTCACACACACACATACACACGCACATACACAAGCACAAACAAACACGTACGTACACACTCATTCATACACACACAGAAGGTAAATATATCACTCAAAAGTATTGTTATATTGTTATTGTAGTTACTGCTAGAGCTAATGTATGAATCTACTGCTAATATTTGAACCACTTTGCAACAAACATATTTATAACTGTGTAATTTATACTTGGGAAGATACTGGCTCCCAACATACAGCTCACGCTAGTTTGGGAGTCAGGGCTTATATTTATATTGTTGAATGTAATTTGCTGCAATAAAGAATTTATTATTATTATTATTATTATAATAGAAGCAGATGTCGAAGTCAGGACTATATTACAACTACTATTACTAGTATTATTCTGCTCAATAGGAGCAGATGTCAAAGGCAAAAATACACTACTACGACTAGTATTGTTCTGCTCAATAGAAGGAGAAGTCACAGCCAACGTCTTGGCTAATTTAAAAATAAAATAGGATAGCGAAGAAGCTATTTGTCGTCTAAAATATCCAGAAAGATAATAATTATCTTTTGTCGTAAAATAATTACTATTAATTACAGCATTAATGTCAATAAATTCAAATTTATCATTATAATATGTCATTGTTTGTAATTTAATATTGCATTTAAATCTAATATTATTTTCCGTCTGTGGCAAGCCCTTACAGTAAGGAAAGGCAAATAAAATTATTTTTTTAACATTTAAATAAGAAAGTTTTTCAAAGAAAAATTTAATTGTATTTATGTTTGCATTTCTCCTTCTCCCAATAAGAATAATTAAGGTAGTATTTGTATTATAACAATTTTTGTTTTCTATTACTTTGGATAATATTTGAGAGTAGTTAGCATTAGGACTACAGTAGTTTGTCACTGGTTGTCCCAAAGTTTCACACAAAATATGGCCCATGTTTTTACCCTTTTCATCGCTAAACATTACTATATTATTATTGCTGCAGTATGATTGATGTTGAATATTTTTATTGCTATTTTGTATACTAATTACATTATTGTTGTTTGTTGTCAATATGCTAGTATCACATTTTACAGGCAAACTGTCCAAAGAAGTAATGGTTTCATTGTGGCTATCAGAAAACAATGAATCATTTCTACAATTGCATGAATTAACTAATTTACCTATTGCCATAACTTGTTGCCTACTTTGTTTTTGAGACATCTCATATTTACTACTGATAGTTCTCAGTTGCTCTTCAAGTTTATCTATTTCTGTTTGAAGAGCTCGTGTGTCATCAAAATATTGTGAAGACATGTTGTCTACCTCTATGGAGTACATATTAACCTGATCGATTAATTGCATCCTCTGCCTATTTAATGCTACACTATCTATAAAGAACTTATGTTTATAAATTAACTTTTTTGTTTTTGTAATATTTTTTTTTTACACAAATGTACTTTTTTAATTTGTTCATACTACATTTGATGACTTTTTGAGATCTATTAACTCTGAAGGAGTCATTGTCATTTGTAAGATCTATAATAATAGCTGAATTATGGTTATTATCTACCAATGGTGAATTGGGAACAACCAGCTCCTCATATAGACTCATATAGATTTGATGCAGCTACTATTCTGTCTTGCCCTTGAAGTCTTCAAATGATGTAATAGTACAGTGTGCTTCATATAGCTGGCATTCTAAAAGCCTAATGCGTTTCAGAGCTTGCTCGTACTCGTCCCTGCATGTGTCAAATGAGTCAACAAGGAGCTGTAGTCTGTCCCGAGCATTGGTGACCTCAACACATTGTGAATGCAATGAAGACAGCTTAAGTCTAAGGCTATCATTTTCATGTAAAGTATCCAACAGTATTTGTTCACTGTCACTCCTTTCTTTCATCAGCCGATCACACCTCTCCTTAGTAACTTTTAATTCTTTAAGTGTCATTTGGAGTTTGGCCTCCTCCTGACGTGCCAATGCTTTACGAGTTTGAATCATTTTATTGTGTTTTATTTGAATTTGATAATAATCTATTATTTCAAAACCAAAAGGGCTGTCATCAACTAATGGGAGGTAGTTTTAAACAGTACAAGGTTTTATGACTGTTGATATTTCTGTAAAAAGTTATACTTGAACTGTAACTGAATAAAGTACCTGTGTTGTTAAGAATGCAAAGATGATAAATACCTTGAAAGAGGTGATAATAAACTCACAGAGATCACTTAAAATACACACAGTAGTACCTACCCGTAAACTTATAATTACACTTGAGTATTATACTGTTAATGACTATGAAATTTATAATTATTCCTATAATTACTAGATTGTTTAGCGTGAAATTAGTTATTCGATGTTATATTTTACCAAATAAATATATTTTTTAAATAAAATTAAAGGAACGAATTGTAATAAGCTGTTGACAGCTTGGGGTTGCCACAGAGAAAAAAAAAAGTGTTTAAGTAGTGGAAAATAAGGTCTTATTTACATTAGCGCCTGTCATCAATCCGCGCGGCTTCCACACGCACAGACGCTTAAAATATGTAAAAATGCCTTAAATCTATACTAATATATAAAGCTGAAGAGTTTGTTTGTTTGTTTATTTGTTTGTTGGTTTATTTGTTTGTTGGTTTGAACACGCTAATCTTAGGAACTGCTGGCCCGATTTGAAAAATTATTTCAGTGTTGGATAGTACATTTATCGAAGAATGAATCATCACGCTCGTACCAATAAGGGCGGAGCACCAATGAAGAACGTCTAGAAAACGGGGGAAAACTATCACGCTACGGGCATTAGGCGACGCAAACGAGGTTGCGTGTGTCGGCTAGTTGTCTAATATATACAATCAAAGCATGTATAGTACCTACATATTAGACAATTCAAGGCAACTATTTTACACATTTATTCATGAATAAAACCTACCTCTATTACATAATCTATAAAATTTAAGCTTTCGACAATGTTAAACTCGTATATAAACTTCAATAACTACTAATTTCGCATTCATGTGATCTCGTTTACTTAAAAGTACCTACACGCAAAAATTTCTCTTCACGTAATAACGTATAGAGTTTTCCATTAGCCTAGATTTTTCAATGAATTTTTAGTAAGAATATGTTCAAGAAAAACGTCTCTAAGTAGTTTTATTACAGTTCTAGATAAAGTAAATGTAAGTTATGCTTTTAGCACAGTATGACTTTTACCAGAACATTTTTTATCTACAATGTAGCTGTCTGCAAATCTCAAAAGGAATTTACATTTACCCAGTTTTTCACAGTTTTTGCAACATTTTTCATTGATCTCCGCTTCTATTCGTGGTAGGGTGATGTAGTCTATATTCTCCCCTAATAAATGAGATATCACACATTAAAACAAGTACAATTTTACAAAAATGAAACCGTCTTCAAAGTTCGACTCGATTTCTCTTGGCTTCATCAGATATTAATGTCCTTACCATGGTACCTTCGTTGGAACATCTCCTTTCCATTAAAAACAGAATCATCAAAATCTGTTCATAAACGACGAAGCCATCCGCGAACACACATGAAAAATAAACTATCTCCTTTTTTTGAAGTCGGTTAATAATCTTTAAATTTAAACTATTTGTCAACGACGAACCAAACAAATTCTTCACTGTTTTTTATGTTTCATTAAACCCATTTCATATTTGATTATCTTTTTGTCATAGCTAAAGAAATCGAAAATATATTATATAAGTATATATCTTGTTGCATGTTGCCGACTAAAGGCAGTATAATATAAATGCTTAGCCCTGACCCGCGCTATCGATTGTTCTGGAAACCGTGAGCGCTCACCGAAACCGAATCTCTCAGCAACAAAGATGCGATACTTGTAGAAAGGGAAAAAATATGTTTCCGAGAAACAATTTCTTTGAGTAAGTTACGATATAAACAGTAATTGTATTAGCGAGAGTTTGCTGTGACGTCACAGGTTTTATTTTATACAAGACTAGCTGAACCCCGCGGTGTTACCCGCGGTTATTGTTGTACCGCGAGTAACGCCGCGGGACAAAGTTAGTCTAAAAAAAGTAGCCTAAGTTACTACCTGGATGTTCAGCTACCTGCCAGTGACAGTCCCGTCAAAATCCGTCCAGCCGTTCCAGCGATTACCCGGAACAAACAGACAGACAGACAGACAGACAGACAGACAGACCGACAGACAGACAGACAGACAAAAATTTTTTTAACTACATTTTTGGTATATGTATCGTGTATATATACATATGCATTGATTAAAAGGCTGTTATTTTAATATTACAAACAGACACTCCAATTTTATTTATTTGTATAGATATAGATACAGTGAACAGTTGACAGTATAGACAGATTTACTTATACAACAAAAAAAAGTAAACCCAAAAACTACGCTGAAAAAGCACGAAACAAGTTTCAAAAGCCGTAGTCACTGGTTGTTATAGTGTTATGGACTATGGTACATTACTAAGTTTCAGCAGCCGTAGTCCATGTAGTGTAATGTACCATAGTCCATTACACTTTCGCGGCCAATGAGCGCCCGCGCCCGGACAAGACGTACAGTTTGACGCTTTCTCATTGGACAAGCTTTAACTCCGGAAGCGGGAAACTCAATAAGTCGCTAGCCCAATTCGATTTTTAGTAGGCATTGAATGCGAAATTTAAAGGTTACGAAAATTTTAGATAAAATAAGTGAAAATAGTGAAAGAGTGTGGATGTAGGTATATTTTCTTCATTTTATACATCTGTTTCAATAAAACAAATTATTCAAAGCATACATTTTGGCACCGTAATTCTGTTATTTTGAATGTAGGCACCACATTGCATAGATATAATTAAACAATACAGCGTGGCTCGCAGTCAATTAAGTTTCGGAGCGTGGGTTATACAGGTCGCTTGTCCATTTAACTCGGTATAATTTAACTGAAGCTTATATAATTGTCTGCTTTGGGCTATAACATTATTGGATCTAGGTTCGTTTTACGCCCAGAGGAACGTGGGGTCTACTGTGGCTATAAATAACTAAAGCGGTGAGGGATAAACGCTTGTATACTTAATTAAAATTATGATTGTTACGAAACCAGTTTAGCAATTAGATACACCGGTTGACAGATAGAAATATGCACAAATTATATAAATGTATCGTTATAGTTTGCAATTCTAAACAATTCTTCTTAATATTTACCAATACGGTTAGTTATTCTTCTTTATTATTTGCTTTTTAACTGACTTACTTTAATAAAGAAGGAGGTTATAAATTCGAGTGTTTTTTTTATGTTTGTTACCTCATCACTTTCGACTCGGTTAACCGATTTTAATGATTATTTTTTTATGTTAAAGTTAAAAAAGCTTTTAACGCTGGTGCTTCCCTTGTGGGCCCATTTTAATTTGGTTCAGTTCTTGAAGTTTTTTTTGTTATATGTATATAGAACAGAACTGGAATTTAAAGTAAAAAAAAAGATGATAATACATTTTTGTCTGCCGTGTGGCAGGAATATGTTGTGCCATCGGGCTATTACCATATTAAGGCTCGGTAATGAAATAATATCAAAATTGAGGTATTGAATTCCATTGATCCCAGTACTATGACACCATCATCATCATCATCATCAGTCTTTAGTAAGTTAAAACTGAAACAGCAAAATAAAGAGGACATTAATTGCAAAGAGAAGGAAAAGTTAACACAAACCCTTTATCAACCCACCCGGCCCATGTGTTATAGTATCCCGAAACCACCTTTCTAAGAAGAGGGCGTGTCCAGCATCATACTATTAAAGGTTTTTTTTTTTTTATAATTTACCTGCCAAAGTGACTCTGCTCAGCCTTTTTGATGTGATGACACATCAAAAATCTTTAATAATAACAAAAAAATTGGTCTGAGGTGATGACAATCTTATTGCAGATTTTAACCGAATAGATATAACACTGACCGACTTGTCTAGTAGCATTTATGAAAATTGTCTGGATTTTAAAAGAGACGGTGGTCCCTGAGTTTGTTACGTCCTTTCTTTTCAGGACTAGTCCAGTTAGGGAAGGCCGAACTCATCTGCTCAAAAAGTTTAACTTGCAAAAGTGGTTATGTAACCTAATTGCAGAATAAATGATTTCATTTCATTTCATTTCAGTAACAAAATAGGATAAATTTGTGAACTTTCCCGTGACATTATTCGACACCCCTTTTGTAAGTTTCTTTAACATTGTGAAACAATCTGGTATAAGTAAAGTTTTTCTAGGAAATTCCATTAGTTTTATATATTACTTGTAGCAATCGAATCTCAATCCTAACAAGATAACTAAATAAAAGCGTATTCAAATACATATGGAAAGAATATGTTAAGTGGCTCCTTCAAATCAGTATTCTGCAGTAAGACAATGTTCTCCACTAACTTGAACGTTGGTTGGGTCGTTAAATCACGGGTTTACGAGTCCCCTGGGAGGAGATAGGCCGGACTGGTCCTTATCCGAAACCTCTACAATCTACTTACTGACCTTTTCTTAGATTTGCGTTTAGAATATTTTTTAATAGGACATGGCCCAGATGATGTCATTTTAATTTTAAATGGACACGCAATCCTATCGCGTATGTCGGTAATCGTGACAAATAGTAGCCTATGTGTTATTCAGATGTATAAGCTATATTACTGTAAAGTTTCATCCAAATCCGTTAAGTGCTTTTTGCGTGAAGGAATAACAAACATACACAGTCACAAACTTTTACCTTTATATATTAGTGTGATGTGATGATAGTAGGATAAAAGGCAAATAACGTACCTTAGCATAGTTGATGTTGTAATAAGATATGAATATTAGGCAATAAACTATCTTCAGGTACAGTACATAAATAAATAAATATTTCGGACATCTGACACACACCGCCATCTAGCTTCCAATTAGTAATCTAATACTTCCAAAAAGAGCGGAGTGTTAATGAAATATGTTGCAAAAACGGGGTAAATAAATATATTCCACTTGAGAGCTTCCATTGCGCGCGTTGCGTAAGCGGTTAAAGTTTCACAAAACCAATGGTCCCCTTTAAAAGTTATAAAAAAATCCACGACAGCATATATCTATCTTTTGAGGTTGACTCGCTATAATCTTTTTATTTGTTCACGCTTTTGTAACATAACGTTATGGGTAATAGCAAACACACGAGATTGCGAGCATTTTATATCCAATCATTTTCCTTTAGTCAATGCATACAATATATTTTTTTAAATAGTCTTCCTTTGTCTCTTAATTCATGAATTAAAAAGAAAACACTTATTTAGAATATATGAGATGAGAACTTTCTTGTTCATTCAAAAATAATATACCTACTATTTAAAAACCTTCATATAGCGCCTAAACATAAAATATGAAACTCCAAGAAAGTCAACAATAGTCGACCTCACTCTAAATCGGTACTTAAACTGCGTCCGAAGCACATCGAGTTTACCTCAGGTCTACTTCACAGTCCCTCAGCTAAAAAGCCCAATTTCAACAAGTTTCATTATGACCAAATTGCGTCCATTCTGGCGGTCAAATAATAAGATTTGTAAACTAACGAGGCGCCCCTGGATTTGTTTGTAATTGAGTAAAAAGTGGCGCAGTTATGTTGGACGTAGTTTTGGTATAACTGGGCTCGATTCAATAATAATATAATAGAACAACGGGGATGCAGTGACCATGGGTTAGGGAATAACTTAAATATCTGAAATAGTGTAGAATGTATGATTTTAGTTGAGCAACCGTGCAATCAACCCATCGATGTCCACTGCTGAGTGAGTGACTTCATTGTTGGTTGTCCTTGGTGATTGGTGATTGTTTCGTTGGTGAGTGCGAGACCGGAGGCCCAATGATGCGAAAGCATCACTAGCCCGCCATGGTGTGGGTCACCATGCTGCATTGTTGCATTAGACAATGCGTTCGCAGTATGGTGACCATCACTCTTGGATTCTGCTTATGCTTTCCATCAGGCAGAGTAGAGTCATTATGGCAGGGCCAAACATAAAAAAAAAAAAAAAAAAAAAGTTCTAAGTTCTGCTACGTAATTATTTCGTTCACTTCGGAATTCAACAAGTTAATTATTTCCTCGGTTGTCCCTTAAACTGCAAAGGACTGGGTTTACGAGAAAAGTCGAGTTCGAACACAAAATGCCCCAGTGCTATAATAGAAGTACTAAGTCCTTCACCTTTTCTTGAAATGTGATTTAATCAAGAATTAGATTATTCTCGATTTGAGGTTTAATACAAGATGAACTATCAATTACATTTACACCTTCAGCTCTTTTCTGAAAACTTAATAGATTTTTTACTAACATAATGCTGTGCTGCATCCATTTCATTTTGTGATTACCAGCAGTCACTCAATGCCTAAATTTAAAAGTGCTTAGTACTCAGTATACATGTAAAATGATTTCTCAAAGATTTTTCAGTAACCAGACAAACAGAAAACGCAAAATACTATATAAGCCACATGCTATAAATTCAGAATTCTCTAATTATATCTCTGGTGTGGTGATATTCCGCAGCGTGGCCACCCTGCGCGGCCGGACATAATCCCCGGACAATAGACAAGCGAATTATTCACACCGCGGCGACGGCTTCGCATTCATCTCACCTACTTAATTGCTACTACGGGCTTATGTACGTATTTTAATGGCAGTTAATATTTAACAGTTAGAAATATAAACTTCATAATTAATTTTTGAAAATAATTGCTCTTTATTAAATTTTTACAACGAACACATACCTACAGTGTTTATTCCTTTGTGTGTTAGCTTCAAAATAAAGCAAAGCTTACACTATGACTTAATTGCCTCGGTAGCACAGTGGTAGCGTACGCGACTGCTGTTCTTGAGGTCTCGGGTTCGATTCCCGGGTCGGACCAAATGTTTGTGTGATCTACAAAATATTTTTTTCGGAGTTAGGGGGTTTTGTATGTATAATATGTATGTATTTACAAAAAAAAGTAGATTAGTATTTATATTAGTTGTCTAGTATCCATAATACAAGCTCTGCATAGTTTGGGACTAGGTGGCGTTGTGTGTTAGGCGTCCGAAATATTTATTGTTATATTATGATCGAAGTGGGTTTGGAACCGGGTGTTGAGTAAGGGTTCGATTGGCATGGATCACCGCACCGGATAGGGGCTTCCATCACCGCAGCGGATATCGACGCGGTCTAAACAATGTAAGTATTTATTATACCTTAAAAGGAGATGTACACCTCAAGTTGTTATCCGTTCACCAGGTGGATTGGTTTGCGATTGTCTCTCTATATCTTTGGGTCGTATAGTTAGCAAGGGTTTCCACGGGGAACGCAACCCTGGCGATTGGACTCAACCCCAAGTAACAAAGTAACATTATTCTCATGCGGTAATCGCCAAAGAATACTCGCACCTTATCGTTCTAAAACTCATGGTAGGTGCTCTGTATAGCTCCAAATAATTATCCTAGTTTAGTCCGTGTTGTGAAATTATGCGAGTTAGATGTCCGCATAAGTTTGGGTGAAATAGAAGCTGCCCAATTTATGCGGCAACGTGACGTTTTGACAAAAATATGGTCTCAGCCTCGTGTGATATGACAAATAACACATCCTTAGTTATAGCGGACAATTATACCACTACAAATATGTAAATAAACGAATGAATTATTCATGAAACAATTTCATTATATAAAGTCAACTTAGTAATAATAAACCACCGAGATGAAACTAATACTTTAGCAGTCCAAAAATCTTTTCATGCAATGTCTACGTGTTGTGACGGTTTAAGACCCAGTGTGGTGACACTACCGTGTATACATGCTTTTCATTTTGGTATTGATAAAGGCACCTAAGGGAGCTAACTAGGTAACCATACCGATCTTTGGCAATGTTATAGGCAATTGATGATGAAATGAAGGCTTGGAGTTCTCACTCATAAGTAAGTTCTAAGTTCTGCTACGCAATAATTTCGTTCACTACATAATCCAACAAGTGGCTTATTTTCTCGATTGTCCCTTAAATGGAAAAGGACCAAGTTTACAAGAAAAGTCGAGTTAAAGCACCCGAACACGAAATACTCCAGTGCTATAATCGAACCACAAAGTCATTCGCTTTTAAATGTGTTATGTTTATGAACTAAAATTAAGTTTTCTGGTTCTTTATATCAAACTGGGCATACGATGTCCATTGATGACCTTTATATTGGGCTCCGCATAACAACATTCAAAAACACAAGAACAACACAAGAACTGTAAGGTTGCAGTAATAGTCGAGTTGAGGCAGCTCCTTTGTCGGATTTGTCGGAAATATAACTCTCTTATGCAGAATTGCGAACAAAGAACACATAGTTATCTGGTAAATGTTCGTTTATTTTTATATAATACGTGTCAATATATTTTGGTTTGTAATACACGTGGTTTTTTGTTTCAAGAGAAAGTAATCTAATATCGGTATTATAAAACCTATACCGAGAAAAGTCTAAATTATCCTTGAATTTCAACAATGTTTGTGGAAAGGGTTTTAGTGTATTTTTTTCAGAGCGGTCCGTCGTTTAACCGCAGATTTAAATCGAATTTAAACATTTTCACGAAAAACTACTTGACATTTAGACGTGATGCTTTTATAGAATTTAGGTTTTATCAAATAGTTATTCTTTTTAAGAAGACAATCTATGTACGTAATCTGACAGAGATCATTGTTTTAGCTCAAGAAATGTATTAAAAAGTAAATTTAATGGGTAAGTGTGAGAGTAAACTGATAAGGTCACGTGAAAGGATTGAGTATTCCTACGAAGTCAACATAGGGTTGAATTTATGTACTTCATAAATAGGTATACGTCCTACCACATCTATTTATCGCATTATACTGAAAATTGAACAACGCACTAATTCGAATGACCCATTGGTTTCGGTAGAAACATATCTACTTTATTTTTAAGTTAGAATCTTTACTGCCGTGCCTCTGAGAGCGGGTTAAGTCGTAGTCGTCCGATCGCATTATGAAAGCGAGGGAAGAGAGAGTGTAATTGTGTCTTTTCACTTCACAATTATAATATCACCTGCATAGTTGGTTGGTCTCCATTGAGCTGCGATCAGTGTCGACGGAGGTCAACCAACTACGTCACATAAGCTATTATTTGCCACGAAAACCGACATACACGCGGGCGGAGCCGCGGGTAACAACTAGTTTATTATACATTAACTATGGTTGGAAATACAGCAGTGCAAACCAAATACAACATGCTACAATTTGTTTTAGGTATAGATTACAGACAGAGTTGATAATATTTTAAAACACCAATGAAAAACCTCAGAAACAACATTAACAATGAATTATATCAACAATATTAAAACTAAAACACAAAAAGAATAAAATCAATGTCAACGGAGAAATCTGTTTCCTAAATTTATCGTTTCCATTGTTTTCTAAATTAAAACAATATAGAATACACACACACAACATAAAATATTGCCAGTTATGATCAAAAAGTAACCCACACAGAGAGCTACTGGCATGTAAATAAACTTTGTTCGTTGTAATAAAAGCGATGTCACTTATCTTTCCACATGACATACGGTTATAGAAAAATATCACATTGTATATGATGTTCCTTATCTATAAGGTTGTTCTGATTTAGAAACCCCTTCATAAATTTGGCGGCCTTGGCAAAATATACTGAAACTAATTATTTTGCAACCTTTTACTAAATTTTTCTCTCCAAATAGCCATGCGAAGGTTAACAAACCACTCCGCATGTTGCATGCATAATTATGGTCATTTTAAATTTGTCACATATATTTTAAATTAGTTAGCTCATGTTATACTGTTTAGCAATTAAAATAATTATAACTTTAATCATTTAAAATTACTTTATAAATTTTCCTTAAATGGCCAGTAACAGAACACTATAATATTAATGTTTACATTAAATAATAACAATTCATATGATGTCATGATACCATAAGCGTCTCCGTGATTCGGAGGTCACGTTAAGCAGTCGGTCCCGGTTGTTATCATAGGATAACAGTCGTGAAGCTTAGGAGCTTGGAGGCCTTTGGGCGGCTTGAAAACATCCAATGGCAAGACTACATAGCCACAACGTTGTCTTGCCAGTCCCCAACCTGCAATCAGCCAGGGTGAGGATCTATGGCCTTAACCCTCTCCTGAGAGGAGACCCGAGCCCTCGAACGACGAAGTTTTAGCCTACCATACCACGCTGACCGTGTTAAGAACATTTGTAATAACGGTAATAGTATCCATTACACCAATCTCATAATAGTATTTAATCTTTAATCTTATTGCTTCTAAAAATCTTAGCTTCGACATTTATTTTTATCCCGAGGTTACCGTTGTAAAATACTTTCTTTTATAATATATTTAAGGTCTCGCTTTATTGCTAAATGCCTCAGGCTCGAATTAAGATTGTATCATTGGAATACAAATCAGTTTCATAAGACGTCTCAGACATTTAAGCTTCAAGTGAATAACAAGTTTTCTCAGTGCTGTAATAGTTTTCTTCTAATAAAATCAGACATTGACTACGTTAAAATTAAATATTTGGTAAGTACATTTATAAAAATATGTACTCATATTTTGAGAAGAATAAATATATGTCCGATGTTATTTATAGTTAAGTTTAGAAGTTACGATATCTTCGTACATTTCTAAGCACTGATAAGAGTAATTAAAAAATTGTTATATTGTGGTTCTAAACATAATACATTTATAGAATAAGAGTAAGGGTAGCCTCAATAAATCGGTAAAAAGAGTTCCAGGTTTTGACCGCTCAGTACAGGAAGGAAGAACCGAAGCGATGAGTACAAGCGCGTATAACTACCACTCGAAAGCGGTGACTTCCACCCACGTGTTGTCCTGTAGAAGAAGGGAGAGAGGGGACCAGTTGAAAGAACTCTTTAAAACACTCCACATGATAAAGGCGATAGAGGACTGCCATGGAGGCAATATCTTTTAAGGACTGAAAATGAAAAAAGAAAATACTATTTCTTTACGGACTGTGGACGTATGGACCATGGATATGAACAAACGAACTTACATAACTCTTCACCATAATCCCAATAAATCTTATTCCAAACTTTACTAATATTATTGTCCTTTTCCTGAATATGGACCGTTACCTCTATTACCAGTAACCTTATTAACTAAACTGGAAAGGAAAGATGTTGGTCCCCCAGGTCTGCATTCTCAGCCAATGACAATAAGCCGGAAGTATCAAACTACGTCACAAACTATTTCGTCTGAATATTTAGTGATCGGTGGGTTCACGCAAACGGGCCGGACCGCAATTTTCCGTATTAATCCCACAATGCCTTCCGGGCACTGGGTTTTTGTGTCACGATTGTTATTGCTTGTGAATTGTGGCAGATTTTGACTTGGCGTTTGTCTACCGTTCGTTGGTAAATATTTGAAGTTGGAGAATAATAATCATTATTCTAATACAAGTTTCATTTAAGTCATTAAGTAAACAAATACCTTAGTACTCGCGTCAGAGTTCTGGGGAAGTTGTTTAAGATATACGAGTATATTTATTTGTAGAAATTTCAAGTGAAATATTCAGTTTTTCATAATTTATAGTAATAGTAATTATTTATCAGAATATTTAACTGTTTACTACGAGAATAAATTAAATTTTACTTTCCTGCGTAACTGTAGAGTAAAACTGATATTTCAAAATTAAAGCCTTCTCACTAGTAGTGCTTAGTCATACTTAGAATACTAAATGTAATCTTAGGCGTACAATAAAAGGTATAGAGTAGTCATTATAAAAAAAAATGATTATCTGAGAATAGAAGATTTGAACTGATAGGTTAAATGTAAATTTACCTGAACTGAGTAGTGGGCAAAATGTGGTTAATAATACATAGCTGATAAATAAACGATGACAACCCTATAATAAAGCAGTGTATTAGAGCAATGACTTATTTAGTTAGAAATCTGGGTCAAATTGCCCTTGGAATGTCTTCTAGCCGACAGGTATATGGGAGTTAATATTAACTATTATGAACCGAATTATTGCGCTATTTAGTTAATTATAAACTATTCAGGTAAACTTAATTGTGGCTACAAGAGTATCGAACCATCACTTCTATTAATGATTCGCTTGAATTCTAACACACACCATCTATCTTTAAACTAAGCAGAACTAGTAATATGACATTGACTAATAGAACACTTATAAACTTATATTTTTGTAAATACATACATAATTACTATACATAGAAAACACCCAAACTCCAGATCAAATATTAGCAGACAATAAAAACATTCGCAAAGCACAGCAGAGCACAGCACAGCAGTCGCAAAACTTTAAAAAGTGTCAAACATTTTGATACATTCGTTACACCTTAAGTTTCTACTCTTATAATTCTAAATTGGTTCAAATATGATGGAGCTCTGAAATAATTTAAAAGTAAACGGCGGCGTTGAGAACGTATTTCTTTTTAAGTTGTTTGAAAAGATTGTGTATTATTACGATTTTCATTCATCCTTTGATTCATACATTCTTCATTTGAGTAGTCCGATAGGGCTTTAAAGAAACTCGCTTCAGGAAGCATACAATTTTCTTTTACTAAGAGAATAATTTGATATAATTAACAAACGATATTCTGCTAAATATATCCCATTAAAGATTCTATTTCAGACCCAACAATTATTTTTGAACAGTAATTGAATTTGGAACTACAAAAAGAACCACTTTTATTGTATAACTCTGTTTGAAGTCTGTTAAAAACAGACATTTTTTTGAAGACAATTAAAATTCAGAAACGAAACTCAATACTCTAAAGGTCTGTTTTCTGTATACATATATGTGCTACGTTCTGGGCTAAGAGCTTTTGTGGAAGCATTCGGTTCCGTTTGTAGGAGTACCATTACTGTACCTCTGAGATTTAAACTTCAATTTAAATGTTAATCCTGTTATAAATATCTCTGGGACTGTGTTTATTTTCTACATCTTATCTGCCTTGTGTAATAATGCTCCTAGTTAATTTACGAAATTAAATAAGGATTTGCCTGACCTGTTGGTCTGCGCGTAATGACCCTAACTGCTGGCACACTTAGCACTAATTTGATCATTGTGAGATCAATATTTTGTGTTTAGGTGTATCTGTTTAATAATAATTTATAAGAATGTATATTCTGTATTTTCCACATTAAATAGGTTTTTTTTTTATTGGGACTAATCCCACCCACACGCCCACCGCTGTAACTCCTGTACACCAGGATCAACAGCAGTGACCCACGAACACACCGAGTTATGACACTCGGGAAGTCCCAGGAAAAAATATTAACTGTCTTGGAACCCGCAACGAAATTAATCAGAAGAAAAACAGGAGGAGTTGGAAATATGATAAGTCCACTTCCCTCCTTAGCAAAGCGGGAGACAAAATGAAGTCAAAATAGGCAGACACCTTTTTTTAAACCGGGAAGCACCACGGATAAAGTATTAGGGGTCCTAAGTGAGCTATATTTGATTACTATAGTATGTATGGCAGAATCGCCTAAACGCACGGAAATTCACCGCAGTTGACACAAGATCCCCATAGTATACCGCCCCAGATGTCATTTGTAAGCTATTTAGCATTGTGTTACGTTCATTGTACCAAAGACTACACTCCCAGAGAACATGATGAGCCGATTGTTCGCAGCTAGTATCGGGTGTTGAGCATTGACACAATGGTGAATCGACTAATTTAAATGAGTGTAGTTTGCTCTTAAAGTTACCGTGGCCCGTAAGAAATTGAGCGACACAGTGATCTACCTCGAGCCATGTCCTCGACATCCGTTCGCGAACAGATGGAAAGAACTGGTAGAGGTGGCGCCCCTTAGATGATTCGTCCCATCGTTGTTGCCATTCATCCATTAGGTCGTCATAGACATTGGATTGCTGTTGAAACAATCTTATGATTTTATCGCGGTCTCGTACGCCCAAAAAATCGCATTCCATGTTTTGTTTTGTAGAATAGTACATGGCTGCACGTCTTTGCACCTCGAGATCGACCGGAAGAACACCCGCCAATACCGGTAAAGCCTCAGTACTAACCGTCCTATATGCTTTGCATAAGAAGATTAATGCAAGTCGTTGGCCTTGTAGCAGTTTGCGACGGACAGCACCTACAGTCGCTCTATCGGCCCATACGGGAGCACCATAGCAAACAGCACCCAAATAAGTAGCTCCATATATAATTTTTAATGTATTAAATGAAAGACCCCATGTGGCAGTTGATATTCTCGTCAGAGCAAAGAAACTTTTTTTAGACTTTTCATTAACTGTTCTAATATGTTCGATAAATGAAAAATTTCTTTCTAAAACTAATCCCAAATAGCAAACCGAGGTTTTATTTTTAACAGTAACATTTTGAAATTTAATACACGGCGGTGATTTGAGGTTACCTTTCAGAAGTAGCTGGAAGGTTTTGTTTGGTGCAAAAGTCAAGCGATTACGTACACCCCATAGAGATACTAAGTTCAAACATCTATTAGCCAGACTCTCAAGCCCCGCTCTAGTATCAGATTCCACCAGTAACAAACCGTCGTCCGCATACGCGTTTAGAGTACATCCGGGTGGTATAGGTATTGTAAGAAAATCGTCGAAGCCTACATTCCACAAGTATGGACCTAGCACCGAGCCCTGAGGACACCCCATCGTAAGCGCCTTCGACACAGAATGATGCCCAAGTCTTAATTTTGTTGTGCCTTGTGTGAAGTATGAGGAGATTAGGGAATAAATATTTTTAAAGCATCCTCTTGATTTTAATTTTAGCAATAACATGGGCCACCACGCGTTGTCGAAGGCGCCAGATATATCTAAGAAGATACCTAAGACGTATTGAAACCTTGACTCGGTGACAGTTTTCCTTACAGATATGACCGCATCTGTTGTTGATTTTCCCAACGTAAATCCGAATTGTCTATCATGAAATTTAACTCCACCCGGTAGAAGTCGAGGCACTACAAGACGTTCTAAAAGCTTTCCTAGCGATGGCAACAGTGTTATAGGTCGATAGGACCCAGGATCGTCCGGCGGCTTATCGCCGTGTTTTGGTATTATACGAATATTACCGCACCGCCAAACACTAGGAAATACTCCTTCCGCAATGCAACGTTTAAAAACTGTTAAAATCGTATCACCCGAGAGTTTACAAGCTTCTTTTATCATTTTATTTGATATTTTATCGTCGCCCGAAGCCTTGTTTAGTGGTAATGACCTAACAATACCAAGAAATTCGTCTGAAGATGGTAAGTCAGACGTTGGAGACAATGGTGGTTCGATGGCCCACTGCCTAATTTGTCGGTGATAATCAGTGTCATCCTCCGGCCGATCGTCGGGCACAAGTGATTCTAAAAGATATTTTGCTGTTTCTTCTACTCCTGTAGTATAACTGTTATGGATTTTGATGTTCTGTACGTATGCAAGGTCGATAGATCTATTTGCCTTAAATTCATGATACAAAGGTGACCACGGACCCTCTCTATCGAGTTTATCTACAAGTTTGCGTATTAAATTTCTAGGTTATATAGTGTGGTATTAGATAGCCGTGTGTGTGTGTGTGTAGGTACATCATGTTACTAGCAGACCCACGCAACCTCGTTTGCATCTCCTATTGCCCGCCGCGTGATAATTTTCCCCCGTTTTTGAAACATTTTTCATTGTTGCTCCTCTCCTATTGGTCTTAGCGTGATGGTATATAGCCTTTCTCAATAAATGGGCTATCTAACACTGAAAGAATTATTCAAATCGGACCAGCGGTTCCTGAGATTAGCGTGTTCAAACAAACAAACTCTTCAGCTTTATTTATTAGTATAGATTATTATAATTGACTAAATAAAAGAATAAAAAATATATAACCTATATTTCGAGGACTGCAATATGATTTTTATTATCGGTTTATTTCTTTCTTGCAGCCCTAAAACAATTGGAAGTCAAAATTACTTAAGAAAATTTAAAAGACTTAATATCTTAAAAGAATAAATGTATTTTAAATATTTTTTGGACATCTAACACACAACGTCATCTAGTCCCAAACTAAGCAGAGCTTGTATTATGGGTACTAGACAACTGATATTCATACTTATATACCCTTTTTTTTGTAAATACCTACCTACACTATACCTTATTATACCTACCTATACCTTATAATACATAGAAAACACCCAAACTCCGAAACAAATATTGGCAGATCATACAAACATTTGGTGCGACCCGGGAATCGAACCCGGGACCTCATGAACAGTAATCGCGTACGCTACTACCGAGGCAGTCAAATGTATATTTAATTAATTTTTCAATTATATTCTCAGCTATAAATTAAATATATTTGTGCTATGTCAGCGCGGATCAATCCAAATGTATTTAAGAGTTATCGTTGATTGGAAACCTCTCTAATATTTTCCGTCACATCTCTGTCACTTCGAGGGTCCCAAAACCTGTCGATATAAAAACTTCAGGGTCCTCGTACTCGTCGACGACTCTCGTCCTGCCGAGTGCACCCGCTCGAGCGCCTCTACTCGCGCTACGGCGATAATCATCGTGGTGACCTCTATTATAAGTGGTACACAGCAGACCACAATAACTGACACCTTATTGTATCTTTTTTGTAATAAACCTGTGGATTGTATTTAAGTAAGGAATTTCACAAGTAGAGAGGCATAGAAAGTAAATACTAATCTGCTCAGTACTATCTTTTGCGAAAATAAAGTTTTTTAACCACATATTTAAGATAATTATTGTAATTATTGGTATAGTAATTGTCAAGTTCATATGTGCAGTAACATAAAGATTCTGAATTAAAAATATCTTATCTTGAAATTGACAGCGATACATATATTATTGTTTGTGCTTGGCGTTGGTACTACGTTAGGCTGTATGCTCTTAATATATAGATAAACGTTTAGTAGTGTTTACTAGAGTCTAGCGTTTAAAAATTTACTCTTGAAGATAAAGAAAAAGTGTGAGAACTGATACTTATAACGAAATAGTACATACTTCAACGCCATCTAACAAGAACACAGTGTACTAAGGTGTAAGTACTAAACATACATCGCGTCTTAAAAGTATTTACGCCATCCAATCTTCTCTTCGCATTGGAGAGACATGACGTCCGTTACTGTACAGGAGTGCGTGATGATGGACGAGTTGATAAGGATAGGTATCATGTATTCGTAGTATGCGGTTTTGCAACCCCAGTCCCTTCAAGCTGTTTATATATTCTAAAAGAGTTCCACAGTCTCGTATAGATTTGGTAACAAAATAAATGGCAGAAGGATTGCGATTTAATTTGTCTTACAGTGTAATTGTCAGTTTGAGGGCATGTCACTCGCTCTGAGAGTGGTACGTAGGTGTTTGTGAACGCAAATGTGTTCGGTATAAAGGGTTGAGGCCCCTGGGAATATGGAACTTTTCCTATTTGTGGATCCATTTGATGTTTACATTTCTAAAACAGCAATTTTATTTGAAAGTACAACTAAAAACTAGTTCCTAGATCATTGGAAGAGCGTGTATTGGTATTTTCATAACATTTTCTTCTTTAAGTAAGTATTTTATATACAAACTAGCTGACCCATACCCATTTTAATAATATTATTAGAAATTAAATATTTTCAAGCCAATCCGACTACCATAAGACGTCTTTTCATTTCTCAGTTAAATATATTTAGCCTATAAAACTTAGAAATAATCAGACTATCTATTTGTAAACGAACTTTCAAAATCGATCCAGTGATTACCTTCTCAGAAATTCACAAACTTTACCTGTTTAAAATATTACTATAGATAGGCTTAAAGAATGCAGTTCAAAACCGGGTAATAAACACTTCTAATTAAGTTCCAGTGAAGTAGGTAATTAATCGACCGTTTTGTGAGCAATTTATTTAACCTAACCAGTTTATTGCAATACAATTGATGTCTGCAGCACGCCTGCACGTCTTGCAGTGCACAATATGACACGTTTAAAGCCGTTTGAAATGCGGTACACGTTGTCGCTGAACCACTCGCGCCGGGGGACGGAAACACCCCTATTGTGATAATAGGAAATAGTAAAATTGAGATAATTCAATTTATAGAAGACATAATAGGAATAAGTAAACATCAAATTTCAAGCAGCTAGATTAAGACCATTGATAACAAATATATTATTTAGATATAAATAATTCTAGCTATTTTCTGCATCTCCGCCCACGTGTGGTTACATAAGGTAAGCAATTATTTAAACTGAAATAACATTTCTTGATTAACTGATTGAAATAAAACTAACACAAAATGTTAAGTAATGTTTACTACAATAAATAAAAAATATATACACAGACAAACATACACAAATTCCCAATTAAACACTCATTTAATACGTCTTTCTTCAATCGACATCGACCGCATGGACTTCATACAATTTAATTGTATGTAGAGAAATGTATTTTATTTCAAATCACATTAAGGACTGCTATAATATAAATGCATCATAGATGAGCTAAAATAGAAGGTTGTATCTTTGATTTAATCTGCTCCATTTATCTCCTATCACCTGGTCTCTGTATTCAAAAATAAGTTATCCATTATTTTTTTGTTTAGTAAATTACCTCGATCATCGGCCGCTTGTAAAACGAACCTTCCGACTTTAATATCACCGTGAATATTAATAGCGTTTTTATTTAATTCAAGAACGTTCTCTGTTAGAAAGATTACGACATCAAAGAATTACAGTACACGATAACTTATCGATCAAACATTGAACTCGTTGTTCTGTCGTGTCAACAATTTCCGCACTATTTTTGTTAACTAGTTTAGAGGATAAATGGGTGTCTCCTCTGGTTATAATAAGGTGTCTGTTTGGTGTATATGTTACTATCTAATCACATATCTCACAGTATATTAAAATATATTTTCAAAAGTAATACAAAGTTGAGTGTACATATCGACTGCCTCGGTAGCACAGTGGTAGCGTACGCGACTGCTGATCTTGAGGTATCGGGTTCGATTCCCGGGTCGGATCAAATATTTATATGATATGCAAGTATTCATTTCCGAGTTTGGGTGTTTTCTATCTATATGTCTTCTATTTACAAAAAAAGTATATAAGTATTTATATCAGTTGTTGCTAGATGGAACTAGATGGCGTTGTATGTTAATGTTCGAAATATTTATTATATTTATTTATTAATTATTTGTTAATATATAATGAATGACCGTAGATAATGCCAACAATGCAACCGCTTGGTTACAAATAACTCAAAAATCTGAGTACTATATACTCTACCATATTCTGAGATGTTTACTTGCAGCTTTGTAACATTTTTCAAGTTAAAACATTTTTAGCAGCGTTGTGCATTTTAGCAAAATTTATAACACGAGACCTGATCGTAAGACGAGGCACAGGATGTTTCCGCGAGTGTGCCTGGTGACAGTTGATGGCGCTACTGTTTAATATGACATGACTGGTAATATGTTTATACTGTATAGCATTAACCTATATTTTTATAACATCACAATAAACATTTTGCAATGTAAAAGTTGATTTAAATGAAAATACATTTAGCCAGTCTACTAATTTGGTATCTTACACCACCGTTGTTACTATTCTATTATTAAACGAGAAATAAGTACAATATTTGATTTGTTAAATTTAATATGTTTAAATTGCTTTTAACTCTTTATAATATACGAATAATATAATACAGAAAAGTAATATGAAATATATATTTTGAACTGTGTTAAAATGAAATCATTATTATTTTTCATAACCCACGCGTAGCTAATATATGTATGTAGTTATCTAATTCTATTTTAAACTATTTGTAGCCATATTTAAACCGATTAACTACGGGCTGGATTTGTGCGAATAATTGACCTCCTCTGGCCTCATCCCTTTTCGGAGGGAGGATGTCCACGTATTATTGTTGTACTGGACTGAGCCCTAAAACTTATGTGTTTGAATTGAGACTCAAGATCATTGTTTGATTGTATAGTAGCTTGTAGTAGCAAGCAAGTAGCTTTGTGAAGTAGCTTTCATTGCCAGGGTATCCTAGGCCGGCATCGTGGAAGGTTAGCTGCCATCATACATAACGTCAGTCTTTATATGATATTGAAGAGGTGCATCACCTCTAGTTTTGAATTCTTTCCCCAACGACAATAGTTCTTTGATTGTAAAGTATATAAGCGAAATTGACTTTTAACGAATGGGCCCTCACAGGCTGGTATAAGGGTTACTTACTCCAAATAAGGAAGCCCTGGGGAAGGAATCAAACAACTACCTTGTCTTTATATCTTATACTAGCCGACCCATGCAACCTCGTTTGCGTCTCCTATTGCCCGTAGCGTGATAATTTTCCCCCGTTTTCGAAACGTTTTTCATTGTTGCTCCGCTCCTATTGGTCCGAGCGTGATGATACATAGCCTATAGCCTTCCTCGATAAATGTACTATCCAACACTAAAAGAATTTTTCAAATCGGACCAGCGGTTCCTGAGATTAGCGTGTTCAAACAAACAAACAAACAAACAAACAAACTCTTCAGCTTTATATATTAGTATAGATAGAGAAATGGCCATTGCTGATTTCCCAATACAACAAATTTAATAAAAACATGTTAATACACTAGTACTTTGGATACCACTTCGACAAAAGTTCACAACTAACAAAATAAGAATAAGAAAATTCACGTTACAAAAATCGCACTTGTAATAGACTCCATGACTTATGTCATCTATCCGATTCAGTCAATATTTGTGACTGTACAGTCAAATTATTTGCTCAAAAGCTCTCCCTGAGGCGAACCCAATCTAAGCAAAGAGCCCAATCGATCGAATAGCTAATAAGAACCTTTGGTATGCGCCCGTCATCAACTTTTATATCCCTTAGGACTTTTTCACCCCAACTCACTTGGTTTCAAATGTGGCATCGAGTTCTCGGTAGACAAATAATTTGCAGCTGATTCTACAGTTGCATTTAAAATAAAATAAGTACTTGAATTATACTCTTCCAAACTGGCAATTCAAATTAGTTTTAAATTTTAATAGTTTGATCCACGAGGTGTACGTCCTAACCTATGTACATAACCTTAATTAAAAAGAACAGTAACCATATTTACATACAAGCGTCAAAAAAACTCCACATCTTCGCCTACTGGTAGCGTTCCCAAAAGACGGTCAGCATTACCACGTTGAATGGCAATTCTAATTCTCTGTGCTAGTAAAAGGCCGGCCTTCTGGTCGCGAGAAGCGTCAATCAGTTGCTTAGCTAGTTGTTTAAACATAGCGCGAGCACTCGGACCCCATGATCCTAGCGTCTCGACCCCAAACGGTTCAAAAATGTAATTACCTATTAAATTTTGGTACTTACGCCGTTTGAGACTTTCCGCTGAAGCAGCAGCAGCGCCGGCTACATATGTATATTGACTGAAGGAATGTATTGTATTAAATATAGAAAAGTATATCAAATGCGAAAAGTATTTCTTCTTTCACTTATAATAATTATGTTTTAAGACTAGTCTAGTAAAGACTATGATTAAGTGATTGCAAATAAAGCATACATATAACTGTCAGACAACACTGAATTGTAAGCCACTGCGTGTGGGCAAACAATAAGTTGCAAACTATTTGCGACCGTCAATTACGCCCTAATACACTCAATGTGATGTCATTTTCCCTCAGGCCTATTGGAAATAAGCCGACATGATGACGTGACACACGTCCAAAAAATTTGCTCACATTCTACAGATATACGTAGTTGGGAGAAGATTGAGAAGATTCTGGTCATTGTCAGCACAGATAGACATATATGATGAGTGAGGCAATCCAGATGTCTTATGGTACCAGACGAAGACATGCGATTAATGAAGTAAATGTGATCTGTTACCGAGCTAAGAATTATATATAAAAGGTATTCTCTTCCAAACACAGCCAGAGGTTACACATAGAAATAAAATATACATTACAAATATAGCTATTCGCTCGTTCGCATACTTATTTCTTATCTTGTAACTAAGTCACAATCTTTTCACATTTAGGAACAAAAAAAAATAAAATCCTTCTTGGTACTTACGACTTAAAAAGCATCCACTTTGAAAGTTTAAAGTTGTAGTTAGATATTTATATATGTAGAAAGTATAGACATATAAATAGATGTATATTTGTTTGTTAAGCAGGCAATCCAGTTTAGAGTGTGCACGTTAGCGGTTCTACATCATAAGTTTATAAATATACATGTAGATATTGTGTGTGTATATAAATCTACTAGTTAATGATCCTTTATTAAGTATGTTTCAGCTTTAATTGTAATAATGACAGTTGCTTCTGCCATTGAAAAGATTTATATTGTATTCAGAATGAATACAGACATAATGTGAGCTTTTCATTCCATTTGCGGTTATCTATGAGGAGTAGTTCTATTGTTAAAGGTCGGGTAAGCTTGCCGATTGTGTTATTACAGTCTTGGGCAGAACAATGTGAGGATGAGGCCACACATGTATTATGTGTGTTAAACAATGTGTTTATAGCACACATATACTATGATGGGAACGTTCATTGGCGGTGGATGTGGGCTGTTTAATGTGGCCTTTGTTTTAATAGTTAGGTTATGATATAGTATATTGTTTCAGTCTCTATTAAACCGCTGAACTGATTTTATTTAAATTCAATATGATATACTTTGATCATAAAGGTCCGGATGACTTAATAACAGCAGTTTCCGGATCCCTCTTATCTCAGACGTAGAGTTTCACACCGAGTGGTTTAAGTCGTCCAACACATTACCCCGCCGCCGGGGGTTTCCACATTAAAAAAATGTCTTTTTTTGTAACACCACTTTCAAACGTTCTTGTTATCACAATTGATAAATCAGTTTAAAAAAAAAGAAGATCCTACAGTAATATGGCTAAAAATATGACCCCGATGTACTACTGAAAGGTGATAAACATCAAATGAATACGTTTATAACCCTACTAGTTGTTGCCCACGGCTCCGCCGGCGTATTTGTCTTAGTCGGTTATCGCGGTAAATATGTATAAGCTATATTACTGTAAAGTTTCATCCAAATCCATCCAGTAGTTTTTGCGTGAAAGAGTAACAAACATCCAGCATCCATACTTACAAACTTTCGTGTTTATGATTTTAATAGGATTATAAGCCTCAACATAAATTTATGCAAAGCTACACAAGCTCGTAGCTGACTCACCGCAAAAAAATAAATCGGAAAAACTTAGCTGTATTGTAGTGGATGCTAAGTGGAAACTACTTATCGAAACCACAAAGCTTTATAGTGAACACCACGTATAAGTTTTGCGGTAACAATATTATAACAAGAAAACTACAATTCCTAACACTAACTGCCCGAACTGGCATCTAAGTTGTAATAGCTCTATTGAGGGAATTCAGGACTTGTACGCGAGTTGGAAGCAAATTCAAAATTTTATTATGAACGAATGGCAACCTGACGTTCTGTTTACATGACTAAGATTTAAGCTTACTGTCTTTACGATAAATTGTCTCGAATATGGTAAAATAAAATTAAGACGACCAAACGTGAATAAGGTATTGTAGCTTATTATTATCATCAGTTATTAAAATAATGCAAGTGGTGTAATATTCATCGAAAATATATAATTTTACTGTAGGTAAATATGATTTTTTTAAACTCATAATTAACTGATAATACTGGGCATCCCATACATGTAAAAAAACATAAAAATTAAATTAAAACAATATTTTTCAAGTTATATTATACAAGCATTATGCGATATATATGTGTATTTACATTGAATCGATTAAGTATTTATGTGTTTTAGGTATTTATGTGTGGATTTATTCTTAACTTTTCAATTTGTTAGAACGAGATTCATTGTATTATAACAAGACAGACTCATCATATCACAAGTATAAACCTTGGTGGTTTTTAAGTTGCTATTAGTATGTAAGACATTGTATATATTTTTTTGTAAATGACAAATTAATTTAAAAAAAATGTATATTCTTTACTTAACTGTTTCACCTTAAGTATTAAGTAGATACCTACTTAAACAAACCACCAACTTTGTGATTAATTGTTTCAACAATTTTCGAACACCAACAACGAATAAATAATTTCGAAGTTAAAAATACTTTAATGTCGGAGCCATTGTATCCAATCTTTTCACAATAATAACACAAAGCCGCTTCCAAATAAAGCGAATATTGGGTGGACAATGTAATTAGCGGTGTTTTTATTTGACGCTGATCAAAAAACGTCGCAGGTGGCAGATCAAAGCGACGCGTCGACGTAATGCTGAGGGAGCCGAAAAAGTGATAAGCTTACAGCGAAACACAGTGTCATTTGTTTATTTTTTATGTGTTATATATTAAAATCTGAAAACACATCTTAATTATCGAAAATGAAAAGGTTAAAAAGTTCACGAAGTTAGAGTGCGTGACAGCTACGTATAGCATTTTCCAAA
Organism: Spilosoma lubricipeda; assembly: GCA_905220595.1. Lineage (NCBI taxonomy): Eukaryota > Metazoa > Arthropoda > Insecta > Lepidoptera > Erebidae > Spilosoma > Spilosoma lubricipeda. Next base: position 12,997,099 of record HG992300.1, on the reverse strand, counting down.
CGTTTTAGTCAAATCACAGAAGAAACGAACATAGCAACAGTAGAAATCAAACTCAGTGGAGAATAGTTGGACACTATTTTTTCAGTGTTAACAGTATTTTTTTTATAGCAGCAGTATTGTATTATTCTATACAAGCAGACGTATCGCCTGATGGTAAGCGATTACCGCCGCCCGTGGACACCCGCAATACCAGAGGCGTCACAAGTGCGTTGCCGACCTTTGGGGGATGAGGAAAGGAGGTGAGGAGGGTTCTCCAGTATCCTCACTCACTCGGTGAAACACAGCGGTATTTCACAACGGTTTTCTGTGAGGCCGTGGTATCCGGTCCGGTCGAGCCGGCCCATTCATTCCGAAGCGTGGCTCTCCCGTGGCAAATATGGGTGATCTAAAGACTTCAAATAGTATATGTTTCAAAATTATAACATTCTTTGCAGGTAACTTAAATAAAACTTGTCTGGGTAAGCGTTCTTTGTCTAAAATAAACCCCAAACCATGATTAAACTGCAGCTTCAATTTAACGTTCATAAATGTCACTTAGTGTCGTAATTGAATAAATGATTATGAATTTGAATTTGAATTAAATCCGGAAAAACAGAGAATGAAGATCGTGAAAGGATAAAAGAAAATTTAAGTCTTTTTTTAAATGTTTAAAATAGAGGTTGTATTAGAGTAGGTTCGGATTAAGTCGGAATAAATTTTATTTTTAATATTCAAGTGTTGAGTTGCGCCATAAATTAAAGTACATAGTTGCCAAAGCAGGCAGACTGAAACCTTCGTTCATTGTCATTTCACTTCCTTTATCGTTCGCTATCGTTAATAGCGTTAATACCTTTGTGATGTCTATAAGCTTTTCAGTCACGGCTTACAACTAATCTGGCATTTCCTACTGCCTTAATATCTTTGTTGTTATGCGAGTGGAATTTTGTGTCTCTCAGTAGTATTGTGCACTTGAAAATGAATTATTCTTTATTAAGTCCTTCTTATATAGGTATTCATTTTTCCTATTCAATTCCACTGCTGGACACTGGTCTATCACAACACAAGCTTTATCACATATCTAATTTGCCGCAAATTATGTCAGGTTGTCAGTTCATCTGTGTATTATTTTGCACCAGTAGTACCTGAGATCAGCGCGTTCAAACAAACAAACAAACAAACTCTTTGGCTTTATATATTAGTATAAAATGAGTATGGTGACGATCACTCTTTTATTTAGCTCATGTTTTCATTCAGGCGGAGTAAAGCCACACACAACAATAGGAATAAACTAAGCATTATGACTAAACATAATTTGTACTTTCATTTACACTGACTCTTCATTCTGAAACTGTTGTGCGAAATTTAAGAAAATATACAGTTTGTGTCGCGTAATAAGGCTTTAAGCGTTCAATTGTAAGTAATTGTTGCCTGCATCCACTCGCCATTCACTAGTCTTGAAAAGCTTTTTACAAAACAACATTTACCTATTTGAACAGCAGCGAATCTATTTGATTCAAAGTGGAGAAAATAGACAAATTTAAATCCATACATAAAATATGACGTCTATTTCCCAGATGGATGTGCGGAAAGAACTAATCTCCTCTTATTACAGTGCTGACAAATCTCTTTTGCCAACCCACATTTATCAGACGCTGTGTGTTCGCCGGTTCTTATTGCTTTTCACACCGCACTTCTCCAAAACTTCACAATACTCTTATACAGTGTTGAAATATATTTTTTTATTCCCCCCCCTTAACTGATAACGTGATAGGAGAAAGGTTTCGTTCTCATGCATTGTTAACGCTCGACCATATGCTCTGCACTCTCGATCAGGTTGATGTGTGAGCTACGTGATGGCACTCCATACAGTAAATCTTTACCTCAAGAAATGCTTCACAATTCAACAAGGATTCGTTTCTCTCGAGTTCAAAGTTCGAGTCCCCATTTAGACGATATAGGACATTAAACAAGGTAAACGGTCAATTCAGTGTAACTAAACAAATAGGTATTGGGTTTGTGTCGACTCTAAAATATTAACAACACTGTTTGGCACAGTTCGCTCGTAACTTTAGGTCTTTTGTTATTTACGGGACTATTTGCAAATATATCGGACAGTTTACAAAGAAATATATAGAGATATAAAGGATATCCAGTTGTTATTTTTTTCTTCGAAGAAGAAAGCAAATGATGGGTCACCTGAAACTAAGCGACTAACTCTATCTATCTACAGCCTCTACTCAGGAGCACAGTACTTTGAGTCCCTTCCTATTTATCCGGTAACCTTATTCAGTTAGTGTTCGTCACGTAATCCAAACATGTCAAATGAGAATGTAGTTTATACTTTACTGAATATGTTTCTTCAAAAAGATCCACTCATTCTATCTTGTCAAATGTAGGGACGCTATGTTAGATGATATATCTTAAAATAATGGCTATATTTTTATATTAATACAACATGAAGAGTATGTTTTGACCTAGATACTGTCCTATCAACATAAGAAAATTATACTATAAATTTATTTCTTAATATTAGTTATATTATAGAATTAGCTTATGGATTTAAAAAAACTTACCATCCTTAAAAACTTAAGGTCGTATAAAAACTAGATACGTCTAACTACAATTCTGTCAGACTAACTCAGTATTACACTAACGTAACGGCTCTAGGGATTTAAAGCTCTATGATTGATGGCGTGTCACGGCCAAATGTCAGGACATAGATTATGAAAAAGATGCGATGTGTAGGTATTAAATAGTGGTAAACTAACGAGAGAATAAGAGATAACTCAAAATTTAATAATTTCTATTTATTCATCTATATAAGTATATTTACCCACAGTTTGGTTGCTTCAGGACTTAATGTTAATTTTTTTCCGCTCGGTCTTGGCAGCGGTTGCATTCTGCGTTACGATTGGTGAAGATTAAAGTCGGACTAATCGGAACGCCGAATTCAGTCGCCATGACAATTGAGTTCATCTATACTAATATTACAAAGAGGTAAAAGTAGGTTTATGAGGTTGTAAGAGGTAATCTCTGGATCTACTGAATAAATGTTTAACATTTTTTGCCAATAGATTGTCACATTATTTGTGATTATGACACTCACTGACACTCACACAGGTTAATATGAATTCGAAAAATGATTTCCACGATATTCTATATAAAGGCGGGCGGAGCTTCGGGCAAAAGATAGTGTGAAGTGAATTTTGAGTATGTTATTAATACGTTATTTATCTATTATGTATTTTAAATATTTGAAGTATATTTACCACTAGTCTGGTAAAATAGCACAAGTTCGGTCTAGTGTCTGTATTTGATGACTGAGGACAATGTAGGCATTAACTGACACTAACGTCTCACTTGTTCTTTGTCTTTCCCTCAGGTTGTCGATAGCGATTGATCTATAAATTTTTAATACATTACATCGTCTTCCATTAAGTACCTCCTCGTGCCGCCCACCGCGTCCAGGTAATTCAAAAAATACCATTAATAAGATATTTATGACGCTATTATACTTTAATTGCTACTTGGGTTTTATAACAGCTTGAAATTAGTAATAGAATTAGAAGTCAAACCTTATTTGGACATAGATAAATTTAGAAATCGTGTTAAATGTTATATCAAACTAGCTTTTGCACGTGGCTTCGCTCACGCAGACTCATTCGCTGATTTACCCCCTTAGGGGTGGAATTTCAAAACTTCCTTTTATGCAAAATTTCAAGATCATAGGTTAAGCGGTTTTGGCTGTGCGTTGATTTCCGGGCATGTCAGTCACCTTCCTCTTTTATAAATATAGATAAATTATTCCTGTTTTAAGACAAAAGCCCGTTAAAGACACAACTATAGTTGTTTTTAGGTTATTTTTCTTCAGGCTTCTTCAGTGGGATGTGACGCATGTTTGGGAACGGGTACCGTCATTTATGACTCCATCCATGATTTATTTCCAAAAGGTTTGCTTGGTTTGTAGTTACATATTGAGAAAGTCAATAATGTCAATTCATAAATTATAATTTAATGTTGTCATATTATAAACGAGCTGAATTTATGGTTATTGTTGTACCGCGGGTAACGGCGCGGGACAAAGCTAGTCTAAAAAAGTAGAGCTAGTTACTCCCTGGATCATCATCTATCTGCCAGTGAAAGTCACCTCAAAATCGGTCCAGCCGTTCCAGAGATTACCCGGAACAAACAGACAGACAGAAAAATATATTATAAAAAAATGTTATTTTGGTACATGTATCGTGTATACATACATATCCATTTATTTAAAAGCGGTTATTTTAATATTACAAATAGACACACCAATTTTATTTTTTGTATAGATTCGTCTAGCCGTAACGCTATTACGTGCTTGTGGAGGGTCCACTATTGATATAATTATTTCAGTCATAATTTAAGTCAGTCTAGTTTATGAAAAAAAAATAGTGATAAAAGTATACTAGGAGTTTCTTAATAAATTATCTCGTTGCAAGATATATATGTTTAAACAGGTAATACACTTCTTGACTGACTTATTCTCTATTACTTTTTCTCCTAATAGTAATTCCAAAAGCTATAATATATATATTATTTAATTGCTGATTTGGGTTGTTCATCTCTCGACTGTCTTCTCTATACATTTAATGTGCAATCCAAATATTTTCAACAAATAGCTGCTGGTCATGCTACAGTGCATCTACGAAACAGCTACGGTACCGCTACGAACATGAAAGAAATATAAAGAAACTCATCAAGAGTTGAGTGGCAGAAAGTTTCGTCAGTAATGGAAGTAGATACCGAACTTGGTTTATATTTTTTCGTAAGGCTGGGTGTACACTCGGAGAAGGAAGGATATCTTCTAATTTGAAATTACGTTTAGGAAAAGAGTTCGTTGCGTTAAGATTTCTTAAAAATCAATTTATTTATTTTCTGTTAGTAGACTGTGGAATATTAAGCGTATGTTAATTTCCTTTGATAGGTATGTTCCAGTTATAAATTTATTTATGGTAAAAATGGTAAATAAGCAAATAATAATAATAAAGCCACCCAGTAGAGCACACTGTGCAGAACAACAGCACTGACATGAGAATGAAAACATAAATAAATAAATAAATATTTCGGACATCTAACACACAACGCTATCTAAATCCCAAGCTAAGCAGAGCTTGTGTTATGGGCACTAGACAACTGATATAAATACATATATACTTTTTTTGTAAATACATACATATTATACATAGAAAACACCCAAACTCCGAAACAAATATTTGTAGATCATACAAACATTTGGTTCGACCCGGGAATCGAACCCGAGACCTCATGATCAGCAGTCGCACACGCCAACCACTAGACCAACGAGGCAGTCGAAACAAATCCCTTACATCGTTACCCAAAACGTAGTATATAAGCAGAGGCCTTTGTCCAGCGTATTCGTATATTAAAGGTTGTTGATGAGACAGAAGAACGTTTGTGGCTTTTTAGATTTCAGACATTAAATTTGTGTAAATGTTAGCATCAAAAGACTTTACGATGAGAAGTACTGACTTTTCATATTAGATGACCATTTTATAACTATCACACAAGCTAATGTACAAATAGTATTCGGGATTAAATGTAAAATGTATACCTATTTCGCTATAATTTGGTCAAATATCCACGTGTGGAAAGAACCTTATCCTCTACGTTGCTACGTGTACTACGGCGTAGCTAGTTGAAGTCTTTTCTTTAAATTTTGAGACAAGACATAATACAGACGTACAATTTGAACTAAGTTATAAAAGTCAGGAAACGGTAATAGTTGTCTGAACTTTAAAAAGGAATTGCGAAACATGTTCGAACTAGAAAATTTAATTAAATATTTTATGTATGACCATTTTGTTCGAACTATTATCCCCTCCGCTGGACGTGGCGTACAAGTGCAATTATGCACTTTTGGGGTCGTTTTAAGGGGAATCCCCCTCTAGACCCATAAAAATACCCATATTCGTATTAAAATAACAAAATCAGGCTCTCCAGCTCCAGGAAGGATGTAATATTATACATAGATGTGACTGATAGCTACTCATTTTTCATAGTATTCTGTGGGGTCTGAAACTACTCGAGTGTCTCTGTGATATACACGTGAGTAAAATCTTTTATTATTACAAGCAATAAAATCACAAGTTCCAGAATTAAAATAAAAATCCTTTTTAAAAATACATTCACAGTGTAAATAAAATTGCTAAAAGGAAAAACAGACATTCTCCTCTCGCAATCGCGTCGCACTAATTGTTGATTAATTTACGGCGGTTGGCGGAGCGCCAGACTGTTCAGCTAAAATAAAAGCCGGTCAAGCGCGAGTCAAACTCTTTTTAAAGGTCCCGTGAAACATAAATTTAATTCATACACTCCCCACGTGCATAGAGTAAGAGATTTATAGATACATTTATTACCATTTTGTCAATGAAACTTTATGTTCTACTCACACAATCAGAACAAAGCCATCGAACGTTTGTTGGAGAAACTGAGATAATTTTGAAAAGAAAGGAAGTTAAAGAAAGAGGGCATCGATGAGGGAAGCTGTACTATATATACGATATAAGGCTGGGGAGTGTGAGGAACAGTTCCAATCCCCCAATAGTTACAGGAAGATATAAATTAAACCAGGGAGGAGAAAGTATAAACTTCTTCGGTAATGACAACCCCATTGTAATCATTTGAACTAATATCCAATAGGCATATGTTAATCTAAGGAAATAGAGGAGTCACTGCGGCTTAGACTTAGACTTGCAACAGAGTATCCTTGCTTCATTAGATGTAGGCGACGACAGAATTATTTGAGGGATTCCTATGTTATATGGGTTTACCTCCAGTGCTACCATTAGAGTTTTCCTATTTCGGTCCTATCACATAATATAGACCAGGTATATATTAATCAACGGTCACTTTGAAAAGTGACATAGTCCTAAGCAATATTTTCTTAAGTTATTCTGAACTTATAACCAACTTTAGTGTTCCGAGTATCAATATCTAGAATATTTTAAGGTATCTCATAATCTTTTATAAATTCTAGGTCTTGGTGCAGTGACTAAAATTTCATTAATTTGAAATAACTCCTTGCCTTCTTCTTCGGAGAGATTCTGACATAAAAATTCTCACAGACGCTCAATATAACGAGGAACTCTAAAAATTAGAAACAGACAGTACGTGTCTCCTAACTGCGTTGTTACAACTATGTGTATAGGCACAAATTGTATCAGATTTTAGTTCCACGAAATGAAGTTTGAAATACAAAAATAAAAGCGTTTAGGTTTCAGTGCCTTATAAAAATATTCGTAAATCGTTTGCAAAGTTGAGAGACAGTTTTTTGGCAAACGTAGCCCCGTTTTCATTAACTGTAAATTTAAAGTCACAAACAGAGCCGTAATTCCTAATATTATATGATAATAATAATGATATATTTATTTGCTTTAAACATGGCATATAAAGATTTTATTATGTACCTACATGGCATTACATTTTGTATTTTTAAGAGCACATACATGTTACGGTAATACAAACTAGCATGCAAAAGCAATTCGTAGTCTATTGAAGAAACGCTTTAATACTATAAAAATATAAAAAATATTGAGATAAATTACTTTAGAAAAAACCTATAACTTTGATCATTAAACAAGCCATCAGACACTAAAAGAACTTTTCGTTGCAAACCAACTGAAAACTTAAAAATAATAATAGTACAGATTTTATGGTCTCAATTGTTAACACAGCCAGTGTATTTTATATATTTTATCAAAAATCTCAATATCTCAAATAACCCTTTAGCTAATTACATCTTTACATTTTATAGATTTTGATTTCTGTAACTAAACTGTTCTAAAACCTAGATGATTATTTAACAAATGGTGGAACACGGGGACGTTGTCTTTTCAAGTCTTTATCAGTACATGTGGAACTTTAGAACTTAACTTAATGTCAATGTGTGTCAAAAGACTAAAAATACCAATCCCATTGAGAACCACCTTTTTTGGAAGTTGGTTAAAAAGTATAAGTTTCGCTTTGTTTGTATTTATAACTATTTGTTGACAAAGTCCTTGTGAACTACAAAAGTAAGAGAAATTGGCAAACAGAAGACTTAATTACTAACTTGGACAATAAAGGTATATTAGTGATTTAGACTCTAAAAGTTTTCATGAAAAGCCTAGCCTTCAATACTAGTATTACAAAGGAATAACCTTCAGTGTTACTTCGAGGTCATTAATTATCTAACTTTGAGTTCTGTAGAGACAGTTTTGTCCAAAACTCTGTAATTAAAAACTATTTTCGCTTGATTGATAGACCTGAGAGTGAAGCGGTTTGTCTAAAGGACTATTATCAAGGGATTACTGTTTACAATTAGGCTTGGAGCGTCCTTGAAAGGTTAAATTCATCATAATATCATTAGAACTAAAGCTAGTGATATACGTAACATTGTGGTAGGAACATCTTTTGGAACAAAGATAGCTGTAATAATTTCATTCTAGAAATGAAATACCTAAAACGAAAGATAGGACTGATGAACTATGAAAAGTGTCTAGATTGGAATGAATTCGACATGTGGAGGACTACCAGCATGATACTACAATAGCTCAATATTCATTTTCTTATAAATAACATATTTGTTAAAAAAAATCAGGAGAGAGTGCAGTGCTATTTGAAAGTAAAAACCATAAGTTTGTGCAAGCGACTTGACATGTTATAATAAATTGTCAGAAAAATACACAGTTCTGAATATGACATTCAAGACTGCGATTTTGTGTCAATTTTATTCAGATTTCTTTAATTTTATTTTTAAATTTAATTGTAGACCCGATTCATTTAATATATTCTTATGATGAGAATCCATATTATACATTTGAAAGTAGTAGCCCTGTCTGTCTGTCTATCACGCTTTCACAGCTAGGCCACTGCACCCATTTACATGCAATCTGGTATTGAGATACTTTGATTTTTGAGGATATACTAACAGGCTACTCTTTTATCGGTCGCGGTCTATATCTACCGCGATTATCGGGAAAGGCGCGGGTGGAGCCGCAGGCAAAGGCTAGTAAGTTTATTTGTCATGAAAGGCGTACCTTTTTTTATACTAATGGATAAACAGTTTTTATGAAATAAATGTTTCATAAAAACATTGAACTTCCTGTCTCTTTAGTAAAAATAAAATCTTTTTTTTTTGTTGGTTCTATGTTTAGTTGAGCGATCAAAGCGAGCTTATAATAACTTCACAAAAATAGTCTCCTTATAATATTACTCTCAAAGCAGTTGTGTTAAAAAAATACGTAATTCTCAGATTTCTTTCTGTTCATTATGGAAGATTCAAGTCCTAGTCAGGCCCTCTAGCCAAGGTGACATACGTAAGATGTAAACGTTATTAGGAAACTAACAAATGACTCAAATTCACATGGTCAGAACTAAATATTAGCCAATAATCAAAAGATGGATGGATGGACGGATGGATAGATGAATGTTTGTTACCCTTTGACGCAAAGCTACTGAACGGATTTGGATGAAACTTTACAGTAATATAGCTTATACATCAGAATAACACGTGGGGTACTATTTACCGCGATAACCGACATATACGCAGGCGGAGCCGCGAACAACAACTAGTATAAGATAACAGAGTTGTAAACAATAGAAATAGAGTTGACACGAAACACTTCTTAACACATTTATATTGTTCATACGGCGCTTTAGGGGTAAATACATATTTTTTACAGTATAGAAGACAATATATATTAAAGGAAATATGTTATAAACATTTTATATATATATATATATGCATGTGTAGATATATACATCTATATGTCTATACAAATAAATAAAATTGGAGTGTCTGTTTGTAATATTAAAATAACCGCTTTTTACTAAATGCATATGTATGTATACACGGTACATATGCCAAAAATGTAGTTAAAAAAATTTTTGTCTCTCTGTCTGCCGGTCTGTCTGTCTGTCTGTCTGTTTGTTCCGGGTAATCTCTGGAACGGCTGGACGGATTTTGATGGGACTTTCACTGGCAGGTAGCTGATGATCCAGGGAGTAACTTAGGCTATTTTTTTTAGACTAACTTTGTCCCGCGGGATTACTCGCGGTATAACAATAACCGCGGGTAACGCCGCGGGGTTCAGCTAGTAATGTATAAATTAGTGCTTCATGGTCCTATCCCTATTCCTTAGACAGCATTTTTGGTGGTTCATAGTAATAACGCGTACTCCTTCAGTCAGTTCATAGTAAAATTGGCAACGCACTTATGCCGCCTCTAGTATTGCGGGTTTCCATGGGCGATGGTAATTGCTTACAAACAGACGATACTTCTGCTCGTTTGCCTCCTATAAAAAAGGAAATTAGACCATAAAATCAGTTCAGTTTGATTCCATTATTTGCGCTTGACACTTGTCTTTTTTTTCCGATTTAATTAAAGTGTCCTTCAATTTCAGGTTAACTATTTCTCTTTTCCTCTTTTGTAAAGACCCTGTTTCATAAATCGACATAGCAGTGCGTAGCCAGTCTTTAAGTGCTAAGAAAAGTTTAATAATTTAACGCACTAATACAGAATTATAAACCTTATTTAAATTACTTGTGAATGAATACTAAAAATGTCAATGACCCCCTAAGTTCACGATACTCGCCAAATTGATGACTTACTGTTTTTAAAGGGGGTGGGGCTTTATGCAAAACTGTTCCCCGCGTTAGGGCGTGCTCTCATTTGTTATACATTTATGAGCTAATTTCAGTGTCTAACTTCATTATAAAAACATTCATTGTTATTATCCTTCGTTCACTTCGAAATCTCTAGTATCTAACAGGAATTTCTGAGGTTTTTATACAGCGTAGTGCGATAACTTGTATATAATATTGTTTGGTGATCATTTTCTTGAGTGTGTCATTCTTCTTCTTAGCTTTTATTATTCCCATGATTATTTGTAGTTGGCTACTAGATCCACCTGTTTTACCCGAATATCAGTTTTTGATCTGATCTTCGCAATCCTGAAGATTCAAAGATTGCTCTAGTTGTCAGTGTTTTTGAGGGTGCTTCCTAATAACACAATCACGATAACCGGTACCAACGGCTTAACATCCTCTCCTAGACACGCCTGTGAAAGATCGTTTAATTTCCATATTTCGCTGTTATGAAGAACTACTTATTAGAAAAACCTAACAACAGTTTCGGCCGACCCGGGAATCGAACTCGAGACCTATTGAGTCGTATACACTAACTGAAGGACCAACAAAGCAGTCTGTATGTTGCGATATTTATTAGGTATATAGTACATTTTCCAAAAACAGTTGTAGATGTACGGTAGGTAATTGTACCTACCTGTATTGACAGACAAACGAGCAAAATGGTAGCGCTACCAACACACATAGACAGCTCATTGTTGAGCAATTAGGATCGACTCCGTGTTGCCAACAGTTTACCACAATCTCTCTGCTTACTGTGACAGCAACCTTTCCCGATGAGTTCCTGAGTTTAAAATGTTCGGCCTCTTGATATCTCCGTGAATTATTCACAAGATTCTCTTCTGAAACAAATGATTACTGTTTGTTATATAAATCAATATTGATTAATGAACGTGCGTGTCCATGAATTAATGAAAAATATCCGCCCGGATTGTTGTACTTTCGAGAAACTTTTTGCCTACACATCCTATTTGAAGCATAAATTATTGTCTCTAGTTCCAGAAATATCTAAATTCAGAAAGAAGTTTTTTCTTTCATAAAAATCGGAAACGCACTTTGTAACATTGGAATTGAGTGTATGGATAATGTAGTGATTTAAGCCTTTCACATCATCGAGTGTGTGGATTCGATCCCCGCATGGGGCAACATTTTGTTTGATCCATAAATTATTTTTCCGAGTTCTGTTATTCTTTGTGTCCGTTTGATAAATGATTATAAGGTCCCCCGCGACACAGAACATATTCTTAGAGCGGGAGTTGATTTACACAACGCAAATAAAAGAAAACCTTAGTTTAATCTCTGGTTTTCTTAAAATATGAGTTTTGTTGTACTTTGCACATAATATGGTCAAGAATATATGATAGTAATAACTCATTCCTGTAATGAACTGCCTGGGCCGAGTCAGCTGCTCTGTGAGATAAGGCTAAGTGAGAATTATCCGGGTGAAGTCACGAGGAAAACGTAATATACTACTTGTGAGATAGGTGCGTTGCGGGCTTAACCTTGAACAATGTGTCTTTTCTCAATTGGACACAAAAAAGGTTAAATTTTAGGGAATCATACTTTAGTTAGATAACCCTAATTTATTTTAAGAATGTCAATAGTTTGATTGTATTTAAAACTAGCTGACCAGGTAAATGAAAAATTAGGGGTGGGTCATCCTTATCATTTAGTGGTATTAAAATCAGATGTTAGTAAATCCTCACACCTACCTGATATTCACACATAATTTCATAAAAATCGGTCCAGCCGTTTCCGAGGAGTTTGGTAACAAACACCGCGACACGTGAATCTTTTAAGAAACAAAAATGAATCGTGGAAATGTATGTACGCGCATAACTTGTGATCGGCTGCACCAAATTAAATAATTATTTTTTATGTGTTGGTTATTGTTAGGATAAGGTTTGTATATAAGAAAATTTAAAAGATAACGGGTAAAGTCAATTGTTCTATCCGCGACTGTACCCTACTGAGACAGATATGTAAATATGGCACTACAAAGTTCGCCAGGCCAACTAGTTTTATATATATATATTAGAGATTTATTAAATTTTCGTGATTTATTGTACAGAACGTAAACGTAGACAGGCAGACATCTATAATTCAAGACTTCCAAGTGCATTATCAGTCCTTAATAGAAGGTCAACAATAGATTTAGAGTCCGGCTAACTCACTTCCTCCATGTTACGCTTTAAATAGAAATAATATGTTAACAGTTACTAGAAATAGTGCCTACCTCTACCTTCAGATATATTTTACTACTGCTGAATGGCGCTTGTACTGCTTAATTGGTTTACAAGGTTTAATTGGTACTCGAGGCTAAGGTATATTTTTTTGTTCTAGCAGCCTTATTCAAAGTACATGCAGTTACATACTACACAGAGCACAAAAAATAGATAAAATTCGAAGATAATGACTTTATATGATAATAATACAGCCAACGCAGAAAGACGTGGTAATTGACTGATGATTTAGTTAGGCAAGAAACAACAAACCCCAGTCTTAAGAGAAATACGATATCCTTCGCATAAATAATAAAAAATTGAACTCCTATTAATAGAACCCTACGCTATCTGATTACAATCAAAGTTATAAAACTAACAACTAAAGCAATAATAATGACCATTGTAGAACAAGTTGTCCCGCAACTAGTTGTGTCATAGTTGCGGCAACTTGTCGAGGCCTGTCACGCACCACATTCGTCTGTGAATCTTTGTTTAGTACCACTTAATAATGTTTTATTTACGAGACGTTTAAGATTATTACAGAAATATGGGACCAGCATTTTTATGAAGAGAGATTTAAACCATTCTCTATACGTAAACTAATTCAAATGGAAGGGTTAATTTTTTTTTTATTTACATGATGAGGAGTAAATAGTTATTTTGTCATCCCATTCAAATACCAAATCTGATTTGTATTCAAAACAGAGATATCGCTTTCAAAACTAAGCTAGTGAATTAATTTTGTGAAAATTGGCATAATCAAGAAAAAGTTTTCTTACTCTAAATTACTTACCTTCTTGTTTTGGATCTTTTTAACTTATTTTGAATAATAATGATTGTATATTTAATATATAATTATGATAGAATATAAAGCTTTACACTTGACTTATTTTCAAGGTAACAACTAAAAAAGTCACCATTTTTTTCTATCAAAGTGTCGTTGGATGAAAATAAATAGATAACAAGTCAATGTATGTAGCCTATCAGGTCTGTAGCCTTCGATATTCTATTAGAAACGTGCCTAGTTGCCGTTACACGCAGCTCGACCGTTCATCAGCTCAAGCGTTCTTCAAACGGCTTACGATACCTATAAACTTTCATAAACTATGAAGATACAATGTCATACTGCAAGCGACAAGCGAGTATCTTACGCTATCCGCTTAAGGGAGTTGAGGCGGTGTATATTTTACAATGTTCCCTGATGACATGATTTACATTAGGTATTGGATATGAATGTTGATTGTCATTGTTAAATAGGTATAAAAGATTAATAACCAAGAGAAACCACTCTTTAAGCATAAGCAAAATATGGATAGAAAATGTACAATGTAGATTACAAAAAAATGCATAGAAGTAATAGCGACCCAGACATTGCAGTCTGCGTTATTTTAAATCGTGCCTTGGATTGCCGTTCTAAGAGGTTTGGTTATGACTTTGAGAATGGAGCAGGATCATCTAGATTATCAAATTAACTGTATAACATAAGAATACTGTTTATAAACAAAAATAAGTAAATGATATTTTTTAGAACCCGCTAACAGAATGACAAACGCCTTATACGCTGACGTACAATAAAGTACATCGTCTATGACGCACAAAAGCGCTATATTGACGATTTAAAAGAGGGGTTTGTGACGAAACCCTGGACTTAACACCTCATTATATGTGTAGTGATGTGAACGACGCAGCGATGCTGGGGTTTATAAGCGATATTTTGCGTTTTTTGTCAAGCATGGGGTTTTCGAACAACATCTTTTAGCGAACTTTCTTATATGGTCGATAATCTTGTATATTTATGCTTAAAGTAAAAAAAATATACAGATATTAGTTATAATACCTAACTTACAGAAGAAATTTTCTTTCGATTGAAGATAAACACATTAGTTAATAATTTGAATCGTACGGGAATGAATGGTAAATGAAAGATAACTGAAGATATCAAACTTTATTCCAAAGCAACATCATTACTTTCATGCCTTTTGTCCAATTATATTTGCTATTGGAATAGGTTTCTTTGAGTAAAAAGGCCGCCTGATGCCATTGCTCAGTTTAAATGCATATTTTTAAGACGGAACAAAGATAATTCGTACAAGCCTTTGAACCATCATATACCACAATATAATTGGAATAACAGTAATACAGTTTCAGTATAGGTATTGAAGACATAAGTTTAAATGCTATTATAAATGCCAATCAGTATTTGTTTGTTGGCCTAGTAACAGAAACTAATAGAGAGCACATATCACATAAACTTTGAGAGGTAGCTCTCAAAGTTTATGTGATATGTGCCCTCTTTTAGTTTCTGTCGCATACCACCAGGTGATACGTCTGCTCGTTAGCCACGTATACCATAAAAAAAAACTTTAAATACTCAAAAAATTTTAAGGCTCATATTTTAGCAAAAATATATACTACATATGATTCACACATATCACTTCCCTTGCATGGTTATTAGTATTTTTGACTTCCATATAATCGTTTCTCCATTATTTTACCCCTTATGGAGTAAAATTCCCGAAAAACTATTTTTAATGAGAGCTGATGTTATTCCAAGTTTGTAGCTCCAACTGTTAAGGCTCTCCTTTGATAAATCAGTATGTTACTTAGCATAAGTAATTTTAGATTATGATAAACAAATATTAAAAGATGGGTTCCTAATATAGTATTCTATGTCAATTCATGAAACTATCCAACGCTATGCCTGATAGCGTCACCTAAAAAAGGTTGTTTTTTCCAAAATGTATTTCGAATCGCAGCATTCCAAATCAATAATCTTTAGAGTAATAAAGATAATTTAGTAAAACCTTGATTTTTAATTAGGAATAATATCAATATAGATCTGCAATTGGAACCGGGCCAGTGCAAAGTATCATATTATTGACATAGGACGAACACTGAACTAGCGATTCCCGATACTTTCAACTTCTGATATATCCGAGCCTGTATATTAGTATATAGTAATTGCGGTGTTATTTCCACAGGAAACGTGTCACTTTTGCCAAAAAACAGTTATTTTTGTCATTTGTTTTTAAGTGCATAAATTAATCTAGTCAATTTATATAAATACTAATCCAAACCGATGGAATATACGTCTAAGTCGTTGTTCAACAGAGTAGTGATTGAGGAACTTTTTGTATCTACTTTATAAATGGAAGTGCACCCTTTTAACGAGGAGGAGTCGCAGTGTTAGCGGATATGTGGAGAAAAAACGAAGGTGAAGAAATAAAAAATGAAAACGGGCATTGAATCTTTAATATACTTGTAATAAAATTAAAATATATCCATTGCATTTCATTTACATGTCACTGAGTGATATTCAAAAGCCATCTCATGCTAATATCTATTAAGCTCGTGAATTAAAAAATTACTTGTTCGATCGGTTCTTCTAGAAAAAACTGTTTTTTTCTAAAATATGTTATTGACATAACTCGTTATAAAAACATATATATAGTAATATTAATTATCGCACTATAATTACATTAACCAAGAATATTGCTCTTAGTAATATAACCAAACGCTCTTTTATCTCGTGCAATGCGACCCGACCTCGCCTGTCAACGCCAGATCCATCGCCCCGTAAAATATCGAGTGCGAGATATGACAGCTTCGGAAACAGGCCTGCGTTTGATAGACCTTCCCCCGCACACCCTACCCAACCCCTTCCTTATATCTCCAGGGAGAGGGGCACACACTACTGCTGATTGGCGTTTATAGAGATAATAACAAAATAATTTCTTTTCGGAGTAATCTTTACTCTTCTGTCCGAGACTCTGCTTTTTAAAGGATGAAGGTTTTACAGTACACATTTAACAACCTCCGATTGCAAATTTCTTTATGAATGGTACAAAAGATAGTACCTGAAAGTTTAACACACTAACACACTGTTTTTTATGAAATAAGGGGCAAATGAAATGATGATAAGCGATTACCGCCGCCCAAGGACACCCGCAACCCCAGACGCGTCACAGGTACGTTGCCGGCTTTTTAAGAAGGAGTACGCTATTTTCTTGAAGGTTTGAATGTCGAATTGGTTCGGGAATACCGCCGGCGACAGTTCGTGGCAGAAAAGTCCTGGAAAAGCGCACATTTGTGGACTGCCAACCATGTAGATGTTGGGGATGAAACTTCTGTCGCGTAGGACGATGGCAGAAAAAAGCGGCAGGAATCAGTCCGAACGATTGCTCGCAGCACTCTCCATAGTAAATGCGGTAGAAGTTGCACAGCGAAGCCACATCTCTACGCAGCGCCAAAGAGTCTAGCCCAGTTGAAAGTTCTTGGCAATCGACAATTCGAATCGCTCTTCGTTGAATGCGGCCTTGTTAAGAATTTTTTAACTGAATAACATGCTAGGCAAACCCAGATAATAACCATACCTACTCATAAACGTATTATACACTAACTGACTCACGTACTGAGACACGACACCATAAAAAAAGGGATTTCGGTTTGACAGTTTCGCAGTTCATTCAGAGAAACAGCTTGGACACGGGAGTAATATATAACTAGCTTTTGTCTGCAGCTCCGTCCGTGTCTATCTCGGTTATTGCAATAAAAAGCAGCCTAATCCTTCGTCAAGAATCAAAGTATATCCCTGCCAAATTTCGTTAAAATCGGTGTAACAGTTTAGCCGTGAAAGCGTGACAGATAGACAGACACATTTACTTTCGAATTTATGATAATATTAGCATATATGAATTAATACATGGATTTAGTTATAGGTTAGTTGGAATTGAGAGAACGACAATAGAAATATATATTGCCAGGTTTTATACTTTAACTATATATTTACATATAGTCGGATTTTTAATACATAATTTCTTGTATAACTTTTAATACTTCAAAAAAAATCTTCTAAACTCTTTTCTACAATGTATTAAGTTATTTTTTAAAAACGACAAAGTAACTCTCTTGATACTGTCCATGTAATCAGAGTTATACCCACTGGTGTGTCAGGTCACGTTGACCTAGACACCGGAGCAACGTGACCATCGCCCCGAGCTACAATTCATTACGGCACAGTTTGTTAGCGCCGTGCTACTATCAGTTCTATCTGTATTATTCAACTTCAATACCTATTTTTCATAAAATAGCCTTCAGCGTGATGAGGTATCTTGTATAAAGTATAAATTGTATTTGTGAATACTTTGTTTTATTGAACTGCTATAGACGTATTATCTTTATGTTAACATATTAATTTGTAGTGACATATAGATGAGTTGAGCTGAGTCTTAAGTATATGCATGCACACAGGCGCACATTCGCACGCACGCACGCACGCACGCACACGCTCTCAAACAGACATTCATTCAAAATAGAGGTACTTAAGCAGATATCTACTGTGATGCATCCGTGGTTGCATCTTCTCAGAACTGTATACGCCTTGAAAAAAAAGTTTGACATTAATTTCAACAATAAATTAGTACTAAATACATATTTAGTCAGTAATCATTCATCACCAGAAGACCGACAAAAATGAGGTTTATAAATTCTTTTAATAAAGAAAAACTTCCGAAATTAAAAAAAAAACTTGATTCATTTTCTCCAATAAACTGATTTTCCATCTCAATGGTCAAAGGAAATGAGATCTTAATTTACTTTACGGTAAAGTAGAAAAAATATTTTAATTCTTGGTCTATAGATACTTGTTTATGTTTAAATTAATTATCCAAGCGACTGAGGAAATTAGATCAAAGAATGTATCAATTTTGGATCCTAGTTGGATGAAAACATATTTAATTTTATTAGTAACTACAGTCTATTTTATAATCTATATAATATAAAATTCTCGTGTCACAGTTTTACTCACAACAAACATCTAACAAGTTTAGTTGTAGTTACATTGTAATAAGCAGAGATAAGTAATCGTCAATTAAAATTAGATGAGAAGAATAGGAGTGTATTGAGAGGAGAAGTGGATGAGAGGAGAAAGAAATGGTAGGAAAGCCATAGAGCTTACCTGGGTGTTGCGTATGCAAAAGCAAGAGTAAACCAGTTGGCGGTATATACGAGCCATACAGCCATAAGACTTCATAAGATTTTGTAGTGCTACTTAACAAACAGAACATGTAGTAGTTATTGATCTTGTAAAAACACAAACGCACGCACAGACACACACACATCCACACACTATTTACACTTCTCTCACACTTCATATGAGTATTTATAACCTTGAATCGTTGGTCCACCTACCCTTATCAAAAGATCCTCCCCACTGTCGTAGGAACACAAAAATCGTTCCCTAATGATCACTAGCCACTATTTCTCTACACTTTTTACTATGATAAATTACTCTCATTCAAAGCTTAAATCATAAAAAAACCAAGACAAAAACGGGCATTTAGACATTACGATAATTAGTCTGTTTTCGTTGAGTTAAATTTAACGGAAAAAATACGATGAAAAACTGTTCACGTCGCCTAAATACTGGGACCATCATTTTGTGTACTAGGTCGGTCTTATTCTTTGTTTTACGTTTTCTTGTAAGTAAACAAACGTATTATAAAGCTGAAATATACACTAGTTTTTAGAATGATGCCGGATGACTTAATTATACGCTGCAGATGTTGTTAATAACTTATCTCCGGTTTTAATTAAAGATAGAATATTGAAAGATATTTTGACAATTAAAACTTGCTAAAAACAGATGTAATATGAATCCTGCATATAAATAAAGGCATTGAATCGATCATATTGAATAAAATGAAATACATATATAGACTACCTCCAGTTTCAACTAATAGTAGATGATGAAAACGGCCACAAACAACGCTTGCGTCGATGCACGTCCTGTTAAAATACTATATGCAAGCATTTTTCAAAGTCCCGACACACAAAATTAAGTACAAAACATATTCTCATATTCAATTACTAAGCAGTGTTACTAAAAAAACTATGATCGAACTATGATGAACAGCCGACGAACGGTCATAAACAAGAAAAGCAAACCAAATGTTCTCATCTCTCTAACTGCTCGCGTTCAGACCTTCCATACACGTTTGATGGTTACGGGATAACGAGTTCTTTTCCTCAGCATACCAACGGTTTGGTTAGTATGTCTTCCAGGGCCTGCCCCCACCAGCTCAACCCATCCTGGAGACATTTGAAACTCTGATTTTAGAAAATATTGGATGTATTATAAATTGATATTTCTCGTGAATATATTCTACACTATTATGGACATAGTAACATTACCATTACAAAGTTTTTTATTAGAAGACGACTCAGCGAAGCATCCTAATTTGAACAAAAAACCTCATACATAAACCACATAATCTATTTAAAACTGAAATTAATTAATTTCTTGCCTCAACTCATTGTCACCCCGGAAAAGGGTTCGCTGAAAGCAAACGCCACAACACTCTCTGTCCCTCTCTATCTATTGTATCTAATGTTTTGTCTCACTCGCACTTAGGGTGAAATTAGAGTGTTTGATGAGCCTTAATTGCTTTATTAGTTTCTCTTGTTTGACAAAAATATTCGTTAAAATTGCGCATAATTTAGAAGAAACTTTTTTTGGATCACTTAAATTTTTCGTAATCGTTTACAATTTGTATTAGTTGGTTAACTTTGATATTTTAATACATATTTTGAACATTACCAAAAAGTATTAAAGGGAGCACGTAAAGCATGGTCCTGCGCCTGATTATCTCTCGATGGTGTCAGTTAACCGTCCCATCGGATTGTGAGAGAGAGGGAACAGAGAGTGCACCTGTGTTTATGTACTATAATATCTCCTGTGTAGTTGGCTGGTCTCCGTGGTGACTGGCCGCCGTGGCTGTTATCGGCTAGGAGAACATTAGTACGTCCATAATACTGAAAAGGACCCAGATTAAATTTCTTACTGTTATCAAGGAATAGCAATTTACTAGCACTTAGCCCCGGTCTCACTCGGGTGATTATTTTGTATATTTTTTTACTTCTCTGCAGCGTTCTAGACGTACTTTCGCACCACTATCGTTGTGCCTCTATTCTGACTGCCACGATGGTCTTGCGGTTGGCGTGTGCGACTGCTGATTCAGGTTCGATTCCCGGATCGGATCAAATGTTTCTATGATCTACAAATATTTGTTTCGGAGTTTGGGTCTATGTATAATATGTATGTATTTACAAAAAAAAAGTATTAATGTATTTATATCAGTTGTATAGTATCGATAACACAAGCTCTGCTTAGCTTGAGACTAGATGGCTTTGTGTGTTAGATGTCCGAAATATTTATTATTATTATATCAAATAATAAGTATTTATATACATATGGAAGACATAGTTCTAACAGTATGTTTGTAATAGTTATCTCTCTTTTTTTATTTTTTATTATATTTCTTCCTTTTAATTCTAACCTGGTATTTAAACCGATCTA
This sequence comes from Spilosoma lubricipeda, assembly GCA_905220595.1. Taxonomy (NCBI): domain Eukaryota; kingdom Metazoa; phylum Arthropoda; class Insecta; order Lepidoptera; family Erebidae; genus Spilosoma; species Spilosoma lubricipeda. Next base: position 12,975,859 of record HG992300.1, on the reverse strand, counting down.
TATAAAATAAGATAAAGTAGGAACGCTCACGGCTTTTAAAATTAAAATGTTTGAAATTAACTTGTAACTCTCTCTTCTCTTGTCAAATGTCAAAACATGAAGGCATAATAATATTATCATGCGACGACATCTTGTTTAATACGTTCCCTCCCTTACTTCGAATAGAGATTTAACTACGTACTCCAATCAATTCACTTAAAACTCACTCACCCATAGAGACAGTTGAGAGGGCTCGTCCCTCCGTCTGTATTTGCATCGAGTTATAATGATCGTCTGCAACCCTAAGTAAACACATTATATTGTGCCACACTTCGATAATATCTGTAGAACTTTATTCGATGGATAACTGAGACCTCAATCAATATATTGTTTGTATATAGACGGCCATCTTTATTTAATACAATAGATAGCGGATTATAAATATGAAACATCATGATCGGTCACGATACCTTATTTTAATGAACTTATGTGACCTGTCAATTCTTTTTTTTTCCTTTCGGAGCAGTAAGAACCGACCACGCATTTATTGAAAAGCGGCCAAATGCTAGTCGGACTCGCCCATGAAGAGTTTTTTTAAATATTTATGTTCATTGAATGAAAGGTAAATTGCAGTTTACGATTTATGATGTAATAAAAAAAATACTTACTAGATCTCGTTCAAACCAATTTTCACACATTTCACAAACCAAATTACATACAAACTTCTTTGTCTTATAACTAAGCTAAATATTAACAAACTATTGTAAGTATATTATAGTAATTTAATAAGTAGTGATTTTTATTAGTACCTCGACTAGGGATTGTGATGCTCACTAAAATGTCATTGCTTGCGGTGTCGCCCGGGGCGGGTCGTTTCTTTCCCTCTGATATGGCGGAGATGATGGCTGGTCCATGCGTCATACTCGTGAACGGGGCTGCTTGGGGTGACTGGTCGGCCTAGTCAGCGATGCTTTAGACATACTATTATTTTGGTTCGTTCAACTGCAACTCTAGCCTCTTAATCTAGTCACGAATTATTTTTAACAGTAGATTTTGCAACTCAATGTAAGTAGATGTACACCTTTTTTTAATAGACCTTCAACGTTATCACTGAGTGACTTTTCTTTTTTTGTTCGTGTGTTAGATTTTGGAGCATATTAATAAAAAGAAATGCAGGTGGCAACAGCTTGCATACTGTTTACCTTACATGTAATACTAACACTATTGTACCTGAAAATCTTTGAAAAAGGGTGGTGGGAGAGACAATACGGCACATGCTGTGGCGCCTATTTGTGTCGATCTATGATTTTTAATTGTAGCTGCAATTTAACGTTCATAAATGTCACTTAGTGTCTTAATTGAATAAATGATTTTGAATTTGGAAATTTGAATTGATAAAGAGACTAGCTGTCCCGGTCGTTTTGCCATAACTACTAATAAATTAAAAATTAATTAAAAAACATTGTCCAGCGGACAAAATTGTGAATCTAATCCATTCCCAGATCCCCTTGAACACACACAAAAAATTTCATCAAAATCGGTCCAGTCGTTTGAGAGTAGTTCAGTGACACACACATTCACAGAAGAATTATATATATAAAGATTAAGTGTGTATTGGTAATGGGGTAATCTACTCAAGTGATTTAGAATTTTTTTTTTACCAATAGATAGCCACATTATCCGTGAGTATCAGAAGCTATATTTCAATCCGAAAAATCTTAGTGTAATATCTGATATAGACGCGGACGCGTGCGAAGCGGACGGGCAAAGCTAGTCGGATATACGAGTAGTCTTAGCGTTATTATCTGGTCTAAGTCTTTGTTAAAAGAACTATTTCGACCTGCACAACCTTCAAAGCTGATTTCGAATTCTGTTTCAAGAATTCTTGGAATCGAATTCCAACTTTACTCGAGCATTGCTATTGGAATTTTTGTATTAGAAATATTTTCACGTATCGAAATGTGAGGAAACATGTTTGTTTCTACTCGGATCTCAAATAAATACTGTTAAATGTGTTTGTGTTGCGTCATTGACGTAGGTTAAATATCACTTCCGCGAGGGGGCGACGTTACGCGTGTGCCGTACGTCGCCTAAATAGAGAGTTAACAGCTGACGGTGCCCGCTTCTGTGCGGGCAAGCGCTGGGAGGGGTCCGGATGTGTTAATAACAGCAGTTCCCGGATCCCTCCCGTCTCAGGCGCAGAGTGGCACACCGTGTGGTTTTAGTCGGTTCGATTCCGACACACCGCCCCGCCGCAAACCCCGGCTGGGTGACGGCCCGAGGGGGTTTCCACACGTTAAAAAAAAAAAAAAAAAAAAAAAAGTGTAATTTTAACTTCGGAAGTAAAACTAATATATCAATATCTATCTATACTAATATATAAAGCTGAAGAGTTTGTTTGTTTGTTTGTTTGTTTGTTTGAACACGCTAATCTCAGGAACCGCTGGTCCGATTTAAAAAATTCTTTCGGTGTTGGATAGTCCATTTATCGAGGAAGGCTATAGGGTATATATCATTACGCTACTACTAATAGGAGCGGAGCAACAATGAAGAATGTTTAAAAAACGGGGGAAATTTTCACGCTACGGGCAATATAAGGCGCAAACGACGTTGCGTGGGTCAGCTAGTACTAATATAAATTAGTGTTTGTTTGTTTGTTTGTTCGAACACGCTAATCTCAGGAACTACTGGTCCGATTTGAAAAAATCTTCAGTGTTATATAGCCCATTTATCGAGGAAGGCTATAGGCTATATATCATCACGCTAAGACCAATAGGAGAGGAGCACCAATGAAAAATGTTTCAAAAACGGGGGAAAATTATCACGCGATGGGCAATAGGAGACGCAAACGAGGTTGCGGGGGTCGGCTAGTACATTATAAACAGTCTTTAATAATGAGTTTGTAAGGCTTTTTTGATAATTTTTTTAAAAGTGAATCCTAGCTGGATCAACTTATCGCCCCCGAAACACCCAGCGTACTAATTTCATGAAAATCGTTGTAGCCATTTCCGAGATTAACGGTGGTACCATGATAAGGACATTAATATCTGATGATGGCATCCAAGAGAAATCGAGTCGAACCTTGAAGTCGGTTTTATTTTTGTTAAAGTTGTACTTGTTTGTATATTTTAGTTGCACTAAGTACTTCAATATAGCTTTGAAATTTTAAACTAAATTCGCTAAAAAGTATGTAGGTTTAGTTTTCTACCAGTATAATATTAATGATATCAAGAAAAACCAAGATTCCAGCACTGTGTGTATTTCAAACAAAACTTTAAAATCTAGACGTGTACTTAGAAGAAACCTTGTTCAGTATCTCAACTACATAAAGCCTAAATTTCTTTCTAGTATATTTAACTGTCTACTTAGTATTTTCACATCTCTATAGCTGTGAGTATAAGGTCGGTTTTCGTACGTGTTTTGTGAGCAAAATAGAGCCGTGTATACGTAGGGCAAATAAAGTAAGTTCTTGCTAATAAAGTTCCCTTATCAAACAGTGGTACGTGCCTAGGCAAGCTTCGTGATGTGATACACGGACAAACAGTTCATACAGCAAATACTAGAAATAACTTTTGTATAGATAGATATATATCATCTTCTAGAAAACGTTAGTTAGTTTTTCTTTTTGAAAATTTGATGAGTTACAAGCTAGCGTTTCGTTGATTCGACTGAAAGTATGTTTAAAAGAATAGTAACTTAATTACTTCGTGTCAACGTCCACTTTTGAACAAAAGCCTCCCAAGAGGTTTCTGTCGAATAACCTCATTACGAATTTTATTGGACATAAAGACACTCATAATCGCACGCTGAGCTAATTTACTTTTTTTTTTTTTTGCGTAAATGGGTGACCGCTATTGGCATATTACTATGAGCGTTTTCGTGATTCGGAGGCCACGTTATGCAGTCGGTCTCGGTTGTTATCGTAGGATAACAGTCGTAAAGCTTAGTTAGAGGCCTTTGGGCGGCTTAAAAACATCCAACGGTGAGATTACGTAGCCAGAACGTTGTCTAGCCCGTCCCCAACCCGCACTAGGCCAGCGTGGGGACGTATGGCTTTAACCCTCTCCTGAAAGGAGACCCAGCTGTGGGACGTTATGGGTTATTGATGGTCTGTTATAGGCAGTTCTACTGGTCTAACAGCAAGTCAATAATAACATTCTATATTTGCTTAAATAATTACTTTGTAACTAAGTAGTAGTGAGGTAATAAAAGCGTGAAAACAAAAAGATAATTATAAATAACTTTTAAATTTTTTTATCTGACAAAATGTTCTCTTACACTCATCTCCGTATGTTACCGTCAGAAAAGTGACTAGTGTGATCTAGATTCCAGCTGGCCGCGCTTGCAGGCTGCACTCGCACTATCTTCAAGCAGTCCCCTACTGCCACTGGGTGGTGAGGGAGGCAGTAAATCACCGGCCATTCTTCATTCTATCTCTGCTCATTTTTAACCGACTTCAAAAAAAGGAGGAGGTTTCTCAATTCAACCGTATATATATATATTATTATTAGTGTATATATATTGTTAGTGTTCGCATATAACTTCGTCGTTTAGGAACCGATTTCGGTGACTCTTTTTTTAATAGAAAGGAGATATCCCAACGGTGGTACCATGATAAGGACTTTAAGATCTGATGATGGCATCTAAGAGAAATCGAGTGAAAATTAAATAACCCACGACCTTCTTCCATAAGTGGACTATGCAACATTTGAGGATTTTTTTAATTTGAACTAGCAGTTCTTGAGATTAGCGCGTTCAAGCAAATTTTCAAAGTTTTCAGCTTTGAAGATAATATTAGCGTAGATAAATAAATATATATTTATATTAACTGCTTCGCTGGTCTAGCGGTTGATGTATGCGACGACCGATCAAGATGTCTCGGGTTCGAATCCCGAGTCGGGCCAAAAAATGTGAGAGTGTTTCTGATTATAGTCATAGTCCGTGGGAGAGCAACACTTCGGCATGAATGGGCCCGCTTGACTGGAGTGATACCACGGCCTCACAGAAAACGGGTGTGAAATAGTGCTTGCGCTGTGCTTCACCGAGTGAATTAGGATACCGAAGGCCCAAATCTCAACCCCTCCCCATCCCCCAAAGGCCAGCAAGGCACTTGTGGCGCCCCTGTTGTTGCGGTTGTCCATGGGCGGTGGTAATTGCTTACCATCAGGCGATACGTCTGCTCGTTAGTCCCCTATTCCGTATAAAAAAATAGTAACAGCTCGGAGTTTGGAAGTTGAGATATTAACTCCCCTGCCTCGGAGGGGACGTGCTATGAGATAGAGGTGGAAAAGGCTCGGAGAACATCATTTAAATATGTATATATTATATGTCTACTGGTATATAATTTGATTTTCATCTAGTCTTATCAATTCTTCAAAGCTTTTCGCAGTGGAAGTGAGGTACCGGAACCCCAGACTCTCCTCCATGAGTTTTCAAAGAACGGTAACAAGGTTCGCTTACCAAAGGATACCCGTCTGCTCATTTGCTTAAAATGCAATAAAAATGATTATTACACGTGTTTAAAATATAATTATCTACATCCATGAGAATTAACATGGCAATTACGGTAGAAGCGCCGCGCAATTCAAACGGATTTAATATTGTTACGTGAACACGTTCATTACCCGCATTCATGTAAAAGTAACATGATTATACATAATTATAATATAAATAATTATTAGTACCATTTTGTAAACAGGTTTCACAAAATCTTATTTAACTGATATTAGATACTGATATGAGACACTTTTTGGTAATAATTGTTTAATTGTCGTGTCATTAACAGGTATTCTTTCGGTACTCAAAATCCGACCATGATCACACAAAGAAATTTATAATTATTTTTAGATGTATACTATAATCCCTTTCTATGTTATCTATACTGTTATATAAAGATGTAAATTTTGTGCGTGTGTGAGTTGGTGACGTTGTAATCTCTGGATCTACTGAACAGATTTTGAAAATTCTTTTATCAATAGAAAGCTACGTTATTGGTAAGTGACATAGGATATATAATAATTCAAAAAGTGGAAAGACTTTTTCGTTGTAGCCGGATTTGCAAACTAAGTCGGAAAAAAAATGTTTACCGCCCAACGAAGTGGGCACGGGTCAGCTAGTTAATATTATAAATACGAAAGTAAGTCTGTCTGTACTGAACCGATTTAAATGAAATTTGGTACACCGATAAAGCCGATCGGCTACTTTTTACTTCGAAAAAGAGGTTTTAAGGATTTGAAAGAGCAATGAGAGGTTGTACAGAAGTTTAGTCATATTTAAAGCTAGAAGTTTTGAAACTTATTTTTTAGGTTGTTGATTCATCATCATCATCATCATCAGCCTATCGCAGTCCACTGCTGGACATAGGCCTCTCCAATTTCGCGCCACTTGGTTCGATCCTCGGCTTCTCGCATCCAGCTCCTGCCAGCCATCTTGCGCAGATCATCACTCCACCTGGCCTGTGGACGTCCTACACTACGTTTGCCGAGACGCGGTCTCCACTCAAGAACCCGTCTACCCCAACGGTAATCAGTTCTTCGGCTAATATGGCCTGCCCACTGCCACTTCAGCTTGCTAATCCTTTGGGCTATGTCAATGACCTTGGTTCTCTGCCGGATCACCTCATTCCTGATGCGATCCCTCATTCCGGTTGTTGATTAGATATACCTAAATAAAATGTCATTTAAAGTTTGTAAAAATTATACTCTCGAGGGAAATAAAATAGCAATAGGGAATAAATATAGCTCTTTAGCATATTAAAGTATTTATAAGTATGTATATTATTTGTAAAATAATTTACTTACATAATTAAAAACTGGCCAAGTGCGAGTCAGACTCGCACAAGAATGGTTCCGTACCATCTGTTTCTTTTGGGGGCTGCTTAGGTTCTTCAATAAAACTAATTCTTGATTCAGGCTTTTCTATTTTATTCGGGTCGACTTCAATAGCGTCCATTCCATTGTTCGTAAGCCAAGGAAGAGACTTAGACAATATATTTTTATTTTTATGTTACACTTAGCATAGACAAATATGCAACATGCCCTTTTTTTCTTTTACAAAGTTTTACATTTCTGACATTTACGACATTGACAACTTTGACACTGATTAACAACATTAATTAACTTTAATAATTTTAAATTTACATTACACACTATTATATACACATTACACAATATTTTTATTATGTTATAAATCTAATTTCTTCCTCTTTTTTAACAGTCTACCTCTTGAGCTATATTCAGCTTGTGACACTTCTTTTTCGACTTGTTTAGAATCTATACTTTTAGAAATTACAGAGGTATGAGGTATGTTTTCAACTATCGGACTAGTGATAGGACTTTGAGAATTATTTCTAGCAAAGCCTGACCTTCGTATTCATTATAATCATGTATACTTTCAGGTGACATTATTTCTTCAACATTTACAAATACTGGAGATTTCACCATCTCCTCAGACTCAGTCTGATTAGACTCTTCTGATAAAATGGAATCAGAATCATTTTTTTCTTTGCTTGTAGACTTTGCCAAATGACTTGAAACCTGAGTGAAGATAAATATACTCTTATCATCCTCCTTTTCTTTAATTTTAGACTTTTGTGATAATGTTTCTGATTTCAATTTGTTTGTTATACTAGGACTTACTTTTTTACTTTCATACATAGTGTTTTTAGTTTCATTGAAATTGACTTTTTTATTAATTGATTTTAACAAGTTTGTATTGTTATTTGACTTATAATCTAGACGAATATGTTGACTATTTCTTCTGTAATTTGTGCCATGATAATCTTTAACAATGAATGACCTGGGAAAGTTTGTTTTGGATACAATAGTACCTTTGGTCCATATGATATCTTTTGGATTTTTCTTAAAGTATATTTGCTGATTAATATCAAATGTTGGATATGTTTTACAATTTCTGTTGTAATATGACTTTGTTTTATTTAACTTATTGTGTTTGTTTACATTGTGGTCTGAAAATTTTACAATTTTAGGTCTTAAATTACTTACTTTATTAGGTAATTTAGTTCTCAAATTTCTTGACATTAGTAACTGAGCAGGTGAGGCAATATTTCCTCTAGGGCTATTTCTATAATGAAGTAATCCTATGTAGGGATCTGACCCTGATTCGTCACATTTTCTTAATATGTTTTTTATGATTTTTACAGAAACTTCTGCGAGACCGTTTGACCTGGGCAAATATGGACTTGACACAATATGTTCAATATTCCAATTGATTAGAATTTTTTTGAATTCTAATGAGTTATAAGGGGGACCTCCATCACTTATAAGTTGTAATGGGATACCATGTCTAGCAAAAATAGATTTTAAGTGTGTTATTACATTTAAAGTTCCACTGTCTTTGTTTAAATTTGCTATTTCTATGTAGTTGGAATAAAAATCTACAACAAGTAAATGTTTTTTACCTTTATATTCAAATAAATCAGTAGCTAGTTTTTGCCAAGGGAATAATGGTTGTTCGTGTGATAACATTGACTCTTTTGTTTTATTTGATGAGTAAATAGCACAAGTTTCACATTGTCTGACTTTATTTTCTATATCCTGGTTGATATTAGGCCAATAAATTACTCCTCTAGCCAAATTTTTTGTTTTTTCTATACCTAAATGACCTTCATGAAGGATATTCAAGATTTCTGCTCTCATAGATCTAGGTATAATGACAGAGTTGTTTTTGAAAATTATATCATTAATTACATGAATTTCCTCCTTAATATTCCAATAAGGTGATACTAAATTTTCACAATGTTCTTTGCATTTAGGCCATCCTATCTTATAATATTCTTTTAATTTTTGTGATATTAAATCTTGATTTGTGTGCTGTAAAATTTTTTCAAGTTTTTCTTCTGTGATAGCTAAGTTAGAAGTTAATAAGTTAATATGAATTTTAACTTCATTTTCCAAATCATCCAGGCTGACAATTTCTTGATTTTGGTTAGTGTCCTTGAGGGGAGCACGTGACAGAGTATCTGATATATACATTTCTGTACCTTTAGTGTATGAGACAATTAAGTGATAAGCTTGTAAGGCTATCATCATACGTTGTAATCTAGTAGGAACTTCTGACAAGGGTTTTTTGAATAAAGTGACCAATGGCTTATGATCTGTTTCGACCTGAACAGGTTTACCATATAAATATTGATGAAACTTCTTGCAACCAAATACAATGGCATAAAGTTCCTTTTCTATTTGAGCATAATTTAATTGACTTTTATTTAGTGATTTTGAAGCATATGCTATAGGATTTTTACCATGTAATATTACAGCGCCTACTGCATTTTTTGATGAATCAATAGACAATCTTATTGGCTTTTTCATATCATAATGGACTAGAACGGGTGACTTACATATTAATGATTTTAATCTTTTAAACTTTTGTTCATGTTGATCTAACCATTGCCAAGTATTTTGCTTTTTCAACAAGTCTCTGAGAATAGTAGTTTCCTCAGCTAAGTTATGAATGTAGGAACCTAAATAATTGACCATTCCAAGAAATCTTTGAAGTTCTTTGACATTTGTTGGACTGGACATATTAGAAATTGCTTCAACTTTAGATTTGTCGGGTGACACACCATTTTTATTAAAAATGTGACCAACATAACATATTTCAGACATACCAAATTGACATTTAGACTTATTGAATTTTAAATTTACTTCTGATGCTCGTTTGAATAGTAACTCAAGCCTTTCATTGTGCTCTTTCTCGTTTGACCCATAGACAAGAATGTCATCGACGAATATTATTATTCCTGGTAAGTCTCCAAATAATTGATTCATGGTTCTATGGAAGATTTCTCCACTGGAATTAATTCCATACGGTAACCTAAGAAATTTATACCTACCATAAGGTGTATTAAATGTACATAAGTCACTACTTTCTGAATCTAAACATATAGTCCAATATCCAGAACTAGCGTCAAGCTTTGAAAAAATAGAAGCTCCGGTTACTTTAGATCTAAGGTCATCAAATGTAGGATATGGATAGTAAGGTCGCTTAATAGCTTCATTTAAGTTTCTAGGATCAAGACAAATCCTCAATCTACCATTAGGTTTTTCTACTAAGACTATAGAATTGATCCATTTTGTTGGCTTTTCAACCTTTTCTATGACTTTCTGTTGTTCCATACTCTTTAGTTCATCTTTCAGGCGATTTTCCAAGGAATAAGGAATTCTACGTACTGGACAAATTTTTGGTGTGACACTGGGATCTACGTCTAAATGAGCTTTGTAAGGCAAACACCCTAAACCTTCAAATGTATTAGCATAATTTGACACAATATTTTGTACTGACCTGTCGCTATGCCTGTCTTCAATTTTGAATATTCTTTTTACAATACCAAGTTTTTGACATGTTTTCCACCCAATTATTGTTATGCATTCTCAATCTACAACAGTGAAGTATAGTCTTACTGAAGATCCATTTTCAAATACACAATTTATGATGCAAGTACCTACATTTGGCACTATTTCTCCTGAAAAAGTATATATTTTATTATTTGTTCTAAATACCTTAATATTATCCTGAGTATTACACTTAATTCTTTCAAGAGTATGCTTTGATATTACATTTGTATCAGCTCCAGTATCTATTTGACATTTGATTTTGAATTTATGGCAATAGACATTTATTTGCCAGTCTTCTACATTATTACACTTTTTGTTAATAGAACCTATGACGTAGTGATAATTTTGTTGATTTGACAATGACTGAACTGTACTTACACTATGATTATTGTTACCAGAATTATTAAAATTGCCTGAATTTTTAATGAAACTAAATTTTGCAAAATTATTCTTCTTCTTGCAATTGTTACATGTCTTGCCTTCTGCTGGACATTTGTATTTATGTACTTGACCACACCTTCTGCATATCTTGTTGGATGGTGATTTCAATCTAAGGTTGTATGTATTTCTGTTTGACGATGATGATGTGTTCCTGTAGTAATGATTACCTTTGTTGTTGTATCTAGTCTGTGAACGGCTTCTGTTATTTGTCTTGATTGTTTGCACTGTTTCTTTGTTTTCTGTTTTACACATGAGTTGTGTTGATCTTTCTTGAGATAGTTCTAAACTTTTTGCAATTTTCATAGCAGTTTCTATTGTCAAGTTTTCTTCTTGAAGGAGTCGTTCCTTTATGTGTGTATTTTTTATACCAATGACTAGCATATCTTTTATAAGAGAATCTCTTAGTGTTGCAAATTCACATGCGGTTGATAAGTTAGTGAGAATTGTGAGGTATTCATCCAAAGTTTCGTCTTGTTTTTGTATTCTAGTGAAAAAATTGTATCTTTCGACTGTTATGTTACTGTGCGGACTGAATTTATCATCAATTTTTTTCAAAATATCTTCCACCTTTGTCTGTGTCCTGTCGATGTTAAAACTATTGAAAATTTCAAGCGCATCATCACCAATCGCGTTTAGAAGAATTGCTGTCTGTTTTGCAATCGGATATTTGTCGATTTCATTTGCGTCCCTGAAGATTTCGAAACGTTGCTTCCATTGTCGCCATTTCTCGGCAGCATTGTCACCATTTTCTATTTTGAGGGGTCTCATGTTCGCTATGAATATTTTTTCTGACATTTTGAATTTTTACTATTTTCTTACCTCTTGTGACCAATTCTGATACTTTATCATACTTCTGACACCATGTTTCTTTTGGGGGCTGCTTAGGTTCTTCAATAAAACTAATTCTTGATTCAGACTTTTCTATTTTATTCGGGTCGACTTCAATAGCGTCCATTCCATTGTTCGTAAGCCAAGGAAGAGACTTAGACAATATATTTTTATTTTTATGTTACACTTAGCATAGACAAATATGCAACACCATCTATACAAATAAATAAAATTGGATTGTCTGTTTGTAATGTTAAAATAACCGCTTTTTACTAAATGCGATATATATAACACCTCTCAAAACAAACACGTTTGTTGTGAGAGATATTAATTTTATTCAGGTTTTTAGTATTTGTTGTTACATATAGACTTCGACAGAGATACACCGTCTAGTATTACCCTACGAAGCCCTAAAAATGGAACCCAAATTCACCATTCCACGAAGATGAAGTTGCAGTCACAGTTAGTATTAAATAAATCATTATAAAGAGATATATATGCTAAATAAAAATAACTTGACACATATACACCACCCAAAGTTTAATTGGAAGAGTTTAAAGTTCCGGTGTTTCTATTTATAATAATTATGTATGTACAGAGAAAACTATGTATTTATATTAGTTGTCCACTACCTACAAGTACTCTGCTTAGTTTGGGACTAGTAGGAGCTGTATGAAATGTCTGAAAATTATTAAGAAATATTATTATTTCAAAGGTTTATTGTGTGGAATAGTAGACAAAACGAGCAGACGTAACGCCTGATGGTAAGGGATTACCACCGCCAATAGACAACACCAGATATCAAAGAAATAATATACTAAATAAATAAACAACACCAAATAAATAATATACCGCAGGTGGGTGAGCTAAAAAATTCATGGTATTATTTAATATATATTAAACATCCAATAAAGAGATGGGTGAAGGTCGTTTCTATTCGGATCTTTGACCAAGAGGCGTCACTTGCCGGCCTTTAAAGCTACACTCAGACAAAGAACAAACCGTTATGCTTATTACACAATTATTTATTCTGAGTCGGAATCGAATCCACGACCTCTAGCTTAACAGTCAGGGTTACTAACCACTAGGCCAGTCTAAATATATATACTAGATAATATTTTTCGTAAAATAAAACGTCTTTCTAAATTGGTTCTGGGTTGTACACTCTACAAGGTAATCCCTATAAAATTAGGGTCTTAGCTCGCTCCACTGAATATATGTAGGGAGGTCCTGCACAAGGGTAGCTGTTTTTTTAGGTTCAAATTCAATATTATTTAGATTTACACATAATGTATACAGCGTATTACGGAAAAGTCTGTGTTATATGTTAGGGTCAGTAGTAAATACATTTAAGTACGTACTAACACTTTTATATGCCTACTTACACATGTAACGTTTGTTTGTGTACACTATTTATAAGAATTAAAATCCGATTCCAACATGACATAAAACCACTTCAAGTATAGTTATCTATTTTTCGTATCAATTTTGTTTTCTTCAAGGCTGTAGAGCCACACTGATTTCAGCACGGTTGGGCCGGTTAGACCGGGGCGGTACTACCCTCGCACAGAACATCAACGTGAAATGACAGCGATCGTGCTCTCGTGTTTCGTTGGTGAGTGCGAGACCGGAGGCCCAATTATGCAGAGATGCAATAGGCTGCTATCTTGTGAGTCACCATGCTGCATTGTTTGTATTCGAAATGAGTATGGTGACCACCACTCTTGGATTCTACTTATGCTTTCCATCAGGCAGAAAGAGTCATTTTGACAGGTGGCAAAAACATAAAAAAAGCAAAGTTAATCTCAATTGCAACAACTTTTACTTGTCATTTTAACCAACTTAAAAAAATGAAAGAAATTCTCAATCCGAAATTCCATATTACTTGCTCTAGGTGGAGATGTAACCCGGACCCTCTGACCAGGTGATATTGAGTTATTCGTCAATTTGTCAAGCACATACTTAATGCAAATTAAAGACTTATATGGCTTTCTCAAGGATGACATTGGCAGAACTGGACAAAATTAAAATAAGGTCACACGGAAAGCACTAGCTTTCCTTATATATCATCAACTACCTAACAGTGAAAGTCCAGTCAAAATCGGTCCAGCCTTTTCAGAGATTATCCGGAACAAACAGACATACACACAGACAAAAATTATAAAAAAAAGTTAATTTAGTATCGTATCGTGTAAACATACTTATGCATTTAAAAAACGCGGCTATGCTATTTAACTAATACATACTGACACTCCAATTTTTTTTTGTATAGATTTTCTCTATTAGCTTCCTCTCATTAGCTGTTGACAAGCTGACTATTGTACTAATACCGATATCATCACCTCTCAAATGCCATCAATCACAGTTAAATTCTAATTGCGATGATTAAGCTCACCAGTTGTCACAGACACATAGATAGGTCACTCATTATACGTGGATAAATTACAGACATATTAGTTAGGACAATTAGATGGTATCGAATTATAGATTACCAACCCAGCGTGGCATAGCAGGTTAAAACCTTCTTCATAAAAATAGACCCATATTCACGATGGACTAATAAAGGCTATTGATGAATAATTCATTGTAGATATATCACAATACGTATCTACCGTGGTATAGCCACGATTCGGCATGAATGGGCTGGCTCGACCGGAGTGTTACCACGGCCTCACTGAAAACTAGTGTAAAATAGTACTTGCGCTGTGTTTCACCGTGTGAGTGAGGATACCGGTGGCCCATAACCCAAACCCCTTCCCCTTATCTCCCCTCCCCATCCCTCAAAGGCCGGTAACGCACTTGTGACGCATCTGGTGTTTGCAGGTGTTTGCAAGCATCAGGCGATACGTCTGCTCGTTTGCCCGGGTATTCCAATGAAAAAAAAAAGTAAAATACTAGGAAACAACATTTACATATAAGGTCAAATAATTCCTCCGCATCATAGCTTACTGGTAGCAATCCCAAATTGTTGATACATTTTTGCGGTAAAATTAACCGAATGTAAGAATACTTTGTAGGATCGGTAATTGTGTCAAAAACAATGGGAGAGTCACGATTCGGTATGAATGGACCGGCTCGACTGGAGTGATACCACGGCCTCACAGAAAACTGGCGTGAAACAGTGCTTGTGCTGTGTTTTACCGACTGAATGAGGATACTGGAGGCCCATACACCAATCTCTCACCCCCATCCCTTAAAGGCCGGCAACGCACTTGTGACGCCTCTGGGGGTGTCTCTCGGCGCTAATCGTTTAACATCTGGCGATACGTCTGCTCGTTTGCACCTATTCTATAAAAAATACCTTGGTGCAATAGTGGACGTCTTTTGGCTGAGAAGAAGAAAGTAACTCTACTTTCATTGGTCCATTACTGGACACAGGCTTCTCCAATAGATATGATATGAAGCCTTCTGAGATACAGTTACTAATAGATACTACTAGAAGGTACGAAACATTACTTCTAGTAAGCTAACTAAATAAAATTATAACAATCTGATAGTTTCTAGTGAAGCCAACTTATATACGAATAATGTAAGTTACTTACGAAAATTATGTGCAGTATTAAATAAGTTTATGTCTATCCCTATTTACTACTTTTCTAGCCATGAGATTATAACATGCAGACAACAAAAAAATTAATTAATTTAATTAATGGTGAGCGCCTACTATCCAAAATCAATTGAAGTCAGAAATAAAGTAAATTCAAATAAAGCCAAAAAACAACAGGAATATGATATAAACATACCAGAGTGCCGACTCCAACAGATAAATAAGACTTAAGAGATCAGACATTCTTTAATAAACCCAGAAAGAAAATCTTAATAAGTTTTAATGTTTTATGAAGAGGAAATTATTTCTTGGGGCAATACTTTAGACAAAGACTTAGCTAAAGATAAAAATGCATAAGGTTAACGTTCTTTTGTGCATTTATTATTTATTTTTTAGTTTATATATACGTATAGTATATATATATAATTCTAGATTCATATAATAAGTAACTAGGAATCGCCCAGAAGTAGAAACTAAATTGTGAATTATTATTCAAAATTGTATTCTGAATAAGCTTAGTTTAAAACCGGTTGAAACAGTGAAGGAAATAGGAAATTGTTTCGTCTTTACCTACTTATTTGTATACTTACAGATTGTTGAAAACGTGGTAATAAATATATATACTAGGTACGTTATGTAACACAAAGAATATTAAAAAAAATGTGAGTCGTACAGAGTATTATCCTAAGTGGTAGTAGTAGTGGTAGTAACCCACAATATTTAAAGCAATAATAAGTGGCGAGGCGACTGCTTAAGCTTATATATCATCCATACAATCAAATTGTAGATATTTGTATCAAAAACAAAGTACAACAAAAATATACTTATTAGAATTGCTAAGCTGGCTTAAGAAGCCTCACTATTATAATGATGGGTATGTTGGTGTTGCGAATATACAAAGCCGCAGTCTCCGAGAAGGTCGCAGTACACCTTTTTACAGTTCACGTCCGACCCACGACACTGGATTGCTTTATCTGATTGCAGGGACACCAAGCTTTCAATGATCTTAGGACAGGTATTAAACATTTTTGGTTTCGTATAAACGTGATGTGCGATTAATTTATTTTATTAGTATCCACTAAAATCTACTTTAAAAACTGGCGGCCTAGTTGGCACACTGATAGTCTACGCAACTGTGCGACGAGGTCACCGGTTCGAGTAACGGGTCGGACCAAATGTTTATATGTTCTATTATTATTTGTTTCGGAGCTTTGGTGTTTTCTATGTATACTGTGTTTGTATTTACAAAAAAATATATATATATAATCTCAATCAATCTAGTATTCAGAGTAGAAGGTCCGCTTTGTTTAAAATTAGAAGGCTTGCATGTCAGATGTAAGCAATAATAATTTAAAAAAAGGACTAAAGTTATGAGAGACAGACTTTCTAACTATAATGTAGTGCACGTTCTCATTCATTCTGACACCAACTTACGAGAAGACTAGTAGACACAATCTCTATAGTATTAGGGTACCATTATATGTTTTACATATAAGGTTTTACAAATTGGTATACAGCCACCTAATAGTATGACTAACGCCACTCATGAACCTCTGCGACACTCTGCCTGATGGAAAGTATGAGCAGAATCAAAGAATAGAGGTCACCACACGGATTGTGAATGCAAAAAATACAACATTTTAGCATGATTAACCACACCATGGCGAGTTATTGAGATGCTTCTGCATCTATGGGCCTCCGGTCTCGCACTCACCAACGATACACGACAGCTCGAATACTGTACTTTTAAGTTGATATTCTGATAATAATAAATAATAATAAATAAATATCTCGGACATCTAACACACAACGCCATCTAGTCCCAAACTAAGCAGAGCTTGTATTATGGGTACTAGACAACTGATATGAATACTTATATACTTTTTTTTTGTAAATACATACATATTATTCATAGAAAACACCCAAACTCCGAAACAAATATTTGCAGATCATACAAACATTTGTTCCGACCCGGGAATCGAACCCGAAACCTTAAGAACAGCAGTCGCGTACGCTACCACTGCGCCACCGAGGCAGAAATAGAAGGTAGTACGTTCGTGCTAAAATCAGCGTGGCTCTATTACCTTTGAGAACCTCCAGAAAGAAGATGTTTAGCATAGGTTTTCTATGAAATAGCACTCGGTTCGGGTGGGTCCCGAATCAATTCTTTAATTTAAAGGAGTCTCTCATTTTAAACAAAGCATATATTTCTTGTTAAGTGGTCTTATCAGATCAACTAAACTTTTTCATAAATATATTCCTCTTTTATACAGCTGACATTGTTTCAAATAATTGTATTCCTCCCAAAAGTAAGCAACTAAGCATTGTATCGGAAGCCATTGTTCGTTTACAAATACTAACAGTAAATCTTATAAACTGCTCGCAAAATATATTGCGTATCTATTCACTGTATTTGAATACACAACAATATGCTAAAACGGGGTTTCGGTGAAACAAGGTTTTTATTCTTTATTGCAACACATACGAGTGGCAACATTAACTAATTCATTGAAAATGTTACTATGTTCAAATAATATATACTAATATATAAAGCTGAAGAGTTTGTTTGTTTGTTTGAACGCTCTAATCTCAGGAACTACTGGTCCGATTTGAAAAATTCTGTCAGTATTAGATAGCCCATTTATCGAGGAAGGCTATAGATTATATATCATCACGCTAAGACTTACAGGAGAGGAGCACCAATGAAGTGTGTTGACGGATTAAGAATTTAAAGTATCACCTCCCCTACTCATCACATTTTTTAAATTAATTTAAAACCCATGTTACAATATTGTGAAATACAATAGTGTGAACTTCTAGCAGGTAGACATTTCGACGCATAAACTAGGCTCGAAGCCTGTACCATATCCCATGGGGGTTGTAAGAGGCAACTAAGGGAGCTAAGTACGCAGGACAACAGCACAGCAAAAAGAAGAAGAACTAGAAACAAACCTTGTACCAATCGGTCTGGGCTGCGTGGTGTGTTAGGCCTAAACCTCTTTTCTGGAGGGCCTATAACCAACAGTGTTGATGTGATACGATGTAATGGGGTTGTCACAAGCCAATGTTAAATGGAATGACGGGACTAAGTCTATAGTAGATGATAAAGGCAGTGATTAGAGTGACTTTCAGATCAGAGATATGAACTGTCTGGTTATTAATAGTGTCAATATTTATGGCACAGGCCATCATTGTTACCGCAGTTTTTACAAAAAAGTTCAAAGCATGGAAAAATGTATTCCTAAAATATATGTAGGTATTATTAATATTTATCGGTTTTTGTTTTTAAAATGTTTCCTCAATTTGTGGTCACCTTCTTCTCTAAAAAAAAATTCCTCTCGCATTTTACTCGGAATGGCAACCGTTTTATTGTTAGCGTATTTTTAGTGACACTCACGGAACTTCACACTCTCTCCTCTCGACTGTAACTACCTTACATATAGTGGCCTAGTGTTAACCCTCGTGAATTGTGTCTATGGATAGGTCAAGAGTTTTTCAGGTAAAAATATTTCCAGACAATTCAGCAATAATGTGTGTAAATATGTCAGCAATGGATTATTACAGCTAGTGATGATGATGATGAACTGAATGAATTCAATGCTATAAAAATGATGATGAAGATACGCTGTGTTCCATCGAGTGAGTGAGGACTCACTCGATGGAACACAGCGCAAGCGCTATTTCACACCGGTTCTCTGTGATGCCGTGGTATCACTCTGGTCGAGTCGACCCATTCATGCCGAAACGCGGCCTACCCACATTTCACGTATTTTACATTTTTATAATCAGAAAAACTCATTAATACTTTTTTGACACGATCCGGGATACGAATCCGAAAAGTTTTATTTTTATATATACTTTAGACATCTAACACACAA
Organism: Spilosoma lubricipeda; assembly: GCA_905220595.1. NCBI lineage: Eukaryota > Metazoa > Arthropoda > Insecta > Lepidoptera > Erebidae > Spilosoma > Spilosoma lubricipeda. The sequence continues at coordinate 12,956,831 of HG992300.1, read as the reverse complement.
CGCGATCGAATCCCAAGTCAAGCAGAGCTTGTGTTATGGATACTAGACAACTGATATAAATACATATATACTTATTTATTTTGTAAATACATACATACAAATACTAGTAGACCATACAAACATTTGGTCTGACCCGGGAATTGAACCCGAGACCTCAAGCCCAGCAGTCGCATACGCTACCACTACGCCACCAAGGCAGTTGTATTTGGAGAGAGCGAGGCAGATGTAATTATAGACTGATTGTAAATTGTAACAGCAATGGAACTGAAAAATCGGAAACAATCAAAAGGTCCATGTAGTCATGCCTTGGTTAATGAAATGATAATATTAACAACATGTCGTTTTGGATAGTTCAGTATCCCCGACTGAAGACAGTAGTTTTGTTTTTTGGATATTACTATCCAGAGACGTTCACGTGGGTAATAATATATGATATACTAGCAATTCACCCCGGCTTTGCTTTCTTTTACTCTGAAATATGCAGCTTTTTCCGACGTCTCCAACAAAACTTGTTATATTTTATTTAGTCAATAGAAAACCTTCGTCAAGAATCACTCTATCTATGAGTAAAACCGCATAAGAATGCGTACAGTAGCTTTTGCGTTCATCGCGAATAGACAGACAGACGCGGCGGAGAGCTTGGCTTTATAATATGTAGTGATAATTAGAAACTTCAGTAATAAAATGGATGTGTGGAGGACCGCTGGCCTGTCCCTCCAACACAAAGGGATTATCTTCCTACCAGGTGAGGTAATGCCTGGCCGGTCGCAGCCCAGCAATGGATGTTGGAAAGCTATATTATTATTATTCTCTTTATTTTACATATATAACATATTGATTACATTTTTAAATATACAAATTAAAAAAAAATACATTTAAAAATATAAAAAATAGTAGACCACCGACTTCGGGTACAGGGACCAAGAAACCGGTGGTTAGGGCTCCAGAGACAGGAACCTCCTCACTATACGTGCCGTGTCTAGGAGGACTGCCTTCTGCATCAGACCCTTGATCCAACCGTCCAACGTGAGCCTCTTAAGGTGTTGGTCGAGGCTCTTGGCTATCAATCCGTGAACAGATACAACTATCGGAACAATGATCACCGAATCTACATCCCACATCTCGACAATCTCGTGAGATAAGTCCAAATATTTTATTTGTTTTTCTTTTTCAACTTTCACGAGATTCTCGTCATGAGGAACGGCGATGTCGACAATCATTGCGCGGCGCTCTGATCGATCTATCACCACAATATCAGGTTTATTGGCAACAATAGTCCTGTCTGTGATAACAGATCAATCCCAATATAACGTAGCACGACCATTCTCGAGAACTGGGTCGGGCACATACCTGTAGTATGGCACCTCTGAACTCACAAGTTTGTATTTAAGGGCAAGCTGTTGATGTACTATCCTGGCTACTTGATTGTGCCTGTGCAAATATTCGCCGTTAGCAAGACGAGAACAACCAGAAATAATATGCCTAATAGATTCCCCGGGACGGTGACATGCCCGACATATGTCAACCGTACCATCTTTCAGGATATATTTCCGATAGTTATTCGTCATGATAACTTCGTCCATAATCGCACAAACAAAACCTTCGGTTTCTCCGAAGAGGTCACCGTACCGTAGCCAGGAGGTTGAGGCTTTAAAGTCTATATCGGACCCGTTAAGGGCCCGATAAAACCGTCCATGAAGTTCTTTGCCCTTCCATACCTCCCTGCGTTCATTAGTACCAAGTACTACAGGTTTGCGCCAATTCTCTTTAGCCAGAGCGAGCGGAGTGAGTCCGGTATCCACTGCAACTACACTGCGATGCACTCCCACATCAGTATGAAGAAAATATTCTCTGAGGTTGTATATCTCGCGATTGTGTAGGGTCTTGACATTTAATAGACCTCGACCCCCAAACTTTCGCGGGATATACAACCTCATAACTGATGAACGTGGGTGATGCATACGGAATGCAGTCAGCAGTGTACGGACTCTCCTGTCTAGGGCATCTAATTCAGTCTGAGTCCATCTAAGTATACCGAAGGAATACATCAGAACCGGCATGACCCAACCATTGTAGGCTCGCACCTTGTTACCGCCTGATAAAAGACTTTTAAGTACTTTTTTCAGGCGGCCAAAGAAGCGTTCCCGCAACGACTGTTTCATGTCAGATTCCGGTATTCCCAAGGACTGTGAAAAACCAAGATACTTGTAGGTTTCGGTTGCAGACAGAGATCTGAGTCTTGTAGAATCTGAAAGCTCTATTCCTTCAGATTCCACAATCACACCTTTCTTTACATGCATGACTGCACACTTGTCTATACCAAATTCCATTTTGATATAATTACTAAAGTTTTCCGTAACCCTTAGTAACGCTGTCAATTGTAATTTAGTAGGGGCAAATAGTTTCAAATCATCCATATAAAAGAGGTGTGATATGACTGGAGCCTCTTTCTGCAACCTATAGCCTAACCCTGAACCCTCTAATAAAGTACTTAGAGGGTTCAAAGCCAGGCAAAACCACAAGGGACTCAGACTGTCACCTTGGAATATGCCCCGCTCGATCTTTATTGGTACATCGTTTACCGCAGTCTGACGACATCCTGGATAGCGAAGCACTGTTCTCCATTGCCTCATACATGACTTCAAGAAAGTGCACAGAGTTGTATCAATTTTATACAACTCTAGCACCTTCAAAAGCCATGTATGTGGAACCGAGTCAAAAGCCTTCTTATAATCTATCCAACATGTCGCCAGACTCTTACGATTACGACGTACCTGTTGGCTGATGGTCATGTCCGTGATAAGAAGCTCTTTAGTGCCTCGGGTCCCACTTCTACATCCATTCTGAGAAACTGAAATTATCGAATTATTATTAATGTGTTTAGTAATTTTGAGTCTCAGAATAGATGTCAGAAGTTTATATAAAGTTGGTAAACAAGTTATAGGCCTAAAATTTTTGGGATCCATGGCACTACCAGATTTATAGAGTAAGTGGGTTATACCAGTGGTTAAAAATTGTGGTAATGAACCCGAATCCAATGCTGCCTGGAGTTGAGATGCCAGACACGCATGTGAGCTACGGAACCATTTAAGCCAAAAGTTGTGCAGACCGTCTGGACCAGGTGATTTCCAATTCGGCAATGAACGGACTGCACAACTTATATCATCTTCATTAATGATAACAGGTTCCATAGATGTTATAGACTCACATGAGCGACTGACATCCCGCATCCAATCACCATCTGTGTGAGTGACAGGCACCGACCAAATGTTACGCCAAAATGAATTTGTGGTATTTTCATCTGGTAAGTCCCCATCACTCTCACATGGATTCGGTGCCTCCCACTTTCGATACACCCACTTCTCATTTCTTTGGAACATACGATTCTGATTGAACCGGTCTCCTCGTTTTTTGTACCGTCTTATCCTATTTGCCCATGCATAAACTTTTTGTTTCAAGAAGTCAATGCGCTCTGTGACACTCGACATATACTGTTGAGGACTGATGGTAGTCCCCAAGAATGCCTGTTTCACAAAGCGCATGACTCTTGGCCGTGTATTACCGAATTTGAACGCAATTAATTTACCGATGAGTGTCCTGGTCTCAGCAATACGACGTTCTATTCTGTACTGCCAAGCTGGTACAGTATTTTTGGGTCGAGTAGTGATTTGTTCAACATTAAATTTAATACCAGCTACTCGACAAACTGCAATAGCTGCACAGTACAAAATAGAATGAGTATCACTAAGATCTTCGCTATTACCAAAATAATCTGGCAATAACGAATTCAGGGCACTCACCAATGCTAAATTGCGTTTATGTATGGGCAAACGGGGTAACCGAGGTCTGTTATTATAATTAACATACCGGTAGTCCTGAATCGCATCTTCCAAAGCACTCCTTATCCTATCATTATATTGGGTACTTACGGATATAATTTCACTCTCCACTTGTTCATCAACATCTTCATTGTATGGTAGTTGTTGGGTATTACCTACCACATCCACAGCATGTGATGAAGAAGGGACAGTCAAAGTATTCCGTACGTCCGAGCGTATCCTCTCAAGTACGACATCATCCAGCAGGTGACAGCGCTGTATAGCTCGTACTTGATCCGACAATCGTTGTGCGGATACGTTAACGGCTGGCTCAAGCTCCTGAAACAGAGAGACTAGTCGAACACGGTACGCAGTAAGGTTCGTTCCCAACTCTGTAGCCCGAAAATATGCCCGCATGACATTTTCATTTATACAACGTGTCCACTTCATGCGGCGCACATCACCACCAGTAGCGGGGGCCCTGTTCGAGGTCAGTGGTCCTCGGGATCCCAAGCTGGTCGGTGGCCGGCCTCTCCCCTGCCGACGTACAGGTGTTGGCGACGTCGGCGGAGAGAAAAACTCGTCGCTGGAAGATGAGCTCGACGCCTCTGCAACAGCCGAAACTTCTACTGTTGCTTCCCTGGGTGGTAAGGCGGAGCAGAGCGACGAGTCCGGGGGTGACAATTGTGCTCTAAGTTTAGCTCTTGTAAGCATTTAGGAATATCTTTTCATCGTTGTTGTGACATGACGTTCAAAACGTCATGTCTTATATAGCAGATTTTTTTTCGTAAATCGCCTTTCTGTGTAATTTAATTTTGCTTTTATGCCAATAAAACATTTCCGATATAGATAAAAACTTGTTCTGCTTGAATTCTGTTATGTCAAACTGTTTAAATAGAGAAAATAAATTATTGAAAAATATATTTGAAAAATTCCATGTGCTTTCAGAGTTGCTAGCTTTTTTTATTATTATTATTATTATTATATTTTAATACACTAGCAGCTTAAAGCTGATGCGTGCATATCTTTACACTTGTGTTTTTAAATGTTTATCAAGTCTGTTTTTAAATATGTTTATATTCGAAGCACTAATCACTGTTTCTATAAATGTTAATATATATGCTATGAGAACTTCTATATCGCGATTCAGGATTAGTGGTTACTTGGCATAGTTTTGTAGGGACAGCATGATAACACAATATTGAGAGTCAGCATATTTTTGTGAGCCGAGCATTAGCGCGATGGGCGCAAGGCAGTCGCTCTCGGACCACTCTTGGACATTGCTCGTGTCATGATTTTTAAGTAATTATTACCGTGAGTCAATAAATAAGAGTGAACGGATTTTACATCTTTAATTTATATACCTTGCACAAAGGGCACTACAAGGACATACGTAACATCACGATTTTACAGTTTGTTACTCCGTAGTTCGGTGTACATACCTATTGGTAAACATTTTATACAGTCTTCCGACTTTAAAATATATACTAAATAGGACGATCTCGGAATTTAACCTACTAAAATAACACGAAAGTCCACATTGTGTCCAAAACAGGAGGGATCCGGAAACAGCTTTCATTAAGATATCCGTACCTCTAAAACCCTTGCGGTATAATAATGAGAAAAAAAACATAAAATGATTGTGTAAAAGTACCGCATACACAGCGTTCATGGTAAAACGTTCCTCACCATAATAATTTCCATGACAATAAACAAACAATCTCCGTTGTCCATAATCTTGCGTATCATCACCCCATTTCCTACCCACCTCAAGCCTCCTCCAGGGGGGAACACCCCTTAAAACTGTAATATCCTGGGACAACTTTCATTTCCTAACAGTTGTCGGCACAAACACGGTAATTAATTATTATAATGTCGTATTGTATGTAAAACGAATTAAATTAAGGAGAAAACAGGTTCATTTTCGAAGGCAACCATTGTTCGGATTGTAGCAGAAAATGTGTTATCTTCGTAATAACTATGTATTAATCGCATTGTTAATAGACATATTGTGTGAAGGACCCGTGGCTAGGTAGTTGGCACATTGCAAAGTTAAGCAATCTTAGCACGGTTAATAAATGGATGATATAGATGATATTCAGACTCTTTATGAATTGGAGAACACGTTCAACCGACGGTATAGATTACTATGTGATTACCTTTGTTAATCATTAGCTACAGCCTCGTTGGTCTTGCGGTCGGAAGTCTTGAGTCGGGCCAAAAAGTGATATTGAGTTTTCCTGATTATAGAAGTTCCTAATAACAGCTCGGAGTTTGGAAGTTGGGGTGTGAAACCCCGTGCCTCGGAGAGCAAGTAAAGCTGTCGGTCCTGCACCTGATCTCTCCCCGGTCGTGTCGGCTAACCGTCCCATCGGATTATGAGAGAGAAGGAACAGAGAGTGCATCTGTGTTTGCGCTTTGTTGTAGCTGTCAGTTGCCTGATCACCGTTGAGACTGGCTGCCGCGGCTGTAATCGGCTAGGAGAACGTTTTTATGACTATTTATCATTATGGTTAGTTAGATCCCTAAAAAGTCACTTCAAAATCTACTACTATATCGTGATTCAAGATTAAAAGTTACAATGTTATTCGTTTACCCAAACGTGAATGTTAGAGAATGCCTTGGACTGTGGTTCTTAACTGTTATACTAAAGTGCAATTTTATAATAAAGGAAAAAAATAATTACGATTATTTTCCCCCCTTCTTTCTACATGTAAGTGGTTACAATATAGGCCAAAAGATCCACAAGTAGTGGTATTTGTACGTTACTAATCGAAACCTCTATCCATTAGCTGCGGCACCACACTTCATTAAGCCGGGTAATTGCTGTCTTACGATAAGCCTTTGTATTCCCGTATCGGCGGTTTTTATTTCATCAGAAATCTACTGAGTAAATAATCTATATTTTTTTTATGTTCTAGCTGCCAAAATGTCTCTGCTCCGCTTGATGGAAAGCATGAGCGGAATTCAAGAGTGGTGGTCACCATTATGCAGCATGGTGACCCACACTATGGCGGCCTAGTGAGATGCTTTTTCACACCCCACTGGACCCGGGATCGTACAAACAGACATTCCAATTTAATTAATTTGTATATATAATAAAAAAATGCAGGCGTTGTTAAAGTGTTACGGTACGTTTCTATGTAACGTGTGACTATGGCTTTTCAAACTTGTTTCATACTTTTTCAGAGTCGTTTTTTTTCGTAGTTGTGTCTACGTTTTTTTTTTATTATCTTTACCAATAAATAAAATTGGGATGTCTGTTTATCATACAGTCCCGTGGCGTGAAAAAGCATCTTACTTTGTAGTAGGTGGGTTAATGTTTTTACCCGACTACGGCAAAACCAAATATGGGTTATGAATTTGACAGGCTATGTATCTATGTATGTATGTATGTATGTTCATTTATCCCCTCATAGCTCCTTAACTACTCATTAGAACTGGACAAATGAGTTAGAAGTATCTTGATCGTCCTCTGGTTATAGGCTATATGATGTGTCACTGAATCTAATGAACTACACTGATGTATAAATCTGAAGAGTTCGTTTGTTTGTTTGAACACGCTAATCTCAGGAACCGCTGGTCCGATTTGAAAAATTAAAAAAATATTTCAGTATTGGATAGTACAAATTATCGAGGAAGGCTATGGGCTATATATCATCACGCTAAGACCAATGGGAGCGGAGCACCAATGGAGAATGTTTCAAAAACGGGGTAAAATTATCAAGTTATGGTCAATAGGAGACGCAAACAAGGCTGCGTGGGTCGGCTAGTATTCTATATTTCTACACTAATATTATAAAGCTGAAGATTTTGTTTGTTTGTTTGAACGCGCTAATCTTAGGAATTAGGAATTTGGTCCGATTTGAAAAACTCTTTCAGTGTTAGATAGCCCATTTATCGAGGAAGAATATAGGATATTTATCATCATGCTAAGGCCAATAGGAGCGGAGCACCAATGAACAATATTTCAAAAACGGGGAGAACATTGCACGCTACGGGTAATAGAAGACGCAAACGGCTGCGTAGGTCAGCTAGTTAACTATATTTTGTGACATTCTTTTATATAAAACTTGCAAAAATCTTCTTTTCTTTATTGTATAAGTAATATCATATCTGTTTTAGCGAACAAGAGCTGCTTTTTCTAATCTGTTCACACTCCTAGGCCCGTCTCTTTACTGCAAATCCATCTTACCGTGATAGTGGCAAGCTAGGGCGAGAACAATCCACGTCAGTTCACTTGACAACAGAAATCCTTCACGACAGTGAGTTGGGTCTGATACTTACTACAGTTACTTTATGTTAAATCTAAAATGCTAATAGTGACTTTGATTTTTTGTTCATTGCTGTGTTTCTTTCAATAAAATACTCTAATATTTTTCGGACATCTAACACACAACGACATCTAGTCCCAACTAAGCAGAAGTTGTGTTATGGGCACTCGGATACTGATATAAATATATGCATATTCTATATGTATATGAATATGTTATATACCGTTTAAACATAGAAAATACCCAAACTCTGAACCAAATATTTGTAGATCACAAAAACGTTTGGTACGACCTGGGAATCGAACCGGAGACCTCAAAGAAAGCAGTCAGCAGTCAAATATACTGCTATCCTAGGTAACGTAAAATCAGTTAAAATAAATGACTGTCCAATTGACGAGGAAGATATCAATTAGCCGCTATGCAGTTCTGAACATTGAAAAGGAAGAGATAGCTGTCTTGGTTCGGATTCCTTCGCTTTCATTTGTGAAATAAACCAAATATCTACGCAATTGTCCTGGTTAAATCATACATACATCAAATAATCGTAAATATAAAATCTGTTTCTTCTTGGGATAATAAACTGGAAAGATTTTGAAGGGCCCTTCACTAGCAGATAACTGATAATATAAAAAGTAACTTATAACTACATGTTATGCAAATTGTTGTTGTACCTTTAGAACAGGTAACACCGCAGAGTGTATTAATATACTTTTTTAAAGTATGTAAATTACATAACACCACCTACTCACAACAGCTAAACAGACAATTTCGTCCGAAAACTCCAGAAACTTGTCCAATATTTGAACGAAATCACCGAACGTAACCGTAGTACGGCCGGGTACCACCTGGCGATACCTGTTAACGTGATAACGAGTTTTTACGCATATAACTTTTACACCTTACAGAGCCTTATATCCCTTTCGTCGAGGCTGAACCCTTCTGAAAGGGACCGTGGGTGGAAGGGAACAGTTTTATTAAACTTTTTCTTGATAGGAGGCGGACGAAACTTTTGGAGATAGTCGGGTTAAGAGAAATAAAATTTCGTCGTGTGTGGGACAGAGTGGGACTCCAGTAATGGTTGTTGTGCAAAACGTATAAATTATCAAGGTACTACTGTATCCTGACCTTTATATTACCTGTATTGTAATATTTTTCCTTGAGAGAGTGAGAGAATTTGGGGCAAAAGAGCAGACTGTCACCTGATGGTTAGCGATTATCGCCGCCTATAGACACCCGCAACACCAGAGGCGTCACAATTGCGTTGCCAGCCTTTGGAGGATGAAGTGGAAGATGGGGGAAGGGTTGGGGTATGAGCCTCTGGTATATTCACTCACTCGATGGAACACAACACAAGCGATATTTTACACCGGTTTTCTAGGTGGCCGTGGTATCGGTGGTATGGTGGTGGTACGATCGAGCCAGACCATTGATGCCGAAGCGTGACTCCCACGGTAAAATTAATTTCAATTATTTATAAACTGAGAGAGAGATACGGTTCGACTGACGACTGAAGGAAATAAAGTCCTAAAAAGAACTAAATTAAGATTTTTATTTTTTCTACGGTGGAAGAAAAGCAAAAAAATATTTTTTTTAATACGGTTTTGTCTCCTCTACCCCTTATTTGCTGTATGTATGTATGACTGTTTCACCCAAAAAGATCTAGGAATATAGTTCTAAGAGAAGAAGAATATACTAATATTACTGAGAGAATGTATCATCTTCATAGCCTTTATTATTCCCAAGATTATTTGGGATCGAAAAATTATTTAAACATAAATAGCTGTTTCTCGTTTCTGGCGTTTAGAGATAACGCGCCATTTTGCTTAAACGTTTCTATCTCTGTTATGCTAAAATATTAATTTTCCATACGAGTAATTATATAAAAAAAAATATTCTGTACTAAAACAGTAAAGAAGAAAATTATAAAGACAAAATGTAAAAAACATTAAATTATAACTTGCCATTTAAAAAAAATATAATTTAAAAAGAAACCTTCTTCCTAGCCTTTATTATTTCCAAGATTTGGGTTCGGTTACCAGTTCAACAGTTTTTATCGGAATATCAGTTTTTCCATATAGCGACTGGCATCGGACCTCCACAACCCTTGGGGTGAACTGAATTCGATGTTTGAACTAGTCGTTAGTATATATGAGGGCACTGACTTTCCAATAAGGATCGCCTTGGTATTCATAACAACTCTCCGAGGCACGGGCGGGAAACACGGCCATCTTACCGTACAGTAGTCCGACCCAGGAACGGAACCCGAGACGAGATCTTCAGTCGCTTACCGCTAACGTAGCAGACCATCGACGCCATGCACTCCGAAAATGTATAATATCAACAAATTAATCACTACTATCAGATGGTCGTGTGTTTCTTGAAAAACTGGTTTTCTTCTGACCTGAACAGTTAAACAGATTATCAAGTAGACTTCTCTTTACTCAAATTAATGACGGAAATGCCGCTTCCCACACTTTCCCCACTATAGGTTTGTGTTTTTGAATAAATAATACGATAGTACCTGTTACCCCGCGAGTATTCATCCATTACGCTACTTAACTCCCAAGGGACTCACTGAAATGGTAGTTTACGAACAACATGCGTAATGTATGCATGTTGAAATTCGAGCTTGAATGATGGAACCCCGAGGTTTACCTACCTACCTATGTATATGTATTATATAAAATATGAATACATATATCTACGTACCAAGCTAATAATTTTAAAGTATGTTAAAAATAAAACAAATCACCAAACGACTAAAAACACATTTTAACATAAAGTCATCTAAAGTTAGCCGTAACATATTAGCCTCGTTAAAAGCCGTAGAACAAAAAGGTAAAATAATAAAATAAATTGTTTCGCAAACAGCAATAACAGGGAATACGAAAAACTTTATTGCACCCATTATCTGCTAAAGAATCGGACATTAATTTCACGAGATTATCTAAAAAAAACTAGTTATAGCCTGGCTTTGTAGCTAAGGCTGTGTGTACACTGTCTTCCCATTTTGCTTAAGTACCTATCATCACCATATTTGTGTGCTTAACTACTGAAATAAAGATCGATGACTTAACTTAAAAAACGATATACAAATAAGTTAATATTATTTCTATACAAATAAATAAAATTGGAGTGTCTGTTTGTAATATGAAAATAATAGTTTTCTAATCAATGCATATGTAGGTATATGTATACACGATACATATACCAAAAATGTGGTTAAAAAGTTTTTATCTGTCTGTCTGTCTGTCTGTTTGTTCCGGGTAATCTCTGGAACGGCTGGACAGATTTGGACGGATCTGCCAGTGAAAGTCCCGTCAAAATCGGATTAACCGGAACAAACAAACAGACAGAGACACAAAAAATGAAAAATAAAAATTTGGTACATTTATCGTGTTGTGTATTACAAACAGAAACTCCAATTTTATTTATTTGTTTCTGGTACATGTATTGGGTATACCTACGTACCTATATAAATAACCACTTTTTGATAAATGCATATGTATGTATGCATTTATCAAAGAGTGGTTATTTTAATATTACAAACAGACACTCCAATTTTTACCCGACTACGGCAAAGCCAAAGGAGGGTTATGATTTTGACAGGCTATGTATGTATGCATGTTCATTTGTTTCCTCCTAGCTCCTTAACTATTCATTAGAACTGAACAACTGAGGTGTCGTTAGAAGCGTCATGATCGTCTGCTGGCTATATGACGTGTCACTGAATCTAATGTGGCGCCCTCTAGCCGACGTAAAGTACTGCATTAAAAAATAAATTTGAGAGAAATATGCCGTGTTTGGTATCATTGGAAAGGGCGTTTATTGTATATTTCAAAAATATATATATATTATTAGCATTTTCTCGTGACTTTGTCCGTATTTATTCGATAATTGTGATATTTCTATGGTACCTATTTAAAATATACTTTGCAAAGTAATTAATATTATAGAGCCATCAAAACATTTTAAATAAAAAAAAGTTGACCCAACTACGACAAAAAACGACGCTGGGTTAGTTGTTTTGGTACTTAGTTGGGTTTTAGTTTTAACTTTTTTTTATATTTATTTGTATAGATGTACGGATTTATGGCAGACGATTTTGTCATCATATCTTGTTTACTGCGAGAAGTTTGTATTGAAAATCATCATTTTTTTTATTAAAAAATCTCACTTAGTAATCTATACAAATAAATAAAATTGGAGTGTCTGTTTCTAATATTAAAATAACCGCTTTTTACTAAATGCATATGTATGTATACACGGTATATATATACCAAAAATGCAGTTAAAAAAATTTTGTCTGTCTGTCTGTCTGTCTGTTTGTTCCGGGTAATCTCTGGAACGGCTGGACGGATTTTGACGGGACTTTCACTGGTAGGTAGCTGATGATCCGGGGAGTAACTTAGGCTACTTTTTTAGACTAACTTTGTCCCGCGGCGTTACTCGCGATACAAAAATACCCGCGGGTAACACCGCGGGGTTTAGCTAGTAGCAAATAATATCATTGCCTTTCCACAAAGACATTAGAAATCAGATTAAAACTAGGACCATCATAAAGAGTTCCAGAAAATGGCTATAAATGGCCGTATATAGAAATGGAGCTAAATGTAAAAAAAATGAGGTTAGAACTTTCACCCATAGTGAACGCACTCTTACATCGAGATTTTCTATCTAACTTTAGAATTCCTACATCTTACGCCCCGGTCTAATACTAAATTAAGCTTATCATGATTAAATGCCATTGCTACGTTATACTTGGGGGGTTCCCAAAATTACATTGCGCTTCTAACTTTTACAAAACAATCCTCGTTTTGTTATTTTATTGGTCGCATAATTACAATTCCACAGTTATCTTGTATATTTGCCGCCCTACCTCGCTAGTCTAGCGGTTAGCTTATGCGAATGTCGATCGAAAGATCTTGGGTTTATTCCTGTCGGTCAGGTTGTTCTTGGGTTTTATTGGATAGAAGCGCTGAGTAAGGAAAATGGCGGTGTTTTATGCCCGTGCCTTGGTGGACACCGTAAGCCGTCGGTCCCGACGTCATGAACACCTATAGCAAACGTTATTGAGAAGTCCGCGCAGACAAATTTGACTGACAACTAGTTCAAAGTACGAATTCAGTGCGCCGTAAGGGTTCCGGAGGTCCGCTGCCAGTCGCGCCGTGGAAAAGCTGACATTCAGATAGGTCAGGGTCAAACTAGTAACTGACCAAGCCCCAAAGAATCTTGGGAATGATAAGTTAGGAAGATGCATTGTCATTTTCATTTTGACTGCCAATAACTTTACATAGTTCATTTTTAGTTCAGTTCAGTTATGTATATCATTTCATCCAAAAGACGTCCACAGTCGGCCATAGGCCCCAAGGCTCTCAACAAGATCCGATACGCAGGTACAGTTAGTTAAATATAATTTAAATTATTGTTTATCACTGCAAGTTAACATTATTATTTACCTCTGTGGGAGAGCCAGGCTTCGACATGCATGTGCCGGCTCGAACGGATTGATACCACCGGAATAAAAAACCGGTGAGAAACAGCCCTTGCGCTGTTTCATCGAGTGAGTGAAAATGCCGGAGGCCCATACCCTAACCCCTCCCCCCATCCACTAAAGGTCGGCAACGAACATGTGACGCCTCTGGTGTTGCGGGTTGCCATGGGCGGCGGTCAATAAATAAATAAAGGCGTATGAGAATAAGTTTGGCTATTACATTTCAAAACAAAAAGTAAATATTTCTGGATATATAGGCCCGTATTCACTTTGATTAGTGCGAGTGCAGGTTTGAAGTAAGTAAGTGAAAATAATTTAAATGAAAATATGTTCTTGAATTGATCACCTGCACTACGCACTTGCACTCACACTAATCAAAGTGAATACAGGCCTTATAATCGTTTTAGACGTCGAAAATGAATGCTAGGGATTAAAATTTAAAACCTAATTTACACTACATTACAGCAACCGGGGTGGTTCGAAACATGCCACAAAATGCATTCGAATCAACACCAACAGCCGTTAAAAGCAACATAACAAACCAGGAACATTAAATTTAATATCAAACGTAAATAAAGCTATACAAAAGTAAACAAATAACGCCAGTTTAGTATCCCCAAGCCTGATTTAACCAAACAAATGACTTTAAATATCATTTATAGCGAGCGCCTGATACAATTATAATAGCAATAGTACGTAATCAGATATTGCTCGCGTGCGATCAGAAGGCAATTTGCATTAATTAATATATCGGTATTGTTTGGTGTACGTTCAGTGCTAATATAATAAACTAAACTAGGTTTGGTATCTACCGTGGTTATTATTATTTAATCTTAATAATAAAGACGTTATGTGATTGTATTCTAAAGTGCGTGGTTTGAAATGTGTACCTATTCAATACTAGAAGCCACGTAAATATAGGTACTAAGGTTTAGAATAACACCATTTACATCATATATTTTCCTTGTATGTTTTGAACAATCTTTCAAGTACCTACAGTAAACACAAGGAAATAAATTTGTCAATGTTTACTAAACAAGGGTTTTATTTAGTATTTTAATTTTTGGGTCACTTGATTTAGGCAAAAAAGTACAGCAGTAAAAAATAATTGTGTAGTTAAAATACTAAAAATGTTAATAAATGATTTGGTAGACCCTATGAACTTCTTAGTCGTGACACAGCTCGGACTCTGGTAACCAATTTCTAACCTCAAACATTGTGGTCGCTATAAAAATACAACTAAAGAAACTATTAAAAGATAAAAAGGTTTGCCATGATATTATCAGAGTATTTGCTGTGGCACGCGTAACTCTTTGAAGTATCGGATGATAAACCTTTTGATCGTAAAGTTTAAATGATTTTTATAATAAGTTAAGACGTGTGTTACACATTACACGACATACGATTTGTAAAGAAGTGACAGCTTCACTAGTTCTATGTTCTAACTTCTGTGTAGATAAGACTAAGGACTATATATTCCTCGTAGACCTTTCAAGTGTAAGCTTGTAAAGTCCCTCGCGAAACAGAATATATTCATGGTCCTGATTAAGGAATTTGTCTTTAAAAAGATAAAAAACAGAATATGTTGGGTTACTTCAACTATAGATACTACAAATGTAAAGATCATACTTTGTAATGCGTTAAATTAAGTATATTAGATAAATTTATGTAAAAATATTTGTTAATTGTCAATGAAATAGAAATCCCACCAAAAACATAAATGTAAAAAAGGGGAGCCAAGTTCAATACAAAAATTATGCTTGGCTGTGGGCTTTGTCGTAAAAAGAATGGAGATCTAAATGAGTGCCAAGTTCTATGCAAAATCCAAATATGTATTTATAGAACCAAAATAACATTATGAACAAGTATTAAACTCTATTTCTTTGCTTTATTTTTATACCTATAACAATTGCTGTTATTTAAAAATGTGAGATCTTAAAGTAGGTTAGATTTAACTTGGCCAGTTTTCATTACATCAGTCATTTTATAAAGTTATTCAACATATATATTTATGTATATATATTTTTTCATTCTGATAAAAACTGGCCAAGTCAAATCTAACCTACTTTAAGATCTCACATTTTTAAATAACAGCAATTGTTATAGGTATCCAATAAAGCAAAGAAATAGAGTTTAATACTTGTTCATAATGTTATTTTGGTTCTATAAATACATATTTGGATTTTGCATAAAACTTGGCACTCATTTAGATCTCCATTCTTTTTACGACAAAGCCCACAGCCAAGCATAATTTTTGTATTGAACTTGGCTCCCCTTTTTTACATTTATGTTTTTGGTGGGATATCATTACTTTTTGTAAAGAAAACTAGGCAGGTTTAATTGATTTATTAAGATTTTTTTTATTGCTTTTCTATTGTGTGGTTTTCTTTTCTTACAAGTATTAAACTATATTTCTTTGCTTTATTGGATACCTATAACAATTGCTGTTATTTTAAAATGTGAGATCTTAAAGTAGGTTAGATTTAACTTTGCCAGTTTTCATTACATCAGTCATTTTATAAAGTTATTCAACATATATATTTATGTATATATATTTTTTTCATTCTGATAAAAACTGGCTAAGTCAAATGTAACCTACTTTAAGATCTCACATTTTTAAATAACAGCAATTGTTATAGATATCCAATAAAGCAAAGAAATAGAGTTTAATACTTGTTTATAATGTTATTTTGTTCCTATAAATAAAATTTGGATTTTGCATAGAACTTGGCGCTTATTTAGATCTCCATTTTTTTTGCGACGAAGCCCACAGCCACGCATAATTTTTGTATTGAACTTGGCTCTCCTTTTTTACATTTATGTTTTTGGTGTGATATCATTACTTTTTGTGAAGAAAACTAGGCAGGTTTGATTGATTTATTAAGATTTAATGTTTTTTCTTGCGTTTCCGCTGCACGGTTTTCTTTTTCATGCTATTGTCTACATTCTCTTGAATGTTAGAGATAATAGTGCGCATTGCCCATTCATTATCTGATACCTTTTTAATACGCTTCCTGTTTATGCTTAAATTGGTCAAGCCCGGGCGATATAACGATCTCAGGCGGTTATATCTATACTAATATATAAAGCTGAAGAGTTTGTTTGTTTGTTAGAACACGCTTTATTTAAAATTTATTGTTCAAAATAATAAAACCTTATTCTAAAACATAGGTCCACAAAACTGTTTTAAACAGTTTGTCTGTAGACTCAGTTGAGCCTCTATATGCAACATGCTTGTACATTGCACACGTCACTCCCATGCATTAGATACATGATACATGCACATGTGCAGTCCTATGCACAATGCACAGTCACATTTACATATTTACGTACATGCGATACACAAAACACAACAATGAACATAAAACTTATATATGGGTATAATATGTTTAATAACATCCATGTATACATATATTTATATATATTTGTGCTATCAAACAAGATCCAATAAGAATTGCTTTAATTTTCTTTTAAGTTTGTTTAAATTGGGTTCATGTCTAATATGCACCGGCAAACTGTTGAGGACATAATATATGGTAACCGTTTTTTTAGGGTTCTATCACCATAGTAGTTAGTAACTTTTGGTACATGAAGCCTACCAGCAGTAGTCGACCTTGTTCCGTGACAGTTCGGAACAAGTGATAATTCATGCTTTTGATTGCTACGGCGTAGGTTTATTATTAACAGGTATATATGTCTTAGTTTAGCCGGAAGGATATTGCATTTTTTTAATAACTTTTTGTAATCGTCGTTACAACTTATTTTAGTTTTATTGTTTACCAATAGCTTTAGAAATTTAATCTGTAATGTTTATATTTTATATAAACATTACAGATTATATATATAGCGAGCATAACTTATGATAGGTTCAACCAATTGTTTGTACAGGCATTTCAATGTACTCTAAATCTTAGGTGACAGAATTTTCCTAGTAATATTCTAATTTTTTCACAAATGAATTGTATATGGGACGACCAGGAAAAACTGTAATCGATCTTTACTCCAAGGTAACTGAGTAGAATTATCGAGGAAGGCTATAGGCTATATGTCATCACGCTAAGACCAATAGGAGAGGAGCACCAATGAAAAATGTTTCAAAAACGGGGGAAAATTATCACGCGACGGGCAATAGGAGACGCAAACGAGGTTGCGTGGGTCTGCTAGTTCTACTATAGAACTATCTTGGGTCTTAATTTGACTAGAGTCTAGATTAATAAGTGTTTTAACTCTGGAGAGCGCAACGGCCTGTCCTCTGCTAAATATTGAAGTGCCTATGTCGAGAAGAGCGCTGTCCAGACTAAGCCCTTGTGATTTGTGGATGGTAATAGCATAAGTCAAGCAAATAGAGAACTGTTCCCGGTGAACATATAACAGGTCTTTCTATTAACAGGAACCTATGAAATTGCCATTTTGTATGCAATAAGTGAAAGTACTTATTTTTTCAAATTTTTTATTTCTGTTATTCGAATTAATCACCCATGCAATTGACGCATCTTTGCCAACGCATTGGCAGTTTATTGATGCCCTTCTTGTAAAAATCAGCTGGATGGGAGGCAACAAACTCTTCAAAGGCATTATGAGTATGAGCGCCGCTAAGAGCATACTTTGGTTCGTTCACATTCTAAGTCGTATAGCGCTTGAGAGCCACGCGGGCCCGAAAACCTCGCTTTCTCCCGTGTACAAGTGCAAGGCGCGAGTGAATTTAACCAGTACTCTTAAATTAGTCAATACATACATGTATCGGTAACAATAAGACATCGCTATTGCCTTGACCTTGGTGTAATTACACGTTGGACTTTCTTTTAAGGTACAAAGAGTTCGAACTCACAAATTTATACCTTGTTTATTTATTTATTGGCTGGGGCGACGTTGGACCAACCGCGTCGCTGCAACATAAGTTTGCTGCTGACACTAGATCTAAGTGACTGAGACATTCTTTATCTGAGACTGAGACAATGCTAAACGCATGACAGTTGACAGCGGCAAACTTATAGCGAATGGGTTGTTTAATGTATTTATTTATTCATTCAATCTCATATAAGTACTGTACTTCACTTTTATACTGGCTTAGGCACGAAGCACGTTTATGGTTATAGTATGACAATCATATAATTCATCGTTGAGAAAGATGCAGGATGAACATAAATGTAATAAAACATCAAGATAATAATGTACTAGAGAAGATGCCACTCATAAGTGCGGTGCTCCATGCAATTGCATTTAGCCTTCCTTCAGTCGCTTGCTATTTAAATTTAAAAACTTTTTAAAAATATGCCATTTTGTGTCTTGAGATATTGCACTTATAATACAAGGAATACTGCGAAAAGCAAAGGAATAACTTTTCACCAGTAATTAACCAGATATAATTCTTTTAAAATTAAATACGAACAAAATATTTTAAGACGCCATTGTTGCCTTATTTGACATAAAGTACCTAAGAGTAAAACATACAGAAGTGATATTTAGGTAAAATTAACTGACTTTAAATGCACAATATATTTATCCTATTTAATTGGATAAGGAAAAATAATATGTTGTTTAAAATAGCTTTCTTTTTTTTATGTTTGGCCCTGCCAAAATGACTCTACTCTGCCTGATGGAAAGCATAAGTAGAATCCAAGAGTGGTGGTCACCATACTGCGAATGCAGAAAATGCAACAATACATCATGGTGACCCACACCATTGCGGGCTAGTGATGCTTCTGAATCAGCTTCGTAAATAACACAACAATTATTTGTAATGTTTAAGTAGAATTTAAAAATTGAATATTCGGCTTTTATATTTTATATCTCGATGCTTTCTCCAAAAAAATTAAAAGTGGCAAAGCTATTGAAGAACTGTTTACTCAGTGTGAATTTCCTAATAAAGCTTCATCGGAATCAAACTATTTATCCGTTCTGCTTTTTTGCTTGGCGCTTACTCTATGACAGCGAATCTTTGGAACAGTTCGTAGGCTAAAACGCGCAGGCGTCATGAAAATTACGGCGCTTATGACATTACGGCTCGCGAGGAACTACAGCTCAAATGCGCTGCTTATTAATACTGTTGAATTAGACTACTAAATATTGTTTCAGCGCTGCAGCGCTTTTTTGTTATAATTCAAATACAAACGGAACATAATATTAGTTTTGAATGGCTTCTCTAGTACGTAATATCTTGATGTAATAAAACACTAAATAACTAAATCGGTATTCGTAAGCTTTACCTATTTTGATGTGTTGCTCGGGAGCGTTTTTATTTAGGTTTACTTCTTTTCTGTGTAGAATTATATTATGTGGTGCGGCACGCCGCCGACGACACACCGTTGGCCGGTTGTTTAGCGCGTATTACAAGTTTTTTGTATGGGGACACCACTTATTTTTGACTTAATTTTATTTTGATATTTCTGTTAATAGCAATACATATATTGGCATGGTTTCAAATATCTGCTTGTAACGGTTCCAGCGCTATAATTTTTTTTGTTGTATGGGCATCCCCCCTATTTTTTAACTTTTTTTTAATGTTAGATTTTTTCCTACGCTTATACACAATTACCAAGCTGGATTCCAAATTTCATCCTTCTAGGTCATCTAGAAGTAGGTTAGAATTAGGTACTATAAGTCAGTCAGTCAGTGCTAAAATTTACGACTTTTTGACCATCATATCTTTATAACCGTTTGAGCTAGCTTCATGAAATTTGGGCTTCTAGATGTGCTTATAGACATAATTAAACACACGCAGTTTTGTGTGTTTACGTTAAAGAGGTTTTGAGTTATAGAAGAGTCAAAAGTGGCACCAAGTGGTTCGTGTAATATTACACTCGGCGCTGGCTAGCCAGTTCCTTTGCTTGAACTTGGCTTGACACGCTACCGCGTGTCTAGATCGGATTATATGAACAAATCTGTAGGCCTATTTACTAGGAAATACTTTCCGAAACTTTGGCAGGAACTGCTGAAACGCCTGAAACACACCTGGCCCCCTAGCCAAATTACAAGCGTTCTTTGTTCTGCAATCGTTACCGCCTAAATTCTCGTGTGTCATTGGCTACTACTTTGTCTAAGATTACTTTGTAAAAGATTAAGGCGTTAACGTTTGCAGAACGAAGAACGCTTGCAATTTGGCTAGGGGGGCTGTTCTTGACAAATCTTTACAAAGTACTAACTTTACAAAGTATCTGCCATATAACACCATTTGTGTGTAATTTTCTACTTCAACACTAGTTTATTATATATTCTCTAGATGGCGTTGCCAGTAATCTGTTGCGCAAACGCAACCTAACTTCTAAGACTACTAGTTTTCAATTAATAACGAATATTTTGCTTATATACTTGTATCTTGTTTTCTAGTTGATAAAATTACCTGCCCCCTTAGTCAGTATGCAAGTGTTTCATGTAAATTCTCTTTCTTTAATAGCTAACGTCTCTATTGCCGTGTATTATCGGCTATACTTTGTTTTGGCCACGTGACTTACCGTTGAGATGGTCTTTCCAATTCATTTGTTAGTTTTTTATTATCTTTTACGTTTCTAGAGTGTCAACTTACGTAGGGGTTATGGTTATGCCTCTGACTATCATAGTTAAGTAGGTAAAATAAATATTTATAACTACGTAATATGTATAGAATTATTGGCAACTTATGACGATGGTTTAAAGTAATTAGTGATGTCGATTGCAGAAGCAGAGGGCGTTGGCTCGATGGATACTGAACTGGCACATAAATTTGTGTGATGTAAATTATCATTTTTCTGATGTGGGTGTAACTTACGATTTGTTTTCGGTGGCGCAGTGGTAGTTAATGCAATTGCTGTGCTTGCGGTCTTGGGTTCGATTTCTAGGTCTACAAAATGTTTGTATCTGTTAATATTTGTTTTGGAGTTTGGATATTTTCTATGTATAAATATATCTTCATATAAATTAATATCAGAAAGTGTTATACCTAAGCATTCTATGAGTCAATCTAGTTTAACCTGGATGTGTGTTGGATGCCCCATGTAAATAAGAAAAAATCACCGAAATGTATGTACACGCATAACTTCCGATCGACTGCACCTATTGGATATATATATTTTTTTTTATTAATATCAGGCCAAGGTTTGTATTTAAGAAAATTAAAAGAAAACTGGAAGTGTTACGTTTTCGAAGTGTGCCACTGTCCTCTACCCGTAGGAAACTGAGGCAGGTATGGCAGTGCAATAGTCGCCGGGTCAGCTAGTTTATTTATAAATATTGTTTTGAGGGCACTGACTTCCCAATAACGATTGCCAAATACATCTATCATGATAACTGGGGCCGACGACTTAACGTGCTCTCCGAGGCATTGGCATGAAACACTGCCTTCAGCTAACTTCCATACTTCGAACTGCTCAGAGAAAATTCTTGTGAGAAAAACCCAACAACAACACCAACCGATAATCGCACTCAAGACCTTTTGATCGTCAGTCGCAAAAGCTAACCGCCAAACGAACGAGGCTGTCCGATCAATATTACATAAAAATGTATATAAATATAGTAAATTACCACGTAGGTATGAGTCATAACCGCAGCATAAAAAACCAATTAGTATAGGTATCTGTCTAACGTTAGTAAACCACATTAAATTTATATTTACTTTTGTTAGAAAATGAGTCAAATCCAAATACTAAGTTATGAATCATTTTAGTTATTCCACTTTCAAAGCACCTACGTCGAATTAATTCGTACGTTCGTTTGGAATACATTCGAGGGCAATGATGTTATACTTGTAGTAACAGGAGGCGCATCGCATCGCAGTTACTACGCCCTAACTTGTTATTTAAGTAATAAGACTGCACGTACTTTTTACTATAACATCATTGTTCGAGGGCGTTTTCTTAATTGATTTACATTTTCAACTAAATCAGAAACAATTATAGAATAAATAAGTGTTACTATAGGTTTATACTATATTTTCTGACTGACTAACTATAGTTGTACAGGAGTGACGTAATTCTAGTACCTATGTTGTGTTATGAGAGTCAATATATGTATGAGTCATGTACGATTTTATGATTAATGTTACAAAATTGTACTAGCTACACGTTCTGTTTCAAATTACCTTAGAAATAATATACGAGTATAGTGAACAAGGAAATATTTAAAACAATAATCATTTCAGAAATAATAAGGTGACTTTGTTATCTATAAGTACAAAAAAAACACAAAGCAGTCATGAGGACTGCCGACAGAAGTGAAAATTCAAAACTATAAACAAACAGTTGTTTAAGCTCACCTGAAATAAACCTCTTTGCTCTTTAAATAAAATGCGCGATAAAAAAAGTTAAAAAATACTTATTTTCATGTTATAAAAATATAGGTTGATGCTAAATATTACCAGTCGTGTCATATTAGACAATCGAGCCATCAACTGTCACCATGCACACTCGCGGAAGCGTCGCGCGCCCGTCTTACAATCAGGTCTCGTGTTCTGACTCAACGTGTCCTGACGTGAGTTTAACATTTTTGATCCATCCCATAATAAATTTTGCAAAAGTGCATAACGCCACTAAAAAAGTTTTCGATAAAATCGAATTCTCTGTTTGTAATTTCAAATAAACAGCTTTTCACTAAATGCAGATGAAATTATATACGGTATGTACATGAAAAAAATGATGAGGTTTTAATTGCCGTGATATAAGGAGTAACTGTGAATATTATTTTACACTAGCTTCGACCCGCGGCGTTCCCCGCGGAACAAATATATAAAATGCAAACATATGATACAACACGCAACATTTAAATAGTGATTTAAACACAAACACAAATCTAGGAGCAAAGAGGAAAGACAACAAACCCAAAACATTTTGTAGACTCACAAAAGAATGCATCAATCAGTCGAATTTATATAGATAGTGGTATTTGTTTTTTTTTCTCTTTTCAGTTCATTACTTTTATGCAGCCGGGATTTTTGTTTTTATAATAATAATTCTTCCTTTAATATCTTAATGGATAGATATTGACATCTTAAAATTTTATTATACCTATAGATTTCTTACAATATCCCCACCGACTAAATTCATTACGATAATTATTATAGTTACCATTATTCCTAATTTACAAACTAGGACATAGGCGAATAGTTTAGTACAACAAATTATTTGGATATGTAATGGGGTATTATTCCGGAAGTTATTGACCTTAGCCTTACTAAATAACAATAGGTAGCGGTCACCCATCCGACTTAAAGTTGTACTTGATTAACTAGTCATATTTATCATTACTGTGAGCTCATTTATAACTAAGTCTCAAACGGTAAAACATAATTAATCTTATATGTTATTTGGAGAATGTAGGTGTACCTAATGAAGTTAACAGCTAGGCTTTGGAGTAAAAATCTGTACGTTTGCTTGTTACAGAACACAAGTTAATAGGGTTGCCCTTGGTGATGATATTGGTCCCACTCGCGAGGGGGCGACGTACGCGTGTGCCGTACGTCGCCTAAATTGAGAGTCTACCAGCAGACGGCGCCAGCTCCTGTGCGGGCAAGCGCTGGTAGGTGTCCGGATGTGTTAATAGCAGCAGTTCCCGGATCCCTCCCGTCTCAGGCGCAGAGTGGCACACCGTGTGGTTTTAGTCGGTTCGATTCCGACACACCACCGCAAGTCCCGGCGGGGTGGTGTGTCGGAAAAAAAATGGTGATGATATTAGGGTCTTGAGACGGCAACCGATGTCGTGCGGCGTTCCGCAGGCGTCTATCCTTGGACCACTCCTGTGGAAGGTGGGGTGCGACTGGGTCCTTCAAAGTCGTGTCCCCGCGGGTCTGGGCGTAATTTGTTACGTCGATGACACTTTGCTCACGGTCCGGAGGGTGAATTTTCTTGGCCCTCCGCCCTTGGGCTTGACTGTGTTGCAACAAGATAGCCCCACACGTGGGTTGTCCGGTCGATGGTGCTGCATGGCGTAGCGGTGTGGGTGGCGGCTTTGACCGCCCAGAATAAAGCACGCCTTGCGCGTCCTCAGAGAGTATTGCCGATCAGAGCCTACGCGGTTATCGCACCGTGTCGACCGAAGCGGCGTGCGCCTTGGCCGGAAATTCCCCGTGGGATTTGGAGGTGGAAGTGACGCAGGCTCTTTCTGGGCACCGTTGCAACCTCATATTCAGCCTTATAATTCACAATAATAGTCAGCCCTAGTATATACCTTAATTATAATTATAGTATATACGCGTGTGCCGTACGTCGCCTGATTAGAGAGTTTACCAGTAGATGGTGCCCGCTTCAGTACGAGCAGGCGCTAGGAGGGGTCCGGATGTGTTAACATGGTTGGGGATTTAGTTGGTCTGATTCCGACACACCATCCCGCCATAAACCCGGGTGGGGTGACGGCCCGTAGGGGTTTCCACACGTTAAAAAAAATGGTGTTGATATTGAAACTGAAACTAAAAATAGACTATAGCTAATTTATTCTTGAATAAATATACAGAACGCATGAGTGTCAGAATTATTTGACAACCTACTGTCATTTGACACTACAAGTGTTGCCGCGTTATAATTTGACTGCCTCGTTGGTCTCGCGGTTGGAACCCGCCGTCTCCTTTCGTGTGTGTTAACGACATAATAAAAATTATAGAGTACTAGCTGAACCGCGAGTAACGCCGCGGGACAAAGTTAGTCTAAAAAGAATAGCCTACGTTACTCCCTGGATCATCAGCTACCTGCCAGTGAAACTCCCGTCTAAATCGGTCCAGCCGTTCCAGAGATTAGCCGGAACAAACAGACAGACAGACCGACAGACAGACAGACACTCCAATTTTATATATTTGTACAGATTTTAGTAACCAGAACAACACATCATAGTGTAGGTAGGACTTTGAATGTAAGTGTTTGTGTAGTAGATTTCTTGCCGAATCTTCAAGATTAGCGGTTTCTATCCGGACGCTTACAACAACATGACACGCGAATATCAAGACACGTATTCTTAAATGCTACAAAAGACGCGAGAGGTTCCGTTGGAGACCCTTCATGCGAGACGCGAGTTGCATGCGTTAGAACTCAATTAGCTACCGTCGAACTACCAACTACTAGTTACTACTGCGCCGAGAGAACGAGTTAGAGAGAAGGAATTTTTACTCCTACCCTCAATAAATCCGAACAAAAGTTATAAAAGTAAAATAATACGGTTACAACAAATATACCTTGAATCTAACAAGGCATTTAAAAGCATCAAAAACAAATTAAAACATTTCAACCCTAGTGGTTAATGATAGGCGTTGATGGATAATTTTTTATAGTATAGATTACGACGCTAATGGTTAAGTAGGTAGGATTTATAAATTCCTTACGAGTAATAATGTCATCCTGGGGAAGTTAGAAGAAAGGATCACCCGGCGTGAGTTGCAAGAAAATGTCGCCCTAAGTCGAAATAGAACTTTATCACTCAAGACATTTGCAGAGAAATAAAAGTTTGATAAAAACAGTCTTACTTAAATGTATAATACATAAATTATATAGCTTAGGTTGTTTATGCGGTATAATTTTAATTTTATACATATGTTTAATTTTATAAAATAATGTTATTTTTACATCTATACAAATAAAAAAAAATTGGAGCGTCTGTTTGTAATATTAAAATGGCCGCTTTTACTAAATGCATATGTATGCATACACGGTACATATCCCTTCTCTGGAACGGCTGGACCGATTTTGACGGGACTCTCACAAGCAAATAGCTGATGATATAAGTAGTAACTTACACCTATTTTAGACTCGCTCGTACTACTCAGCAGGCTCATTTAGTATAACACTTATAATAAACTAGTTGTTGCCCGCGGCTCCGCCCGCGTATATTTCGGCTATCGCGGCAAATAGTAGCCTATGTGTTATTCTGATGTATAAGCTATATTACTGTAAAGTTTCATCCAAATCCGTTCAGTAGTTTTTGCGTGAAAGAGTAACAAACATCCAAACATCCATCCATCCTTACAAACTTTCGCATTTATAATATTAGTACGATTAGTAGGAAGGATATATACATTTAGTGTTTAATATTAAAAAAACATCAGCTATAAGAGGAATGGAAATATAATGGAAAATAGAGGCGGATCCGTGAACGATAAAACATCGAAGTTTATGCTGGCATGATTTAGAGGAAGTAAGTTTTAACCTGGGGAGTAACGCAAGGGTAGGGCAACTGTGGATTGATGAGATACCCGCAATTTATCATATAAAGGTATACCTCTGGGGTGTCTGCACGACAGGTGTGTTGGGCGGAGTGAGGACCTCAATTTTTCAAAGCGATATCTCTTTTCTTTGATCGAGATACAGAGGCCATCATCGAACGAAACTTCACCACCGATATAGTTTGGGTTTATTGTGACTATTTCTTTTTAATGTAATAGACGGGCAAACGAGCAGACGTATCGCCTGATGGTAAGCGATTACTGCCGCCCATAAACACCAGCAACACCAGAGGCGTCACTAGTGCGTTGCCGACCTTTGGGGGATGGGGAGGGAGTTTGGGTTATGGGCCTCCGGTATCCTCACTCACTCGATGAAGCACAGCGCAAGCACTATTTCAAACCGGTTTTCTGTATCACTCCGATCGAGCCGGCCCATTCATGCCGAAGCGTGGCTCGCCCACGTTTCTCTTGATATAAAAAAAATGAGTGTTCTATTGTAGCGTGTGGCCTCCTTGATGAGGAGAAGCCTTTGCCCAACAATGTACTATCAAGGACTAGTTATGGTGTTGATGTTAAAATTTCGTAATATGACTGAACTGAGATTGTATTGAGATGATACCGTGATGATGACGATGATACTGACAGTGGATAGCACACACGAGTAACTGCGCGAGTGGCCGAGTGGTTTAAGTGGTCGCTACGCCGCTCTCTACCGCGCCAAGTGTTGTGAGTTCAAATCTATGGGACAACACTTTGTGTGTGTGTGTGTGTGTGTGATTTGAATTTTGTGATTGTGACATTGTGTGATTTACAAATTGTTGTTCTGAGTTTGGGGGTCTTATTTGTGTTTCATGTATGTTTGCTTGCGACACAGAATGGGGGGCACATACGATGGGCGTGTTGGGACTCCCGACGAATCAGTCTACCCACTAAACCCCGCGGCGGCCTACCTCAGCAGTCGAGAGGAGCTCCAGGACCGCATAAGCGGCTTCTGGAAACTCCTCTGCCGTACCTTATGACTGAGGTACATATATCTAATGCGGGAGATTCAAATATATAAAAAAAAAGATTGAACATATAGAATAATATAATTATGATCATGAAATTTATATTGTACTAGCTGAGTCTCGCGGTGTTGCCCGCGGTTATTGTTGTACCAAAAAAGTAGCATAAGTTACTCCTTATATCATCCCAAAGTCCGATTGATACAGCCGTTTCAGAGATTAGCTGGAACAAACAGACAGACAACCAGACAGAAAGACCGACAGACAGACAAAAATTGTAAAAAAATCATTTTTTTATGTGTACCGTGTGTACTTTTGCATTTAGTAAAAAACGGTTATTTTAAACAGACACTCCAATTTTATTTATTTGTATAGTTAAATAAATTACACCTCCAGGATGCGGGGAGTGGTCCACGAGGGCTCTTTTACATAATAACTGTGATAACTACTCGGTGGATATCGCACAGCATTTAACTGATAGCTTCTCTACCTGTAACATACCCACCAGGGTCGTAACACAATTTACTGTCATACTTTATAGTGGAAATATATAAAACTAGCTATTGCCAGTGGCTTCTTTCGCGAGGTTATTTCTTATTTCAAGTCTCTAACTTTATAAGATAACTAGCCGACCCACGCAACCTCGTTTGCGTCTTCTATTGCCCGTAGCGTGATATTTTTTTCCCGTTTTCGAAACGTTTTTCATTACTGCTCCGCTCCTATTGGTCCGAGCGTGATGACATATAGCCTATAGCCTTTCTCGATAAATGTACTATCCAACACTGAAAGAATTTTTCAAATCGGACCAGCGGTTCCTGAGATTAGCGTGTTCAAACAAACAAACAAACTCTTCAGCTTTATTTATTATTAGTATAGATGTAATTTTATACTACCATTCATTCCTTACTTTACCTTTTTAGGGGTGTAGTATCCAAACATCTTTTTCTACTGGGTACCAGTGCGGTAAAGTATGCCAAAGCCTTTCTAAGCAGAGGCTTATGTCCAACAGTGATTATGATGGTCAATAGATGTTGGTATAGGTGGCAAATAAGCAGACCGACCTCCCAGTAGGAAATGAAAGAATCTCGGGAAACTTACGTCTTAAGTAGGTTTTAATTTAAAAAGTTCTTGTTATTATTTTAATTAGAACAAATAATATTAGTAATATTTTGAACATTTAACAAACAATTTCATCTGGTCCCAAACTAAGCAGAGCTTGTATTAGGGGTATATAGACACCTGGTATAGTTTACTTTTTTTTGTAAATACATAAATAATATAAATAGAAAACACCCGAACTCCGAAATAAATATTTACTGATCATATAAACATTTGGTCCAACCCGGGAATCGAATCCGCGACCTCAAGCATAGCAGTTGTATACGCCACCACTGCGCCACCGAGGCATTAGGTAGGCTTCAATAAAAAATATACTTATTGTTTTTTTCATTATTTATATTTACATGCATTCATCGTTGGTCTGGCGGTTCGCATATGCGACTGCTAATCAAGAGGTCTTGGGTTTGATTCCCGAGTCGGGCCAATGCATTTTCGAATATGAAATTCTTATTACCGCCAGCCCGGAGTATGGAAGTTTGGCGGTGGCATCAACACGCCCGTACCCCGGAGAGCACGTTAAGCCGTCGGTCCCGGTTGCCATAAACATCTATGGCAATCGTTATGGAAAAGTCAGTGCCCTCAAGTATACTGACACTAGTTTCAACCTACGAATTCAGTTTCTACCCTCAGGGTTGCGGAGGTCCGATGCCAGTCGCTCCGTGTAAAAACTGTTCTTCAAGTAAAACTGGGTGGAACTAGTAGCCGACCCCAAATAATCTTGGGATAAGGGTATGTATGTTGGGTTTGTCATACATCGCTGGAATTGTATCTAAAACTGTAGTGGTACATCGTAACAGTTAACATAAAGAAACCTCGTTCATGAGATCATACCAGTAAGTGTTAAATTGCCGTGTATTGGTTAACAACGTAAGCGATTGCTGTCTGTCTCGATTCTGCATCTGTGCATTACGTCGTGCCCTTGTGATAGTACCACATACCTTGTCGTATTTCGAGACATCACCAGAAAAATAGGTTTCACAAAAACAAAAGAACCCTAAACCAACGGTTGTTAATTAGGTCCGACGTAGCGCAGTTAAGACCCGTATCTAATACGTGTATCGATGGCAGTAAGGGTTCGATGTATCGAAGGGTCCATCTAATTCGTGATTAGTCGCCTTCCATGGAGGAGGGGGGACCAGTCAGCGGTACGTGTAATTACTGGTAGCTGCTAAATGTGACATAATGTAGAGAGAAACAGTAGATCAAGTTTAATAATTGGTAAGATAATAGGGCTGGTCATGTCTCTAGACGTACCGACGGTCGGTGGAGCCGAAATGTGCTTGAGTGGAGACCGCGATTAGGCAAACGTAGTGTAGGGCGCCCTGCAGCACGGTGGACTGACGATTTGAAGAAGGTGGCTGGCAGCGGATGGATGCGGACTGCCCAAGACCGGGATGGTTGGCGCTCCTTGGGGGAGACCTACGTTCAGCAGTGGACGGCGATTGGTTGAGGAGAAGATAATATTTGTAAGTAGTTTCTTATGTCAAGGAATATTTTCATGGAGTAAGTGAGGATACCTGAGGCCCATAACCCAACCAATCCCCACATCCCTTTCCCCATCCCCCAAAGGTCGGCAACGCACTTGTGACGCCTCTGGTGTTGCGGGTGTCCATGGGCTGCGGTTATCGATTACCATCAGGTGATATGTCGGCATGTTTGCCTTCTATAACATAAAAAAATAAATGTTTTTAATTTCCTTTTCATATTATAACATTTATATTTTACTACCTGTATCCTGCCAATCTTCTCTGTGTGATAAAAACCATCTCAGAAACTCTTCTCCAACTTTAATATTCTTAAACCAATAATCGATCTAATCAACGTTTACTAAACTTTTAAATAGACAAAACAAAAAAGCAGGGCTTAAAACGAAGTTTCTTTACACCAGTTCACTTAACCCCACAGCGGCCTACCTGGGCAGTCATGAGAAGCTCCAGGAACACATCGGCGGCTTCTGGAGCCCTCCCTGTTGTACCTCACGATTGAGATACAACCCGGGATGACGTACAATAAAAACACGTAGTTAATAACACTTAGAGGTATCAGCTATGTATCCAGAATGTGCTTTTAAGCTATTTTAATTTCAAAGCGAAAGATTAATATTGCCAGAAGTAGGACGTATAACGCCGGATGCTAAATGTGGGTGCATATTCAAAGGCTAGTTAGCAGTAATTGTTAGAAGAGAAGCTATTTATTATTAGTCCACTACAGTTATGTTTTGAACGCTGATATATCACTTAACTCTTAATACATTATAACATTTATCAAACACTTTATTAGCGAGTATGAAAAAGTAGCATTAATAAACATTTATTTTATTAAAATGTTTTGCGCTTAACTTCATGTATTCTTACATCCATACAAATAAATGAAATTGAAGTGTCTATTTGTAATTTCAGTTTTTCACTAAATGCACTTGAAATGCAGTTCTTTCAAAAAAAAATATTTTTTAAATTTTAGTTTGTCAGTGTGATTGCTTTCCATCAGATAGAGTAGAGTCACTTTGGCAGGGTCATATCATTATCTTCCTACCCTTTCCCAAATTAATTAGGAGTCCGCGCAATGAGTTTTCTTCCTCCATTCTCCTCTATCACACGTCAGTTCATTGCTCACTCCCTTCCTGGCCATATCCTCTTTAACGCAGTTCATTCATATTTTCTTTGGTCGTCCTCTATTCTTATATCCGTCGACTTCCATATTTTAAGCTTTCTTAACTATATTTTGTTGTTTTTTCATCTCTACGCATCACATGTCCATACCATGTTAACCTGCTCCTTCTTAACTTTCCAGACACTGGTGCTTTTTTGAGGCTTCTCCTGATATAGTCATTCTTCACCTTATCCATTCTAGTCACACATAACAGGTAATATTATAAAAAAAATAAAAACTAAAAAAAAATTCCTTATAAGGTAAAATAGATAATTAAGAACAACTTCCTAACTTTCATTTCATTTATTTAGCGATTTCGCGAGATATGCGTATGAGTAACATATAAAGAATGTTACTTTCCTGTTACATAGATCGTTAACTTGAAAATGAAGTCGATGACTCACAATAGTATAACATTTAAATTAGTTATATTTCTCAGAACTAATCGTTTCCCTTGTGATATAATTTAGTAATTTATTTATTAACCGGCAAAACTTACCACATTATTTTCTGTTTATCTCAGCTCCAGCATCAGATCAGCTCCGTGTCATCATAATATTGCTCTGTCATGCTCACAAAATTTCAGCAAAATCGGATGAAGATATCAGCTTCAAAATCCAGTTGCAAAATTCTACCCGAACATACATATATACATACATTGCAAGTTAATAAAAAGCTTGTAATAAAATCTATATTAGTATACTTTTTGGTAACACAACTCTAATACATATTTATATTATAAGTATCTGTGCTAAATTTCAGTCTTTCCACATCCTTTCATTCTTTATTATACATTTTACCAACATTTATAGCCTACTTGATAATAAATTGTGATAAGAAGCTTATTCTTTGATCCTCCACCCTAAAAAGGCCTTAATGGGTAAAACTATTTTTAAAAGGTACTTAATATTATCTTCAAAAAAAACCAAATCGGTTAATAAGCGACAGAAAACGGAGGAATTCTTTTAAAGTGGGTTCAAAAGTCGAAGGGAAAAGCAAGTCTTTCATAAACAAGTAATTAGTATCCAAAATTGTTGTTTTAAAAGGATAAAAGTTAAAGTAGGAAAACAGCAATCAAAGGAGATGTAAAGTTAAGTTCATCTAAGTGCTTAAACTTTGATAATTTAGCGAATTCTTTTCACTCATCGATTTTTAACCCTCGGCGAGAAGGGGCGCTGTTTCAAAGTAATGTTATCAAAGCAACAGGCTTTGTGAAGTAACTTTTTTATAAAATACTATTTGTTGACCGCGGCTCCGTCCGCATGTATGTCGGCTAACCAACTCAGAAACGTTTCTGAGCTCAAGCACAACATGCTGGAGATCATGGCATGTAAATAGATAGTTTATTCTGTAAAGGATATACATACAAACATTCATTTTTATATAGGTATATATAGATATGTGCAGACTTGTTTCTGTATGGTGTATACTCAATTCCATCAAACACATAATTATATTTAGCTCAAAATGAAGATGATACCTACCTCATGAGTCATGACGGATTAAGAAATTCGGGTATCAACACCATACTCATTCTATCGTCACCTTCATCAACCACCCATAATGGTCCACTTGTGAGCTCGGGTCTCCTCTCAGGAGAGGCTTAAGGCCATACGTCCGCACTCATCCCATAGGTGCCCTTAAAAGTAGGAAAAGAGCAAACTAGGAACAGCAGCATCACAAAGAGAAGAAAAGTTGGATACAAGACAAACTCTATATTACGTTTTTAAGTGAAAATTTCAAGAATCTTTTCTTTCTGAAACATTTATGTTAACAAAAGCGTCAACTACCATTTCATAACCCATGTGCGTTGATGAATCAGTAATGTAGTCAAGGACTGTAATATATAGCTCGATAGCTCATTCTAGACGTAACACAATTCTCTTAGTATTCTCAAACCAGCTTTCTGTAATATTATACAAACATATAAGTTTATATTACAATAAGAATCAAATCAAGTCCTGACTGTAGAAGCACAAACTCATTCATTAGTTACAACGTCAGCAAATGATATAATTATGTAAACGAGATTGAAATGTCACCGCATTTACAACGAAAATGTGTTGCTCGTACAATCTACATTTACATACATTATTGTGATTTTCTACGTATTCCAATTATGTTAAGGAGCGTACAGACAATGTGATGGAGTAGAAATAATATACCAGTGTAGCTGTTGGTTTTGCCTGTAATCATTTAAGGGTAAAGCCAGCAATTTGCCGATAGACCACTCAATCCACCTTAATATTATTATAAAATAGCTGAACCCCGCGGTTATTGTTGTACCGCGAGTACAAAGTTAGTCTAAAAAAAGTAGCCTAAGTTCCTCCCTGGATTATCAGCTTCCTGCCAGTGAAAGTCCCGTCAAAATTGGTCCTGCCGTTCCAAAGATTATTCGGAACAAACAGACAGATAGATAGACAGAATGACAAACAGACAAAAATTTTTTTTCCTACATTTTTGGTATATGTACCGTGTATAAATACATATGCATTAAGTAAAAAGCGGTTATTTTAATATTACAAACAGACACTCCAATTTTATTCATTGTCTCTGCCTGTCCGTCTTTTACGCCTTCACGGCTAAACCATTCCACCGATTTCAATTAAATTTGGCATTATATTAACATGGCAAAATAATACTTTGATCTTGAGGAAAGACATAGGCTACTCCTTAAAACATTACGTACCGACCTACGCTCGGGCAAAAGCCAGTATTGAATAAATACCGTTGCCCATGAACGCCAACAACTAAAGTAGCAACGCGTGTCACTCTTCTGAGGTGTACACCTCAGGACTATTACTTCTGACTAGCAGTCTTAGTGAATGATAAATAGCCTCAACACTAACTTTCTATTCTAGAGGAACATTGACTAGCTAGATGATTACCATGATAATACTTCGAAATATTTAGCTTTGAAGAGTTTTTTTTATGAGTTACTTCCATCAATGCCTAATTATAACATAATTAGTAAGCGAAAATTTTAGATTAGTAGTGATCCAAAATGTTTTTTTTCTAAGGAGAGGCCGTTGATGTTAAGTAAACAAACATTGATTTAAATAAATTCTCTAATCTCGAAACGGCCACTCTCATCCCGTATCGTGTACACTCAGCGTTATATTCTCAGTACCGTTTGTAAGCGAACAAATTACTGGCTATGATTTGATTAAAACTTTTTCGTCAAATCACCCCCTGAGATTTCATTTTTCTCTCCAAAATTACGAAATGCGACATGATTGATAGATATTAAATTTGGGAAAAGGATTTTAAAACTCAATTTTTCAAACTTTTTCTATAGCAAAAATTTAGATGAAAATTATAACTATTATTAATTGTGTTTTGAAATGTTTATGTAATTGATAATCTATACAAATAAATAAAATTGGAGTGTCTGTTTGTAATATTGAAATAACCGCTTTTTATTTAATGCATATGTATGTATACGCGGTACATATACCAAAAATGTAGTTAAAAAAAATTTTGTCTGTCTGTCTGTGTGTCTGTCTGTCTGTTTGTTCCGGGTAATCTCTGGAACGGCTGGACGGATTTGGACGAGACTTTCACTGGCAGGTAGCTGATGATCCAAGGAGTAACTTAGGCTACTTTTTTTAGACTAACTTTGTCCCGCGGCGTTACTCGCGGTACAACAATAACCGCGGGTAATACCGCAGGGTTCAGCTAGTATTGTATATAACTATGGCGGCTTATTGAAATGCTTCTGCATCCGGTTTCGCGCTAACCAACGAAACGCGACGTCACAATGGTCTAACATATTAACAGATCATACAAACATTTGGTTCGACCCGAGAATCGAATGGGAGCTCTGAGTACAGCGGTCGCTTACGCTACCATTGCACCACCAAGTCAGTCAAATAAATTAAGTGTCATCAAAACGAATAACTAAACTTTACTTCTGCTTATCGCTATACTGTGGCACCGTCTCCCCGTGTCCCGCTAAATCACCACTGCGGGACACTTTATCAGGACCTCTCTAATGAGCACCCACCGATCTGATGACCGACACTATTACTTAACACATTTATACCAAGTGCTTTGATGAGTTCTTTTAACTCCTTTATATCTACAGCTTTACTGAAATACTAAATGTCTATTTGTAGTTTCAAGAGAAGAGCATTTCATTAATGCTTATGAATGTATATAAGGTAATTACATCAATTAAGCATTTTTAATTTTTTTGTCTGTCAGTCTGTCTTTTTGTTCCGCCTAATCTTAGGACTGGCAGATAGGTGATGGCATAAAAGTAACTTGTTTTGAGTAACAAAGTTGTAACACAGATAACACCGCTGGGAATTGCTAGTAATAAAAATAAAATACATGTTACAGTACATATGTATTTATTATTTGTTACACGGCTATAGGAAGCCAAACAGATGGGTAATAGTTTCAGCAGTCTATTTATGTCGTGTGTTCCACTGTAGCCCCTAAACTACTGAACAGATTTTAATTTTCTAAACTTATTCTTCTTGAAAATTAATATATTATGTTAGATAACAGCTGAGGTTAGATGTCCAAGATCTTCATCTCTTTATCCTATCTCGTCATCATTTGCAAAACAAACAATATTGCTAATGATGATGGGACAGGATAAAAGGACGAACAATATCTTTCAGGCTAAATAAATAGTCGATTGTCACAAAAATTATGGCACATTTAGACGTACTCAATTAGTGAGCACACTGAGTCTTGTCTTGCTTCAAACTAAATTATAAAATAAACTAGCTGACCCGCGCAACTTCGCCTGCGTCTATTCCCAACATTTTTAGTCGATACCCGGCTCCTGTTGATCGTAGCGTGATGTTTTACAACCTAAAACCTTCCTCGCTAAATGGGCTATCCAACAAAAAAAGAATTAACAAAACAGATTCAGCCGTTCACGCGTGATGTCGTGACCAAGGCAAATAGGGGTTCATTTTTATAAATATAGATTAAATTGATCCTTTTTTTATAAGTTCATGTACATAAATAGGTGAACAGATTTGTATATGTAAGTATACAGATACGTATATGCATTGAGTTGGGATCGAATGCAAAGAAAATCAATTCGTTAATTACACACGCATGTTTTATTTCATACCGTAATCTGATCATTTACGTCTCTATAACATAGTAAAAAATATAAATAGGCTTGAAAATAGTCGCTTTAAAATAGTCAAACTAATTTTCAAAGTGAAATTTAAAACACTGACTATATTTGAGCTATTCAAACTCTGCCATTTTGCGTGCTATTGACATGACCAACGACGTCATTTTCTTTTCGTGTTTGTTTACTATTCAGTGTTTCAGTTACTTTATACATATTAACAATTGCTATAAAAATCATGGAAGAAGTAAATTATTCGCACTACTAACACAGTGTGAATTTCGACGCCGATAATTTCAATGAAGTAACCATCGATATCACATTTCGTATCGACCAATAGTGACGCGTTTTGTAAGTTTGAATTTTCCTGTCATAATTTTCTTTTTCTGGGTTTATATAATCACTAAACAAAATAAATAAATTTATGTATATTGTAAAGACTACGAATTTAGAAAAAAATATATGCATATTCCCTATTATACTATAGCGCAGTAAGAACCGGCGAGATAACCGTTTAAAGCGCTGCACCATTCGTTCAGTTCAATTATGTGAAGCAGCATGACTGTACTATGGCTTAACTTCTAAACCAATGAATAAATTCTTCATAACTCTCTCCAAAAACACAACTAAATTCCAACACAAATATCCTTTCTTTTAACGTTCACAACAATAAATGGTAGCAATAAATAATACCCTGTCCACGCCATTGCCGAAGATATATCCCTTAGGGAGGCTCCGTTCCTCGCTGCACCGAGATTTCCCCATCCGAGTCGTTATCACAAATCTTTTTATCCGTGCAGGGGGACAGACGACTCACTACAAATCGTGGTCCGGACACATTTGGGGGAATAACGACGAAAGGTCTGTAGAGACAAAGAGAAATTTGTAATTGCGCTTGAAGGAAACAATTGAAAAATGTATTTATAAATGAAATAAATTAAAAATTAAAATCCTTGAGGTTATTTAGTTGTAAAAACATATCGCCTTGTCTGTATCAGCAATGGCACTAGTGACCACTACTCTTGGATTCTACTCATGATTTCCATCAGACGGAGTGGTCACTTTAGCAGAGTCATGTAGAAAAAAGCAGCCAAGTGCGAGTCGGACACGCCCGTGAAGGGTTCCGTAGCAGCAAGTAACATAATATAAAAGTTCTTGTAGTTGGTTGTAACTTTGATCGATGTTTTAATAATAGTGTAGTTATAAGCTATTGCATAGCTTCTATCGCGGGCCTTGAGCGTGGAGACCGAATCCAGACACTCCGACCGGCACAGCGGTGATACTTTTTAGTTTTGCCATCTATCGATGAATACCAGAACTTTTAATGACTTTCTTGAAATATTACGCCTATTAGCCAAATGTAATAGTAGGTACCACACTCGCTATATTTCGAGATGACCATCAACGACGTTAGCCCGCGCGTGTCTGCCCGCTTGAGATGTTTTGTGCTTTACGAGGAGTAGCTATCCGGCAGCGGCGAGTGCGGTATCTCCTATTACATTTTGGCTTGGCGACGACTTCAAACAGGTTTTAGGTACCTAGCACAAGAATTAGGTATAGACAAGAATTGGCATAGCAATTTATAAAGAGCCAGTTTATTTTAAGCTTTTTAGTGTTTCTTGGCAGGGAGTTTTCGTTGGATGCTTTTTGGACGTCGGTTTTTTTTACAAAAAAATTTATGGGTTATTTTGTATTACTGCTAATTACATTTCTGCTAAATGTTAAAATTGTTGTTCTTATGGTGCTTGATAAATTCTAACGGTCCGGAGCAATTGAAAAATAGTTTAGTTTTCTTTTTTTATGCTACCAAGGAAAAAACTTGAATTAATATCAAAGAAAAAATAAAATACTGCATAAATAAAAAATAAATAAATAATTATAATTGCATAAGTTGATAATCTTATTTAAAAGGTAAATTGCGGTTTACGATTTATGACGTATTAAAAAAACTACTTACTAGATCCAATTATCGGTGGAAGTTTGTATGGTAATGTACATCACATATTTTTTTAGTTTTTTCATTGTCTTATTTTAGAAGTTACAGGGGACGGGACATACATTTTACCACTTTGGAAGTGTATCTCGCGCAAACCATTCATTTCAGGAAAAAATAATAATAGAAATCTCAATAGCATTTTTGAAGACCTATCCTTAGGATTGATGAAAAAAAAAATTTGTTTTTGTTTTTTTTTCTAGTTTTGTGTGAAAATCTTAATGCAGTTCACAGAATACATCATGACTAATCCATAAGGGTTTCGTTTTTTGCCATTTGGCTACGGAACCCTTAACGGAGAATCACGCCAGTACATGGCTTGTGTCAAGTTTTTCTTCTTTTGACATTTTTATTCTAAATCTGCCACTACATGGACTATAACAAACGATATGCATACCTACGTATTTTGCGAGTACATATTTGTGTCTCTTGTCCGTCGTATCACATTCAGTTTATATAAAACACTGTCTGTTTACATTATACTCTTTCTTATTTTCGCTATATAAGTGGCATAGGTATTTGTTTGCGATGTCCATCCTCATGTGACTGCTCAGCTGTAAGTCTTCAATTTAAACAAATTAAAATGTTAGTACGGCCACGTTTGTACAATTTACTTAAACTAACCATCCATTGTTTGTGGTGTGTAAGCGATTTCTTGAAAAGTGTGTGGATATACGTAATATGTGTATTTCATTTTACTTTTTTTTAGTTTTACTGTCCAGTTCTATATTCGATTGTCAAAATGTATGGGAGGTGCTGGATATGATGATGATGATGATGACCGGTTTTTAACCAACTTCAAAAAGGGATTAGGTTCTCAATTCAGCTGTATTTTTTTTTAAGTGTGAAGTCCCCTTCGAGCCATCACTCCGCCGTGCCCGGCACGTCCGGGCGGCGGCGGTATGACGGCCCGCCATTATCATAATGATGAAAATCATTAAAATGTGTTAATACCAATAAAACTGTGACTCATTGTTGCAGGCTTGTGGTTATCGTGTTACTAGTTTTTCTGACATATAATGAGAGCAAACCATCACGTTTGAAATACACATGGATGCCCGATTCTGCTCAGTTTGACTTCATGGTGGGTATATCATACAACGATGTGCCTGTGGCTTCTGGTTTATTAACTGGAGAGAATTATGCGCTTACTGCGGCTACTCCCTTGCGTTATTACAAAATAAATGATGGTCAAATTAAAGGTGTTCCTTTACGCGTACACGTAATTTACCGTGAGTGGGACCAAAGTATTGCTATAAAGGTTACGCATGTTATGTTTGCACAAATATCCTATAATTACTCCAATGAAGAAGCATTTGATAAAAGTGGTATATATGATCCAGTACATGACTTCGCTTGTTTGACCATGGAAAAAGGGCTTCCTAGTGCCGCTGGTGCTTTAGCGGTACGTCATCCGAGAAGTAATTTGTACTGGGATTTTAAAGGGGTCTTTAAATCGTCGGATGTGTTCACAATTCTCGGACACGGGTACGCTGACCGGCTGCATGTGCAACAGAATGTTGAGTTGGAAGCAGTGGATTACCTGGCCGAAAACGTGTTAGTGGACTGCGATGATTGGATTCCAAGACCCTGGGGATATTTCGTGTGTTTATTAAACGTTGACAATTTTGTTGGAATATCGTCTGGAGCTGTGATACTGCATAATGGTAAGTTTGTTGCAGTCGGAAGTTTTTCCATGATGAGAGGCGATGAAACGATTTTAGTGTTAACCGATATGCGTAAATATATAAACTATTGGTGCTACAACGATACGACAGAAGATTTAAAACCACCTATGTGGGAATAATCATCTATGAGAATGTCCATACAGTATAATTTTTGTAATACAATAAAATTATAATCATAACAACATAAATATAATTGTAACATCGTAATTTGTGGTTTTAAAGTTAGATATAAAGCTACATAACTAATTGTTGCAATGAAACATTCTCATGTTTCTATCTATACAAATAAATAAAATTGGAGTGTCTGTTTGTAATATTAAAATAACAGTTTTTTAATCAATGCATGTGTATGTAGGTACATATACCAAAAATGTAGTTAAAAAAAATTTTGTCTGTCTGTCTGCTTGTTCCGGGTAATCTCTGGAACGGCTGGACGGATTTTGACGGGACTTTCACTGGCAGGTAGCTGATGATCCGGGGAGTAACTTAAGCTACTTTTTTTAGACTAACTTTGTCCCGCGGCGTTACTCGTGGTACAACAATAACCGCGGGTAACACCGCGGGGTTCAGCTAGTACAACATAAGATTGTATTGTATTTTGTATTTATTCAAAAACTTACGTGGATATATGAATTGGCATTATCTATACAAATAAATTAAATTGGAGGGTCTGTTTGTAATATTAAAATAACCGCTTTTTACTAAATGCATATGTTTGTATACACGGTACATATACCAAAAATGTAGTTAAAAAAATTTGTCTGTCTGTCTGTCGGTCTGTCTTGCTGTCTGTCTGTCTGTTTGTTCCGGGTAATCTCTGGAACGGCTGGACGGATTTTGACGGGACTTTCACTGACAGTTAGCTGATGATCCAGGGAGTAACTTAGGCTACTTTTTTTAGACTAGCTTTGTCCCGCGGCGTTACCCGCGGGTAACACCGCGGGGTTCAGCTAGTCCGTAATAAATCAGAATAAACAGGCATACTTCTCGTTCGTATCCGCTGGG
The DNA here is from genome assembly GCA_905220595.1 of Spilosoma lubricipeda. Lineage (NCBI taxonomy): Eukaryota > Metazoa > Arthropoda > Insecta > Lepidoptera > Erebidae > Spilosoma > Spilosoma lubricipeda. The sequence continues at coordinate 12,915,575 of HG992300.1, read as the reverse complement.
TGCAAAGTAGCTGGTGGGAGACCACGAATCAATTGTAGTGCACATCGTGGCCAAAAATGGAATTTTCGGCAGACCACACGTCGACGAAGTTAACGCTTTACGAGCAAACTAAACATATTCGTGCATTTTAAGTAAAAAAAACTCGAGAGGTGTCAAGGGACACCCGGATGGAACGAAGTTCACTGTCAGGATTCATTATTTTTATTATTTATTATGTACAAAAACCTGTATATACTCAACAAAAATAATCGTCGCGACACCACACTGTTCCATGCGAAGTAGAAATGAAAATGTCTGGCTTGCTTTCTCTAAGAGAGAGAGAGAGAGAGACAGAGAAACATGCGCACGCCGCACGGCTTACAATCGCTTACTGTAGCAAAAAGTGTCGTGACAACTTTTCGTAATATTTTTTGTGTCGTGACAACTTTTCGTAAGATTTTTTTCCGTTTAGCCCCCTTTCACAACGCGCGATAAGGAACTTCGTTCCAAAACTTCGTTCCAATAAACTAAACAAGTGTCACGAAATCTGCTGCGTAATTTCAAGAACAATGGCAAAAGTGGTGATCACAAATTCTATAAATGACACGGCCAGTTTCAGCCTAGTTAGTCAGTGGCATGCACATTAATGTACGTCTAAAAATAAATCTATAAAAATTTAAATAAAAATTACAAATTATTTGACTGCCTCGTTGGTGTCGCGGCTGATGTGTGCGACTGCTGATCATGAGGTCTCGGGATCGATTCCCGGATCGGACCAAATATCTGTATGATCTACAAACATTTGTTGGGGTTTTCTATGTATAAAATGTATGTATTTACAAAAAAACAGTATATATGTATTTGTATCAGTAGTCTAGTACCCATAACACAAGCTCTGCTTAGCTTGGGACTAGATGGCGTTGTGTGTTAGATGTCCGAAATATTTATGTATTATTATTTATTATTTATTTACATTATCCTTGATCGTACAACTTCAGAAAAAAATATTTAAACTTAAATAGCTTTTTCTCGTTTCTGGCGTATCGAGATAACGAGCCATTTTCTATAAACGTTTCTTTCCTTCTTATGATAAAATATTAATGTTCCATATGTCGGAGAACGAGTAGTTTTCTTAAGTTTTAATTTGAATTCGTGTTTATTTCAATCGATTATTCGAAACGTCAAACTGTGCATCGAGAAACATGGCAGTTTGGGTGGAATCTGTGGACGGTGTATGTAAAGGAAGAAACTGATTATTTGTTGATAACGATGTGATTATTACGTCTTAGTTTACTTGCAGCTTGATTTAATAATGTTGGTTTAGTTTTAGTAGATTCTGTAAGCAATATTAAATTAAATGTTACTAAAATGTGTGCGGGTAACACCGAGTATAGTGGTAGGTGTCACCACTAGTTAAAGCGAGCAGTCGGTATAAAAGAGAGCGGCCGCACGAGTTGCGGGACTACTAACCTATTGGCTCTTAAACTAACTACCCACCGTTTCGTATTGAGGAAAAATAGAATCAACAGATCAGTTTAGTACGGGCATTGTACGAGGAAGGACAAGCTGTAAATAAGCTAAGTACATAGGCTTCTTAATTGTTGTAATTGACTATTGATAGTTTGTAACTAATAAGTTAAGATGTAACTTTCAAAAGAGTGGCCATGAGTTTCTTTGCCGGTTTCTTCTCATAAGGCCCTACGCATTTGGAAACTGGAGGTTATAGGTTGACACGGACGTTCAGTGGATTTTGGTGTTCTCACCTAATTCACTTTGATAATGTTGTGCCGATCTATAATTTTAACTGTAGCTTCATTGATTCAATAAACTATTGGAATTCTATATTGTCTTTGGCTGTGCAAATAAACCCTACCTACCAACGTGTGTAATAATGAAGATTGATTACTAGACTAGACTAGACTTGATTAAGAGCGATTTCTATTGCTTTAAATCATGAGTGCCACTTGACAAAATATCCAAGTGACGTCGGCGAAGCTGACGTCACCATTTCTTAAAAACCGTTTCGACCGATCGCCCCACTGTGACTCCGACATCAGAAGTGGGATTACCTGTGGATTGATTTGTTATAAATTATTATTATTATTATTATTATTGCCCTATGGATTACCTGTGAATTGCCCTATGGATTACCCCTGTGGACTACCTCTAGAGATTACCTGTGATACCCCTAGAGATTACCTGTGAATTACCTTATGGATTACCTGTGAATTACCCCTGTGGACTACCCCTAGAGATTACCTGAGGATTACTCTTATGTACTACCCCTATGGATTACCCATATGGGTTACCCATAACAGATCAGGCACAAAATACAGGGCAGATTGTTATTATTTTATTTTACGTTTACCCTACGTTAAAAAAATCTTTTCGATACGGAATTAGTTTGTGCTATACGAGAACCGCCAACTAGTGAGAGAACTACTCCGACTGTAAAAGTGAAGAAGTGATGTGTGAAAAATACAAGGGCTGTCACAGCTGTGTCAAAATCAAAAAGTTACGTAATCCAGTAAAGATTAGGACAATTTTAGTCATGACAATATTGCTAACACATAATCTGAGATTTCAGATACTACCTCGCCTGACAGTCGAAGGAAACCAAAGCGCAGAAGACGATTACTTGAACCTTGAAAAGTGTGGCGTCATAGATCCAGTTCCAATATGAATGCCAAGGCAAACGATTTGCAAACCGAGTAATCAGTGAATGTCAGCTCCATCCAACCAGCTCTAGTTCAGCTCTAAGAAAGATTTGGTGAGAAGTTTTCATTTTGTTTCAAATGCTCTTTAATAAGACAAATTCTGTTGATAGATTTCTGGGCTAACGACAATATGGTGCAGTAATATTATTGAGGGTAGGTAACGCCCGCCCTTATTGTAACATAGTATTGTGTGGTCCACGAATTGTTGCTCTGAGTCTGGGTGATCTTTATGTCCGTTTGTGAGGTCCCCCGTGACACAGGATGTTTATTCCTAATGGGAGAGTTGTCTTTTTAATAAAACAAGAAAAACAAGAAATTCTGTCAAGATATCCGGGTTGAAGAAATGCACTGAACAGTATTTCCTGTAGTAGGTACACGATTACTGTATTTCAAAGGACATAATTATTTAAAGAAAAGAATGAAAATCTACTTGCATTAGACTTTTCAGTTGCAATTTTTAAATAGTTCCTAAAAATAATAAGGTCGTTTCTATTGATGCCTACGTTCTCTTATAAAACGAGGATCGCAATCAAATTAAATTCAACCCACAGTATAAAGGTCCTTACGTGGTCGCCGATATACTAGAGGGAGACCGCGAAATTGCTGTTCACACATATTTTCTACCCACATATATTTTCTACCAACCATTGATCATCTACACTCACAGTAATCAAAGTGAATACAGCCCGTCAGATACCCACTAGTGAAGTCCCTATTGATTTGTCCGATGAACATGATGTAGAAAACAATGATCCTTGAATAGTTTATTAAATTAATCGAAGTCTTTATTTTGTTCGTGAAGAATTATTTGGAATGTATTTTGTGAAGTTTTAAGTTTATTTTAATTAATAAACAAAGTTATTTAATTACAAGGGATGTAGTGTTGGTAAACTGGTTTCACAACCTGCTTAGGTCTCGCTGGTCATTTGTAGCCGTAGCTCGTGCAGTACTTATCTGTAGAGAGTGCGCGGTGCGCATCTGGCTATGCGAATGTTGGTCGCTGGTTAAGTGACAATAAAAAGATCTCGATCTCTGGTTAAGAGTTGAGCAAAAAGCCGCTAGTGAAGTGGTTATTCGCAGTCGCTGGTTAAGTGACTACGATATGTTGCTGGTTAAGTGACAATAAAAAGATCTCGATCTCTGGTTAAGAGTTGAGCAAAAAGCCGCTGGTGAAGTGGTGATACGCAGTTGCTGGTTAAGCGAATAAGTCAAAACGTCTTAAAGCTGTTACTAGTGGTTTAGACAGAGGTGCTGAACCTGGGTTAACAATCATTATTGTTTGCACTTAGACACCAAGACTTACGTGATTATGCTTAGTAGAGACATAAATGAGCATGGTCAGAACCTTATCGTGATACTGACGTGAATAGAAAAATCAAATTTAAAATTAAAATCATGAAGGCAAAATAATTTGTTATAATTGAAATTGGTTTCTATGAATCTTTAATTTGGTCAGGAATAGCCGAGAGGACGGATTCACTGTCCAGATGATTCCTCAGTTAACAAACACGTAGACGTGTAAGTCCATCAGAATGCCTGTCTGCAAGGCAATACCGGCCGAATAAATTGAGCTACTGTGGTTGCTTTTTTCTTTGTTTACAGATGACTCACACGAGGACGTGTGAAGCATCAGGATGGCCGTGTCGGAGAACGAGTAGTTTTCTTAAGTTTTAATTTGAATTCGTGTTTATTTCAATCGATTATTCGAAACGTCAAACTGTGCATCGAGAAACATGGCAGTTTGGGTGGAATCTGTGGACGGTGTATGTAAAGGAAGAAACTGATTATTTGTTGATAACGATGTGATTATTACGTCTTAGTTTACTTGCAGCTTGATTTAATAATGTTGGTTTAGTTTTAGTAGATTCTGTAAGCAATATTAAATTAAATGTTACTAAAATGTGTGCGGGTAACACCGAGTATAGTGGTAGGTGTCACCACTAGTTAAAGCGAGCAGTCGGTATAAAAGAGAGCGGCCGCACGAGTTGCGGGACTACTAACCTATTGGCTCTTAAACTAACTACCCACCGTTTCGTATTGAGGAAAAATAGAATCAACAGATCAGTTTAGTACGGGCATTGTACGAGGAAGGACAAGCTGTAAATAAGCTAAGTACATAGGCTTCTTAATTGTTGTAATTGACTATTGATAGTTTGTAACTAATAAGTTAAGATGTAACTTTCAAAAGAGTGGCCATGAGTTTCTTTGCCGGTTTCTTCTCATAAGGCCCTACGCATTTGGAAACTGGAGGTTATAGGTTGACACGGACGTTCAGTGGATTTTGGTGTTCTCACCTAATTCACTTTGATAATGTTGTGCCGATCTATAATTTTAACTGTAGCTTCATTGATTCAATAAACTATTGGAATTCTATATTGTCTTTGGCTGTGCAAATAAACCCTACCTACCAACGTGTGTAATAATGAAGATTGATTACTAGACTAGACTAGACTTGATTAAGAGCGATTTCTATTGCTTTAAATCATGAGTGCCACTTGACAAAATATCCAAGTGACGTCGGCGAAGCTGACGTCACCATTTCTTAAAAACCGTTTCGACCGATCGCCCCACTGTGACTCCGACACATAAGAGTAATTATTAAAAAATATTCTGTACAAAAATAGTAGAGAAATAAATTATGAGGACAAAATTTAAAATATATCAAACAAAATCTTGCTATTAAAAAAAAAACATATTTAAAAAGAAACCTTCTTCTTCCAAGCCTTTATTATTCCCAAGATTTGGGATTTAACTGGTTTTACCTGAATATCAGTTTTTTTACACCGAGTGTCTGCAACAGAACTCCGCAACCCTGAGGGTGAACTGAATTCGAAGGTGGAACTAGTTGTCAGTATATTTGAGGGCGCTGACTTCCTAATAACGATTGGTTGATGATAACGGGGACCGACGGCTTAACGTGCTCTTCGAGGCACGGGTGGGAAACACCGCCATCTTCTATACTCCGGGCTGCTATTAAAAAAAAACCCAACAGCAGTCCGACCCGGGAATCGAACCCGAGACGTCTTGATCAGCAGTCGCTTACGCTAACCACTAGACCAATACTTAAACGGGTATTAGTGAAATATTTGAGAATTAAGGCTTCTACAACCTTCAAGGTATTATATGGCCTGGTAGAGGCCATCTAATTCCTTCGGTAAGGTTGTAGAAGCCTGTAGACGTTGTAGCATTTGTTTTTCTTAATTTGATTTAATTGTAGTTGTATCAACAAGAAGGTGAGCACAGCGCCCTCACGGCGTGTTACGCCCTTGCTAGTGGATCGACTGGCCGAACAGTTCATCCAAGAGGCACCAGATGGCGTTATTCTGCACTGCGTCATACAAATCATTGTTGACAGTTCGCATCTTTCAAAATTTAAGAATAACCTTTTTTTAGTATTAAGTGATATGCAATTGTTCACTTCGCGAAATGGTGTCTTTATATTAGAATATATCGGAGTGAGTGGGGCTCATGTTTAGCTGAAAAAGTCGTGGGAGATTCTCGAACATTCGTTTCTAAGCCTTTATAAGCGAGGATTTTGTGAATCACTGGTTGACTGTCTTCAGCTCTCTGCCCTCTGTGTGATTATCCTGCCAAAAGCCTCGTGATTGTTGTTCGCTGTGAATAGTGAAACGCTGCTGTAATCTTCAATTCCCCGTCTGAGGTAAAAATCAAATATAACCTATAAATTAATCTTAACCATGTCTTTATTTCTTTGAATGTGTGTCTAGGAGATGTATTTTCTGTGTAGGGTTCATGGTTCCGGACAGAACCAGTAGATTAAGGAGCACACATCCCGGGTTGTGTGGATAAATCCCGGCAGGGATATCTTCTGAGGCAGCCCGCAGCTCACCACCTAGCTCGCTTCCGTGTCCAGAGGATTCCTCACTAGGTCACATATAATAGAAAGTATCTATTTTATTTTTTTTCACCCACATAAGGTGTTACAATTTTTAACTGATTTCAAGATCGGCATTAGAAGCCCTAATAGACCCTCGCCTGAGGTCTAAAAGGGGTTGGAAGTTCATCGGGGTGTCTGTCTGCAGTGCAGCGGCACCGAAGAGTGTTTTTTACTGTAGAATATTATTTTTTGTTAAGCTAGTGACAACCCACTTGTGTAATAATTATAAGTTACTAGTTAATCTTGTTACCTGTACTTTTTAACTTATTTTGTGAATATATGAATGCATCACTGAGGCGTATTCGTTTCTTCTGAAGAGCACCCTGGATATCCCAAACACACATCCACACACACGTCACTTTTTTTAACTTTTTATTTTTTTCTTTGTCTAAATTTATTTTTTATTTACAATCAATTTTCTTTTAACGGCGCCCTGGGATCTCATGGTCTACGGTTGACAAGTCGGTGAGGTGACTGCCTGACAGGTTCAGGGGTTACAACGTAACCCTGTAAATAAATTATCTATATATATTAAAGAGAAAGGTGACTGACTGACGGACTGACATACCCAGAGATCAACGCACAGCCCAAACCGCTGAACCTAGAATCCTGAAATTTTGCATGTAGGTTCTTTATATAACGTAAAAGAGCACTAAGAAAGGAATTTTGGAAATTCCACCCCTGAGGAGATAAATCAGGGGATGAAACTCTGCGTGAGCGAAGCCGCATGTGAAAGTGTGTGATCTACACCAAATTCTTTGAACTCTGTAGTTGAAATACCGTATAGAAACATTTCGCATCACTATATTCTTTGGACGTAGACAATGGAATGCAATTAACTGTTCCAAAGGTAGCGTCACCACACGTTCATTTATTTTGGAACAAGGGACAATGGGATAAAGCAGTAAAAAACGAGAAATGCGTTGTCTAAAAAAGTGACCGTTTTCTTTATAACCTTCAAGTATAATTCTGTCATCATCAGCCTACCGCAGTCCACTGCTGGACATAGGCCTCTCCAAGTGCACGTCATGTAGTGTTGGACGTCCACAGGCCAGATGGAGGGAGAATTTGCGCAAGACGGCTGGCAGGAGCTGGATGCGAGTAGCCGATAACCGAACTACGTGGCGTGCAATTCTAGTATAAGGACGCGATTTCAAAAAGAAGTATTTTATCGGTGATACTGTTTTTAAAATATTATTTAAAAATAATAACCATGTTTAAGGCCACAGTGTTTTATTTAGAGCCAGTGGCCTAAAGGAATAATCTGGAATAATCTAACACCATACGACTGTAACATTTAGTTCATAGTAAAACAATTCCCAATAAAAAAAAATAAAAACTAAAACCCAACTACGACAAAAAACGACGCTTAAAAAGTATGAAACAAGTTTCAAAAGCCGTAGTCACGCGTTGTTAAAGTGTTATGGACTATGGAACATTCCTAGGTATCAAAAGCCGTAGTCCATGTCGTGTAATGTACCATAGTCCACAAAACTTTAACAACGCGTGACTACGGCTTTTGAAACTTGTTTCATACTTTTTAAGCGTCGTTTTTTGTCGCAGTTGGGTTTTAGTTTTTACTTTTTTTTATTTATAATGTTTTGGTGCCTTTATAATACTCATTGTTGTGCAAAGTTTATTTCAAATAGGTATCATAGAAGATCACACTTATCGAATAAATACGGACAAAGTCACGAACAAATGCTAATAATATATATATTTTTGAAATGTACAAGTAACGCCCTTTCCAATGATATCAAGCACGGCATATTGACTTCAAATTTAGTTTTTGATACAGTACTTTATGTCGGCTAGAGGGCGCCACATTCGATTCAGTGACACGTCATATAACCTCTAAGCAGCAGACAATCAAGACACTTTTAACGATACCTCATTTGTCTTATTCTGACTAGTTTAGAGAGAATGAGGGAACAAAAAAGCTTACCATAGAAATATCACACTTATCGAATAAATACGGACAAACTCAAGAACAAATGCTAATAATATATGTATTTTTTAAATGTACAAGTAATGCCCTTTCCAATGATACCAAACACGGCATATTTATCTCAAATTTATTTTTTAATACTATTATTTTTTAGTACTTTATGTCGGCTAGAGGGCGCCACATTAGATTCAGTGACACGTCATATAACCTATAACCAGAAGACGATCATGACGCTTCTAGAGAAACCTCATTTGTCCAAATCTAATGAGTAGTTAAGGAGCTAGGAGGGAACAAATGAACATACATACATACATACATACATACATACATACATAGCCTGTAAAAATCATAATCCTCCTTTGGCTTTGCCGTAGTCGGGTAAAAATAACATCACTTCTTTGTAATCACCATTTCTGAAAATGTAGTAAGGGACATATTAATCATCAAAATTTTTCCGACACAATTTTTAGGCCCACTAAGCATTTCAGGGATTAAGTAGCAAAATGGAAGTTAATGAAAAGCAATATTACGACTGGGATTTTGTTTACACACTTGAATAATGAAACCTTGCACTAGCTAGAACAGGTGAGGACGTATACCTGTTATTTCAATTGACTGTTCCCGGTAATTCCTGCAAAATTAAATCCTGAATAGTCTCAGTAATGTTCAAAACAGGGTGTTCCTACTCAGGGCGAATAGCACTAGTATTTTCCGCCTACGACTCGATATTACCGGTTTGTACGGAAATAAAAGTTTAATATACGCACGACCATATGCCTTTACATTTCATTCAGATTTTAATTGGAGTTGTCTCCTGAAGCGGTGTTCGGTGAACTGTGGCGCCAATAATTAAGAACTTTAACTGAGAGAACGTAAATACCTATAATAATTCAATGTAACAATTTCAGGGATCGCTCGTTAAAATTTTGATACGGGCTTATATTTATGTGAAACTGAAAAGGTATTAAACTTTTCAATTTCATATAAAGTGTTGAAATAAATATGCTTTCGAATTATTATTTGTCGTATTTACACCTCTACTTAAACAGTGGGTGTCGTAAGAGCTGAATAAGGGCGCCCACACAAAATTACGATACGATGCGATGTGACGCCGCATCGTAGGAACTTGCGATGCGAATTATAAATAGTAATAATAAATAAATAATAATAATAAGTATTTCGGACATCTAACACACAATGCCATCTAGTCCCAAGCTAAGCAGAGCTTGTGTTATGGGTACTAGACAACTGATACAAATACATATATACTTATTTTTTGTAAATACATACATATTATAAATAGAACACACCCAAACTCCGAAACAAATATTTGTAGATCATACAAACATTTGGTCCGACCCGGGAATCGAACCCGAGACCTCATGCTCAGCAGTCGCACACGCCGACCGCGAGACCAGTCAGACCACGCAGACCGCGAGGCAGTCATCGAATTGCTACGATATAAATTTGTACGAATTTGTGCGGCAAAGCATTGGGTCATGTGACCATACTTTCGACCACAAAGAGATGTCCTAATGAGATTTTTGTATAAAATGGGTGATGAAAAATATTATAAAAATAATATAAATGATTAATGCATACAAATAAATAAGAAAATAGTTTTGTAAATGTTTTAAAAGATAAAAAAAATGTTTAACAAATATTTTGTTCATATTCTTCAGTATTTGAACCATAACAAAATAACATCTCAGATCCTGAAAATTATGCGTAGCGTATATTTACCTAGTTAGGTAACTTTACACTGCATATGTATAAAATAATAATACATATTTAGGACATCTAACACACAACGCTATCTAGTAAAGGTAAAGTAAAGAAAAAAAAAAGAAAGAAAGTAGTGCCTTTTAGTAAAGTCTCAGAGTGGACCAAAACTGTTGTCAACAAGTGTGACGTAACATCGCACGAATGCACGATGGGAATTATATCGGACGTTCTTGCGGTGCGAGCTCGCAGATATTCACAATGCGTTGCGAATTCGCAGTGTGGCCCTAAGAAAGCAAACTACACAGGACAACAGAATCAATGAAGCACAAAATTTGATGGATATAATAATGTTTTAAAAAAAAACTCGAGAGGTGTCAAGGGACACCCGAATGTAACGAAGTTCACGTAAAAGTAATTTTATAAAAAACTAGTTTTTATTATTTATTATGTACACAAAACTTGTATTGACACACACTGTTCAATGCGAAATAGAAATGAAAATGTCTGGCTTGCTTTCTGTAAGAGAGAGAGACAGAGAAACATGCGCACGCCGCACGGCTTACAATTGCTTACTGTAGCTAAAGTTGTCGTGACAACTTTTCGTAAGATTTTTTGTGTCGTGACAACTTTTCTTAAGATTTTTTTCCGTCTAGCCCCTTTCACAACGCGCGATAAGGAACTTCGTTCTAACAGAATTTGAAACATTATCATATCAAAAATCGTTTGAGCTACATTAATTAAATTTTGAATGTTTTACAAGGCTTTAATAAATATGCCAAACTTTATGTATGTGGATTATTTAAACCAAACGGGTCAAGTAAACGGCTCAAAAGTACGTACGTAAGAACGGTGTGTGGACGATTTCATTTTTTGTACATGACTAGACGCGCTACCGCTTGTGTAGATTGTTTGATTTAATAAATTCACATTCATTTTTTGATAATCAACTAAAGTTTTAGATGATTTGGTTTCAACTCTATTCCTGCTTTTTAGCAGGAAATAGTAGCAGCATATTTTAATGAAATGAAAAAAATAAACAACCAACATTGACATAAGAGAGAACCAAAACAAATTTCCGATTACCTTATAGAAACATTAAATTGGTGTACAAGTAACAGAGATCATATCGAACAGATGCCAGATCACTCGGCAGTTACGCGAAACTTGGTTTAGTGATGGGAAACGCGCACTTTTGGTAGACATCGACTCGAGTTAGGAAAATACAATAGGAGGAACTAAAGAGGGGAGAAAGATACGTTAAGGAAGGCAACAGTGCAAAAGCATTACAATGCCGCCATGTTTTAGTTCACCATGCTGCATTGTTGCATTGTCTGTATTCACATTGACTCTGGTGACCACCACTCTTGGATTCTGCTTATGCTTTCCACCAATCCGAGTAGACACATTTTGACATGGTCAAACATAAAAATAAATCTCATTAATACTAATTTCCATACAATGTTCCATTTTGAGGGTTCCGTAGTTCTTGACTTGGAACCCTTATAGTCTCGTCATGTCTGTCTGTCCTCGGCTTACCTTCTCAACGGTTAGTGTTAAAAAGATGAAACTTTACATATACATGTATTTACCTCCTCTGCACGTATAATGGGATCGTTTTATTTTTCTTGCGTCTGGCCGATAGTGTGAGGTATCATTACATAGGTTTTTACATGTAAATGTGTGTTTAAAATTAAGGGTTTAAAAAGTTTGCAACGACACTCTATACATGTCCATGTAAGTAGGGTTAAACCATTTTATTCAATTAATTTATTCATATTAATAAATACCAACCCCGCCTTCTAAATACACGTACCAATTTGAGTGACTACGGAACCCTATTGTATACGTGGCCTGATACGCACTTGGTCGATTTTTGGTAGTTTGTGATTTGATACTTTGACTGTTAAAAAGTATTTATATTTCTTACCAATAATTTAAACTTTTTTTTTTATTTCAACAGATTCTATTATATTACAGTTAACGGTTAAAGTACCTTAAAAATCATCATCATCTTCCTACCCTTTTCCATAATTTATTTAGGGTCGGTGCAATGAATTTTCTTCCTCCATTATCCCCTCCAAAGTTTTTAAAACTAATATTCCTAAAAAAAATATTTTAAGGTTAACTCACTGTAACCTTTTTATTACCCGACTACGGCAAAGCCAAAGGAGGGTTATGATTTTGACAGGCTATGTGTGTATGTATGTTCATTTGTTCCCTCCTAGCTCCTAAACTACTCATTACATTTGGACAAATGAGGTGTCTCTAGAAGCGTCATGATCGTCTTCTGGTTATAGGCTATATGACGTGTCACTGAATTGAATGTGGCGCACTTTAACAACGCGTGACTACGGCTTTTGAAACTTGTTTCATACTTTTAAGCGTCGTTTTTTGTCGCAGTTGGGTTTTAGTTTTTACATTTTTTATGGCAAGAATATTTTTTCACGTTGTATTTCACCATACTACATGCATTAGGAGATAAAGCGAGACTGCACAGGTCAGTTATTATTTTAATAAACTGCTCCGGATTAGACTAACTCTGAACTAATACTCATGAACTCTGAAATGTTATAGTTATTTTTTCCTTTAGCATAATTTACTGAAGCACTCATTTTAATGTACTCTATAATTTAGTAGATCAAAAACTACAGTCATACATCATTTTCTCTTGTTGAGCCGTCTAACTCGAGTTACCTTGAATCCATCACATTCCATCCCTAACAACTCAAGGGGAGGAACACTGCGAAAGGGAAAGGAAATTAGCCATAATCTATGGAAATTGTACAATAAAGTACATTTTCAACAGGATAGCTCGTCAAGGATTAGTGGGACCTATCTAAACTGCTGATCAAATTTGCATGTGAAATATTGAGAGGGATAGATCTTTTGGGGGAGAGATGTAGTTTAACGTACTTAAGTTTATCCCTAAGTTTAGAATTGGTGATTTAATTTGGGTATTCGCTTACCCATCTACTAACATTTAAGGGGTGAATTGGTATAAATATATTTAGAATTTATTAAATATTTTCCTTAAAGTTCCATTAGACAAGTAGATTTTCCCTATTAAGAATATATTATTGGTTCCTCTGTGTTATGCGATATACATTCAATCATTTATTTAGAATAGATAAATAAATAGACAAGTACACGTATCTATTTGAAAAATAATCTGTACGAATAACTAAAATAGAAGTGTATGTTAATAATTTAAAATTAACAGTTTTTAACATAATGCAAATGAAAGTAAATTTGCTATCCTCCTTATTAATCAAAAATGTCTAATCTCTGGAACGGCTGGGTCAATTTTGACGAGACTTTCACTAAATAAAACCGTAAAACAACAAATGTATAAGACTAATGTATAAATCTATACTTAAGATATAAAGCTGAAGAGTTTGTTTGTTTGAACGCGCTAATCTCAGGAACTACTTGTCCGATTTGTAAAATTATTTCAATTTTGTAGATAGCCCATTTATTGAGGAAGGCTATAGAATATATATCATCACGCTAAGACCTACAGGAGCGAAGCAACAATGAAGAATGTTACAAAAACGGGGGACATTTATCACGCTACGGGCAATAAGAGACGCAAACGAAGTTACGTGGGTCGGCTAGTATATAATAAAAGTTTTGTCAAAGGGAGTGAATGTCCGGAACTTGCCATACAACATACAAGTGCAAGCCATTATATAGCATTTTCATTGTGGAGTGGCAAATGAGCAGGTACGACACCTGATGTAAAGCGATGGTCGCTGACATGCAAACCTGAAGATATTAAAGGTAAATTAAAGAGCAATATATCTCCACTTCATCTTTAATGTCTTCAGGTTTGCATATCAGCCTGTGCATGTTCATTTCAGCCAGCAACATCAATAGCCTTTACCAGTCCTCCGCTGGCCATGGGCCTCTCATAAGACAGGAGTTTTTGTCTTAACATACTGCTCTGGCCAGGCAAGTTGGTTTAGGATTTGTTTCAAGTTCCCGGATCCATCCCGTATCAAGCGCAGAGTGGCACACCGTGTGGTTTTAGTCGGTTCGAGCCCAACACAACGCCCCGCCGCAAACCCTAGAGGGGTGACGGCCCGACGGGGTTTCCACACGTAAAAAAAGGGTTTGTTTCAATAGGCTATTTGACTGATTTTTGGAAATCGTTTTAAATTATTCTTTATTAAATAATTAGCACACTGCGTTAATATTTTGTGGAATTTCTACTGTATTATGAATTTAAATCTATGATAAAGTTCAAGTTTGACAACAATGTCAAAAAACGATATTTCTGTAATGGCGCTCGTCACATGAGACGCGTGACGTCACTCGTTAGCCACAACAAAACGATTACCGCAGTTTAATTGAATTTTATCAATTTTGTCCCATTTATTAATTAAAATGTCGAATAAATGGTGTGTAGTGCCACAGTAAACAAATCTTAGATATAAAAATGAATGGCCGAAATGTATGTACGCGCATAACTTTCGGTCGGCTACACTAAGTTGTATATTTTTTATGTGTTTGTTATTTTTAGGACAAAGTTTGTGTACAAGATAAATTAACAAATAACGGAAATAGTTTTTTTTGTCCGTGACTGCACCCTACCCACGAGAAGCTGAGGAGCTAAAACCAAGGTTTTCAGAAATTTAGAAAATATTTACGAATGAAAAATATGGTGGTTCGTCGGATCAGATAACATTTTTTAATACCGCGCTTTGTACCTACCATTTCAAAATATAACCTAAAAGCATTGAGATATACCTACCTACCTAAAAGTAAATTAGATTTTACAAATATAATGAATGAATTTTTCGAGAGGTTTTTACAGAAACTATTTTTATGTTGTACTTATGTGAGTGCAACATAGGTACTTTAACATTTTTCAGTTCCGCAGCATAGTAATCAGCGTTATTATTATGTACTAGCTGAACCCCGCGGTGTTACCCGCGGTTATTGTTGTATCGCGAGTAACGCCGCGGGACAAAGTTAGTCTAAAAAAGTAGCCTAAGTTACTCCCTGGATCATCAGCTACCTGCCAATGAAAGTCCCGTCAAGATTGGTCCAGCCGTTCCAGAGATTACCCGGAACAAACAGAGAGACAGACAGACAGACGGACGGACAGACAGACAGACAGATAAAAAATTTTAACTGTATTTTTGGTATATGTACCGTGTATTCATACATATGCATTTAGCAAAAAGCGGTTTATTTTAATATTACAAACAGACACTCCAATTTTATTTATTTGTATGTATAGATTATAATGACAAATTAAAGAATAAAAATAAATATTTTGAACATCTGACACACAACGCCATCTACCTTTAAATTAATCAGAGTCCGTAGTATGACAGATAGATTATCTATATATCTGACTTATATATACTTCAAATATATATATATAGCATCAATCACCAGGGTCGGTCACCCTTGTAGTCAGTCAATCAGATCAGTCCATCATTCTCTTGGTATTAAATGCTTTTAAGAGAACTGTGTACATACAGAGCGAGTGTAAAACTAATGGCTAGCGAATAAATAAAAAGTGTCGCTCATTCAATAGAACTTATCCTTATTTTTAAGTTAGTAGAGCCACGCTAATTTCAGCAAAACAGGCCGACGCGATCGGGGCGATACTATCCTCGCACAGAAGACTAACCTAAAATGACAGCGTTCGTGCTGTCGTGTTTCGTTGGTGAGTGCGAGACCGGAGGTCCAACGATGCAGAAGCGATGCTGCCATAGTGTGGGTCCCATGCTGCATTATCATTGGATTCTGCTCATGCTTTCCATCAGGCAGAGTAGAGTCACTTTCACAAGTTTATAAATTGAAAAAAAACACATGGTACTTAAACACACATTGATATGTGTGTGATATAAAGTAGTAATATCTACACATTTCACATCAAAAACATCCAAAATCCAATCCAAGCCCAATTAAAAGTATTCCCTTCACTTTCACCCTACAAAATACGAATATCCCAAAAGTGGTAAAAAGTAAATAGACACATAAAAATGAAAATTGCGAAGTACAGCAATAAAAAGTGGAAAAATTCACGCCAACAATACCGTAAAACTACAAGTAAAGCTAGATACAAAAGCTAAACTAGCTTTTTAACGGGCTTCTGTGAAAATACTGAATTTTAACCATTCCGACATGTTAGTACTATGGATTTGGATAATATTTACTATAAAATACTTCGTATAGTTTGTGAACTTGAGACTGTTCGTAGCGTTCGTTAGCGATTGTAGAGATTTGACGCTAAAAGCTTTCATTTTGGCGAAGGAGCTGATGAGCTGTGGAGATTAACAGTAGAACTTAGTTAAAATATGTTTTTTTTTTTATTTTTTTATTTAGTATTTATAAAGAAAAATATACAATGTCTTACATATATATATATAGCATCCAAAAACCACCAAGATTTATACTTGTGCTATCATGAATCTGTCTTGTTGAAATACAATGAATCTCGTTCTAACAAATTTAAGGTAAAGAATATATTTACACATAAATACGTAAAACACAAAAATACTTAATTGATTCTATGTAAATACACATAAATATCGCATATTGCTTATATAATATAACTTAAAAAATATTGTTTAATTTTGTGTATACCCTCGATGTTTCTAACTAGACGTTTTGTTGTTTTACTGTTCAGCAGCCTGTCTTAAAGCATTGATAAAAAAATATAAACTATATTTAATACTAGCTGAACCCCGCGGTGTTACCCGCGGTTATCGTCGTACCGCGAGTAGCGCCGCGAGACAAAGTTAGTCTAAAAAAAGTAGCCTAAGTTACTCCCCGGATCATCAGCTACCTGCCAGTGCAAGTCCCGTCAAAATTGGTCCAGCCGTTCCAGAGATTACCCGGAACAAACAGACAGACAGACAGACAGACAGACCGACAGACAGACAGACAGACAAAAATTTTTTCAAATACATTTTTGGCATATGTAACGTGTATACATACATATGCATTTAGTAAAAAGCGGTTATTTTAATATTACAAACAGACACTCCAATTTTATTTATTTGTATAGATGTATTAATATACTACGTTCACAAGTAGAGTTAACTACAGTCGCTTCATCGTTAACTATAGTTTAAACAAAAGAGGCCCATGGTACGCACAGCGAGTGCCAGTGAAGTTTGTACATGGGGTGTTATAGGGTGGTATGGGGTTGACAGCTCGCCAACTGGCCGTGTGACTGCCTCGGGTATAAAGCGTAAAGGGGTGAATACACGATGCGGTGTAACGTAACTATTTTAAAACTACCTAAAATTTTTGGTACAATTGCCATTTCAATTGGATGATAGTCGCGGTATATAGTTTTGCATCTATTTTTATTGTTTGAGGTATTTAGTATCAGTTCTTATATAAGTCATAATTCTCGTGATGAAAATCAAAGACGAATCTGTTTTGTTTCTATGTGAAGTCTCTGTCTCAGTGACTAGACTGCTCTGTGGCGACTTCCGCATACAGCACAGCTTGTTCCGCAACAGAAACATACTACAGCGCCATCTACCGCATACACACTGAACTACGGAGTAATGTACTAAATGAAGAAACTACCAATCCTGCATCGCGCAATATAAGTTCTTACACTGATTATCATATAAATACAACAACCCAACAATAGTCGTAGCTCAGTGACATACCAGGCATGATCACCTCGCTTGGTCGGAAGGTCCTCCCTTTGTGTCGAAGAGACATGACACCCGTTCCTCCACAGCTCAATAGGCGGATTACAGACAGACTTACTGTCAGTTCTGCACTTCATTACCTATCCGACCCTATTTCTATCTTTTATTCTGACGATTATTTCCTTCGCTTGAGAGTTTTGTTTTGTATCGTAGGGGGGCACAAACATTTATGAAACTGACACAAAGAATAAACAGTCTCATAACAACTGGTTACACAAAGTGTCATAATGGGGTTTCAACAAACAACACACCGCACCGCAGTAGAAATCAGCGAAATTAACGCCTAAACCATTTCTCCTTTCGTGGAGTCATTCTTATCCTGTACGCTTTATTTAAGTCAGATTTAATTCTTTCGCATACGCATAAAAAAGGAAAACCTTGAAATGTATACTTTTTAACCATCTTCAAAAAAAGGAAGAGGTTTCTCTATTCGAACGTATATATCTATTTTTTGCTTTTTTCTTTTATGTGTGTTCGCGGATAACTTCGTCGTTTATGAACAGATTTTGATGATTCTTTTTTTAATGGAAAGGAGATGTCCCAACGGTGGTACCATGATAAGGACATTAATATCTGATATATCTGATAGATGCCATCCATCTAAGAGAAATCGAGTTGAACCTTGAAGTCGGTTTTATTTTTGTTAAAATTGTACTTGTTTTAACTTTAATATATCTGACTGCCTCGTTGGTCCAGCGGTTGGCGTGAGCGACTGCTGATCATGAGGTCTCGGGTTCGATTCCCGGGTCGGACCAAATGTTTGTATGATCTACAAATATTTGTTTCGGAGTTTGGGTGTGTTCTATCTATAATATGTATGTATTTACAAAAAAAAAGTATATATGTATTTGTATCAGTTGTCTAGTACCCCATAACACAAGCTCTGCTTATCTTGGGACTAGATGGCGTTGTGTGTTTAGATGTCCGAAATATTTATTTATTTATTTATTTATCTCCCGCATTAGGAACAAATCCTAGGTCGCGGGGCCAATACATTTAAAAAAAATAATATATATATACCTGAAACGTACACGAAGAACACCCAGACTTAGAACAACAATTTGCGTATCACACAAAGTGTTATATATGAACACTAGGCTAACGGTGCAGTCCAATGATTATATTTTCATTACATGACGTCGATCCTCGTCTTTATGTAATAGGTTGGTCATAAAAAAATCAACCAAAAGCATGGCATCGACTTTCAATAGTACCCGTAGTATAATTCGTCAAGCGTCGTATCGCCCATGGTGCTTACTGTTACATTATTTCAGCAGCGAATTTTATTATGGAGTGAAATAGTAATTGGTTTTGTACACAAGAGCACTTACTTTTCAAAAAATATACCAGAATTAATAAATTTACTAGAAACAAAAATTATTGTAATTAACTGTTTATTATGGTGTTGTTATAAGGTAATTTTAAAAAAATACACTATTCAAAGTTCAGATTTTTGTATCTCTTGAGTTACAGTCGCTGGTGACCCATCTACACTAGCTAGATGATCAACTGACTAGGGTGATTGTACTCTCTAGGTCACCATATATCGTTAAAAACGTTTTTGAAAAACAATTACGTTGGAATAGTTTAGAGAACATTACGTTATTAGTGCAGTCAAATCAATTATTACTATCTTTAAATAATAAGCATCAAAATAATGCTGATTAATCCCGTAGGTAAATAAATGTCTCATTCGATAACTTGGAATAGATGAGTTTTTGCCAATGACTTGAGGAAATTTCAGCGGTTGGAAAACCAGTTTTTTTGGTCTAGTTTTAATTCGTTATTACAAGGTAAAGTAGAACAGCGACCTAGATTAGGTACTTATGATTGTATTTCCCTAATATCCCACTAATATGTTTTAAATATTTACAGTGCAGTGACCATAGGAATTGAATATTCTAGTATTATAATGAAAAAGATCTAATTATCATGAGGCTAAATTTTGTATAAAACCAATCAGAACGCGAGGCGTAATTGAGCTAGAATCTTTTGATTAACAGAAATATGATAATAACAATTATACTCTTAAGAAGGCAGATTTCAAACTTATAATTTTTCCATCAAGTCATTTTTCACGGGATAAGAAAGTGTATAATTATGCAGAACGTAGTTTTTAGTAGTTTAAATCAGGTTTCCATATTTTTTGAGATTACATTTTTATATTTTTTTTTAAGTTTGTCTTAAACAGTTATATCGCTGCTTTATATTAAATTTTGGTTAACAATAATATGTCCCCTACACGTCGTGTGAAGGGGGTCTAATATGGCCAGTTGCCAAGAGATGCGTCAATGCGTGAACTGTGAGGTTACTGGCTTGGCACTTGTCATGCGTAGTTGTGTGTGAAGTTAGTTTAGATTAGTTACAGTTTAGATTGTAAAGATTATATCACTTGTAAGGTTTGCTTTTAGGAATATTATTAATACATTAATATTATGAGCGAATGGACGACAGGCATGGCGGTCGCCAAGCCGTGTCCTACTGCGCTTAATGTATTTTTTTTTTTTTGGAATAGGCTGGCAAACGAGCAGAAGTATCGCCTAATGGTAAGCGATTACCGCCGCCCATGGACACCTGCAAACACCAGAGGCGTCACAAGTGCGTTGCCGGCCTTTGGGGGATAGGGAGGTGAGATAGTGGGAGGGGGTTATGGGTTATGGGCCTCCGGTATCCTAACACAGCGCAAGCACTATTTCACACTGGTTTTCTGTGAGGCCGTTCGAGCCGGCCCATTCATGCCGAAGCGTGGCTCTCCTACGGTATGTATTAGATTCAAATCCCACATGGGAAGACTATGCTTGATCCACAAATTATCATTATTATTTTGGGTCATCTTTGTCTCTATCATTAGCATCAGCCTATCCTAGTCCACAATAATAATAAAATAAATATATAACGTTTTATGTATACTAGTACCATTTTTTATGGAAAGGGGGCAAACGAACTGACGTATCACCTGATGGTCGCTACACGAAAGGCGTCACAAGTGCGTTGCCGGCCTTTGGGGGATGAGCAGGGGAAAGCGATAAAACTGAAGTACATTTGTTGGGTAACACACACCTATCTTAGGTGCTACTGATTCAAATTTAAAAGTTATTTCAATGTTAAATAGACCATGTATCGAGAAAGGTTATATACCATCACGCCACAACTAAAAGGAGTCTAGCATCAATTAAAAATATTGCAAAAACGCAGGTCAGCTAGTATGTGATAAATTAATTACTAAATCACTACAATTATCATAAAATCGTTTTATTTGTATCTCCTATGTTTATGTTATTATTCAACAGCTTAACCTTGAATATATGCACCCATTATTTCAAGCGGAACTTACTACGAGTACTAAGACAGCTTTCTTGTTTACTAAAATTCTTTCGAAAATTCTTGAAATTTTCTTTAAACTACATGTCAAGTAGAATGTCACTGCACTAATAGACTGCTCCATCAAAACAAAATATAAAGTAAACTAGCCGACCCGTGGCCACTTCGTTGGGCGTTAGCCACCAGCTTTTCTTTGACTTGATTTGTAGATACTATTATTTTTACCTGGATTTTTTGTTCAATCATATTTTTTTATGGTATAGGGGGCAAACGAGCTGACGTATCACCTGATGGTAAGCGATTAATGCCGCCCATGGACTTAACGCAAAACCAGAGGCGTCACACGAGCGTTGCCAACCTTTGGGGAATGGGGAAAGGGATGTGGCTTCCCCACATCACAGTGGTTGGGATATTGGATATTGGCCTCCGGTATCCTCACTCATTCGGTGAAACAAGCAAGCGCTATTTCAGACCGGTTTTCTATGAGGCCGTGGTATCTCTCCGGTCGAGCCGCAGCGTGGCTGTCCCACGGTAGTTAAAAAATATGGTCTATGCCATTCCTGAATAGTGTCGCTTTATGTTAGTGACACGATTTTCAGAATCGGATCAGTACTTCCGAAGATTACCCCCTAAAACCTTAGAAACAAAGTTAGACACCTTATTTATTAAAATTGGTTGAGTAATGTAGACGCTACCGTGGAACATCAAACATACATGGCCAGTCAATTACACTTCCTCTTGGATTCACTGCAGTCGGGTAAAAAGATAGAAATGACTAAAGATGCATATTCCGTGCAATTATTCCAGATCAGTAAACTAATAGGTAATGTCGTGTGTCGTCACAGGAAGTACAGCCACTCCCACATGAGATCACAAAGCATTGTGCATTGCTATTGTGTTTGAGACTCGACTTGCGTGGTGGCTTGTACATCTATGGTGACATAAATGTATCTTGACAAAATTATTTGTAGTATTTTAGGTAACACTGATTTTTTTAATGTTTCTAACTTAATTTATATAGTACAAGCTGACCCTACACTGTCTGATGGAAAGCATAAGCAGAATCCAAGAGTGGTGGTCAACATACTGCGAATGTAGACAATGCAACAATGCAGCATGGTGACCCACACCATGGCGGGCTAGTGATGCTTCTGTAGCATAGGGCCTCCGGTCTCGCAATCACCAACTAAACACGACAGCACGAACGCTGTCATTTTACGGTGATCTTCCGTGCGAGGGTAGTACTGCCCCGGTCGGGCCGGCCCCAGCGTGCTGAAATCAGCGTGGCTCTGCTACCTTGTATAGGCTACATAAATTTTATCAAAAGTTTTTACGTAGTCAGTACTACGTAATTATAGTTTTTAAAATTGTTTCATATTAATATTTAGGTAGTTACGCACATTCACAGGGCCGAACTGACAAGATATTTCATACCGAACTCATAACTATCTGTCCACGAGTTTAAACAAACTTCACATCACAAACCAAATAAATCTATTATCACATCACCTTTAACAGGACGATGGGTCAACTCGAACAAATGAACGCATGAATCATTCTTCGGTCAAGTACAAATATAACTACATACATTCACATTCTTAAGTAAATAGGTAACACAGATTTTGTTAAGTGATTGGTCATCGGTACACGTGGTGGGTGAAGAAACGTGACTGCGGATATTACATGGAAATTGACAAAATGAAGTAATTTATCTATATTAATATTATAAAAAAGACCTTTGTGGATCTATTGAACATGTTTTAAAAATCCTTGTACCAACGAGTAGTCACATTATTTGCGAGTGTCATTGGCTATATATTAAACCAATGAGTTTTTATAGAATAAACTAGTTGCCCCGGCAAACGTCGTTTTGCCATAATTTTTTTTTAAGGATGGGTGACCCTTACCATTTAGGGGGATGAAAAATAGATGTTGGCCGATTTTCAGACCTACTCAATATGCTCACAAAATTTCATGAGAATCGGTCAAGCCGTTTCGGAGGAGTATGGCAACGAAAACTGTGACACGAGAATTTTATATATTAGACTAGCTGACCCACGCAACCTCGTTTGCGTCTTCTATTGCCCGTAGCGTGATAATTTTCCCTCGTTTTTGTAACATTCTTCATTGGTGTTTTGCTCCTGTAAGTTTTAGCGTGAGGATATAGCCTATAGCCTTCCTCGATAAATGGGCTATCTAACACTGAAATAATTTTTCAAATCGGACCTGTAGTTCCTGAGATTAGCGCGTTCAAACAAACAAACTCTTGAGCTTTATATATTAGTATAGTACTTAAAAGTTCTTAACCGATTGGAGCTCAAATTTTATACGATATCCACACAATATAATACACGTATCACAAGTTGTTTTTATCTATTTTTAACGTCTGTTTTGTTCCTCATTTCCCCTTTAACGTAATCAAATACACACAATGAAGTGTGTACAGCGTACATGAATGTACAATTCGCTTTTCTTATCCCAGAAGTTTCTTTAATATTCAGTTCTCAGTCCCAGTGTCCCTAAAAAAAGTGTCGATACATAAAATTGCCTCGTTTTTCCAAAAGCCTCATTGTTGTCTATTCAAAGCAATCTTGTTTAAACATATATATATTTTATTTCCATTTATTGCTGATAATCACCTGTTATTAATATGTTAGTGTTAATCTATTTGATACTTTAATACCTAGTTAACCGTATTACCCATATAAATTAAACTTATATAATAACTTCCATTATATTTATGAATCACAGCATTTTTCTATAACCCCAACTTATAATATAAACAAACAAAGGGTCTTGAATGGAGTCTACTTAATACCATTAAAATAGAAAACGGCATGAGTTAATTACGCAATACAATTGAGTGAGGAAATAAAACGAGATTCGTATGTGGATAACGTGACCGACTTTATTTGCTGCTTAATGTGACTACACACTTGTTATAAGCTGGTTCGGTTTAGCCGAAATAGAGAAGCCTTATTTTCTTTTTATTTTTTAGCAGTCCTGTTACTATAGTACAGAATCTGACTAGTTTGGAATCAGACTGTGGTGAATAACATACCACACCAGACGAGTTAAAATTAGAACGAGAACTGCAATTACATAAGTAATTCTTGAATCTTTGATCAAGTTGAATGGAATAATCTCATCTCAATAGGGCGCCATAGTGTGGGTCCATGCATTGTTACACTGTGTATACAGTCGCAATGAGTATGGTGACCACTACTCTTGGCTTCTGCTCATGCTTTCCATCAGGCAGAACAGAATCACTTTGGCAATCAGAATAGAGTCATTTTTACCCGACTACGGCAAAGCCAAAGGAGGGTTATGATTTTGACAGGCTATGTATGTATGTTTTTTTTTTTTTTTTTTTTTTTTTGTGCAGAGGTGGAAAAAAATACTTTTACGTATCATCAGGACTGGATGTTCCGCCTGGTATGTCGGACTCCAGAACCATACAGACTAAAAAAAACCCTCCTCTGTCTTCTGCCTCTGCTGCCCCCGCGGACCCGCCGTTAGGCATTACTTCACGGGGGGAGGCTTTAGCTGACGCTCTTCCCTCTTGAATTCGAAGCCTTTGCTTCCTTACTTCTAGCTGTGCTTATTTTTTGTTCGCTGCCTTTCTTTCCGGCGAAGGTCTTGGAGGACTTCCGTTGCGAATGTGCTAGTTGCCTCCCATGCTGCTTTTGATGAGAGCATCATCCTCACTAGGTTGTCTGGTCTCACTTTCTGTTTGAGGGCAGTTTCCAGGGTATCCCGCTGCGAATTGAAGCAGGGACATGCGAAGAACACGTGTTCCGCATCTTCTACAATTCCGGGGCAGGTCAGGCACTCCGGGGAATCTTCATGGTTAAATCTATGCAAGTATGCCCGGAAACATCCGTGTCCTGAGAGCATTTGCGTCAGATAGTAGTTGACGTCACCATGTTTGCGGTTAATCCATGCGTCCACTTGTGGGATAAGGCGGTATGTCCACCTGCCCTTCGTCGAGGTGTCCCACAGCACTTGCCATCGCCGAACGCTGTTTTGCCGTTCTTCGGCTCTGAGCTCTTCAGGGTCCAGCGTAGCTTTTTTGTTACGTCGGTAGAGAGCTTGCCTTTCCCCAGCCAGGACCGCCATGGGCAGCATTCCCGCAATGACACACACTGCTTCCTCAGACACCGTGCGAAAAGAACTGGTGACTCTCAGTGCACTCCTCCTATACACTGGCACGATCCGTCTACGTGACTCCTGCTTCTTGAGTGTGTCAGCCCAGATGGGAATTCCGTACTGTTATATATATGTAATGTATATAATAGTGCCTGACGGCCCTATTCCTATCCCTTAGACAGCACTTTTGGTGGTTGTTAGTAATTAGAGTGAAAAGACAGTTCAGTTCGATTCCATCATCCGCGCGTGACACTTGCCCTTTTCTTGAGTCCTTTTAAATTCAATAAACGACCTTAAAATATATAAATATCTTTTTTTAAAAAGAGCCTTCAAGTAGTTCGTATAACATTTTGGTGGCAGCGGTGGGATACCGAAGGTGAAGGTATCCTTGGGACGTCTCCTTCAGGACTCAGTTATTCAACAAAAAGTGTCAAAAGTGCTAAAACGAACTCGCAATTTTCAAAATAAATATATATTACCGAAAATATATCCTAAAATCCAATTCAAAGTCTATACCGTGGGTGTTGTGACAGTGATCTTGTTCCTGCTTTGTTCCTGAAAGAAAAAGTTCTAATTCAAAGTAAAGAGAGGTGGTCATGTTCCAGTATATTTTCTACGTGTTCCTGTAAGTCTCTACAACATTATATTTTATTACAAAGTGCGGCTCATCCCTGATATTTTCCTCGAAGCGAGTGTGTGAATTCAGTGAGTGAAAAATTGAAAAAGTGTTCTATTCGTGTAATTAGTCAATACCTCTTGTAATTATTTTTACATAACTTTCCTATTGTAACTTTCTCACAGACATTGTTATAGTAAACTAATTCTCAGAATTTATCAACAAGACATTCGATATCCAGACGCTCACTCATATCTAGACCTCACTGTAAGTTGTAACGAACTCAGTGGCCGTCTATTACACCGAATCGTATTTAATCTCTGTTTTGTGAATATATAATTACTTTAATCTAACAAGATGACTCCCAAATTAGAAGGAAATGAAATCGTTCAAATTTCAACCTTATTTAAATTCATTAAACCATTCGACGGCACACGAGAAAAATTAAATTCATTTTTAAGTAATTGTGATAATGCCATTATTCTAGCTTCCGACGCCCAAAAACCAATTCTATTTAAATTCATTTTGTCACAATTAGAAGGCAAGGCTGAGGTAGCTTGCTCGATCAAAGAATTTGACTCTTGGGATCAGTTGAGTACCTTCCTTAAAATACAGTTTGGGGAAAGAAAACATTACGCTCATCTCATGACTGAGTTACGGGATTGCCAACAACATAATGAACCGGTTAATCAATTCGCATTACGTCTAGAAACGTGTCTTTCAAAGCTTTTAACAGAAGTTACTCTATCTAATAAAAAGAAAACCGAATTAGTTGGTCGTATAGCGGCTATGGAAGACTTAGCTCTCCACACATTTTTGGTTGGCCTTAAGCCCGAAATTTCTAATTTAGTCCGTTGTAGAAATCCATCCACTCTTAATGACGCTATCAACTTCGCAGTGTCAGAAGAGAAAATTCTTAACTCCTATAGTAAACGTAATTCCCAAAACTCTATACCTTACCGCACTAATTCTAAACCTCAGAATCCTTCACGTTCTTTTGCTCAAAACACAAACTTTAAGCCGCAAATGCATAGACAGTATGACCAAAATAATCAAAATCCGTTCTGTCGCTATTGTAAACATCAAGGTCATACTATTGAAATGTGTAGAAAACGTGAATATAATAATAATCGATTCAAAACTAACCCATCATCCCAATTCCAAAAACAACTTTATCAGGAGAACTTTAAGCCCACTCGCGTTAATTGTGTAGTCAATGAAGATGATTATTATAATTCGGAACCACAACCACCCATGAGTTCAAACGAGACTCAAAATCATGAAAGCTATAATTTAAACGAATAATGGGCTCACGGAGGTGTCTCGTGAGACCCAAACCACAACTTCTCACTAAATCCTACCATTTCAATGGCACCCATACTAAATCCAAGGACCACACGGGTAACCAGCCCCAAACAAGTGTCCATTCTTCCAGTTCCAAGGACCACACGGGTAACCAGCCCCAAACAAGTGTCCATCCTTCCAGTTCCAAGGACCACACGGGTAACCAGCCCCAAACAAGTGTCCATCCTTCCAAATCCAAGGGTCACACGGGTAGCCAGCCCCAAACAAGAGCCCAGAGTTATTCAACTACTGATAGAATTCCGGATAAGACTTTCTGTAAAGCAAATAAAGTGTATGAAATATCCTTTAAAGATAATATATCGTTACCTCATGTCTCTATTCAAACATCCGTTTCTAATAAACCACTCACCTTACTTGTAGACACTGGATCTTCGGTATGTCTACTCCAGAAGGCTGCTATTCAATCATACTCCGACCTAAAACTTGACGATAATATAATAAAGCTAAAAGGCATCGATAGTCGCGAAGAGGCCCTATCTACCCTGGGTAGTTTCAAGATGAACGTAATATTTAATAAAGAATCAATATCCTATCAATTTCACGTAGTAGAATCAGTGGACTTTCCTTATGACGGTATCATAGGAAACGATTTACTTACCCATTATCAATCCTCTATTGATTATAATCGCCAAATTCTTAATCTAGGAGTAAATAAAATAAAATTAAACTTAACTCATCCAATCTACCAAATACCACCCCGTTCTGAAATCATTGTAGAATGTTCAGTCACTAATCCCGAACTAAAAGAAGGTCTTATTCTTGACCAACATATAAGTGATACTCTGCTTATCGCGAATTGTTTGAATAAAGTAAAAAGGAATAATCGAATAAATCTTACAGTCTTAAATACCTCTGAAAATCCTGTTTCTCTAAATTCTAATCTTCAACTCACATTACATCCAATTGACTATGAACTCTGTCAATCACATTATACTAGTCAAACATGTATTAGCAGAACTAATGAAGTCCTTAACCTTCTTCGAGTCTCACACTTAAATTCTGAAGAAAATGAAGCTCTTTACGATGTATGCTCAAAATATTCTGACATATTCCATTTACCTAATGATTTACTTACCTCAACTGATGTTATTCAACACGAAATCCGCACGTCTTCTGATCAGCCTGTTAATGTTAAATCCTATCGTTTCCCAGAAATACATAAACAAGAAGTTAGTTCTCAAATGAATAAAATGTTAGATCAGAATATTATCAGACCTTCCTTGTCTCCCTGGTCTTCTCCAATATGGATTGTTCCCAAAAAGATCGATGCTTCAGGCCAAAAGAAATGGCGCATAGTCATCGACTATAGAAAATTGAATGACATAACAATTGGTGAAATCTATCCTATCCCTAACATAGTCGAAATTCTAGACCAATTAGGTAACTCAAAGTACTTCTCAACTCTTGATCTTGCTTCCGGTTTTCATCAAATCAAAATGGCTCCACAAGACGCCTGCAAAACTGCCTTCAGTGTTCCCCAAGGACATTTCGAATTTACTCGAATGCCCTTTGGTCTAAAAAATGCGCCAGCAACTTTCCAACGTCTTATGAATAATGTCCTTACAGGCCTTCAAGGCGAAAGATGCTTTGTATATCTTGATGATATTGTTGTATATTCACATGATTTGAGCAGCCACATCCAAAATCTAACAGCTGTCTTTCAACAGCTTCGTAGTTTCAACTTGAAATTGCAGCCCGATAAATGTGAATTTTTAAGAAAAGAAGTCGGCTACCTAGGGCATATTATAACAGAAAATGGTTTAAAGCCTGATCCAAATAAAGTTAAATCCGTTCAAAATTTCCCAATTCCAAAGTGTCCGAAAGACATCAAATCATTTCTAGGTCTTATATCTTACTATAGACGTTTTATTCCTGAATTTTCAAAATCATCTAAACCACTTTCCAATCTCCTTAAGAAAAATGTTCCATTTGTCTGGACTAACGAACAACAACTAGCTTTTGAAACGCTCAAAGATAAATTGATTACCGCTCCAGTTCTTATCTATCCAGACTTCACAAAATCCTTTAACCTTACTTGCGATGCAAGTAACTACGCAGTCTCTGCTATTTTATCTCAAGGCCCAGTGGGAAAAGATCATCCGGTGGCCTATGCATCCAGAACACTAAACAAGTGCGAAATCAATTATAGCACAACAGAAAAGGAACTGTTGGCTATAGTATGGGGTTGTAAAACCTTCAGACCATATTTATTTGGTCGCAAATTCATAATCATAACCGACCATCGTCCTTTAAAATGGCTTTTCAATCACACCGACCCGAGTAGTAAACTGCAACGATGGCGTCTTCAACTTCAAGAATTCGAATACGAAATCATCTACCGAAAAGGTAAGCTAAATTCAGCAGCTGATGCCCTCTCTCGATATCCCGTTAACCCTACATATCCCGTGAATTTACCTGATACCGAACTCGTAGATCTAGGTCCGCTAGACCTTAGTCCTTTCAATGCAGAAGTAGGTGATTTCAGCCCTTTAAACATTCCAAGCCCAATAAACCTACCAGATCCTCTTCTTCCAGCAGAACAGCTACCAGACTGTGATATCCTTAATCCTTCTTCAGAAGTCTTAAATGAAGACTCTAATCCTGAAAGAGAATATGTGCCGCAGACTTCTGCTGATCAGTTTCCTGAAACATATTCTCCAAATCCAAACTCACCTAATAATTCAGATACTTATTCAAAGTTTCTGAAAAATCCTTCAACGGTCACCTATGACACCATTATTTCCGAGCACAATGATAGTTTGCTCAAAAGTCAGAACAAAATCCTGGTAATACCTACATCGCTTGATCTAGATGAATCCATTCCCTACGTCCAAGACATCCTATCGAGTTTAACAGATTCCGAATCGGTCATGAATTCCGAAAGAACTTTACTCTCCTTTAAATCCTTCTTGATAGCTGATAAAACGTACTACCTCTTATTCATTAAAGTACATCACTTTGATAACTGTTCCTATAGTGATATTTTCGAATCCCTAAAGAATTTACGTAATCATCTTATATCACTTAATGAAACTGTAGATAAAATTAGTATTACCGACTTCAAAAATCCGTTTGATAAACATGCGTATATCAAAATCTATAATATGATAGCTTACCTCTTTCACAATACCTCAATTCAAATTCAGATATATCGTAACAAAGTATACTATCCCAGTCCTTCAGAAGTACAGAAAATCCTACGCGAAAACCACGATATTCCTGTCGCAGGACACCTTGGTGCAAATAGAATGTTCAACAAAATTCGAGAACAATATTATTGGAAGAATATGAGATCAGAAATAGAAGATTACGTTAAAAAGTGTAATTCTTGCCAAACCAATAAAGCTCTTAGGAGAATTAACCGGGCACCTATGCAAATAACTAGTACTTCCACTACTTCCTTTGAAAGAATATCTCTTGATATAGTTGGCCCTCTTCCTGAATCCGGTATAGCTAAACTTAAATATATTCTAACTCTCCAAGATGATCTAACTAAATACTCAGTGGCATATCCAGTTCGAAGTACTACCGCTGAAGAAACCAGCGACTGCCTAGTCCACTTTGTTTCTTTGTTTGGTATCCCAAAAACTATTCTTACCGATCAGGGCACAAATTTCACGGCAGATTTATTTAAAGAAACCTGCAAATTCCTAAAGATCAAGCAGCTCTGGTCATCTCCATACCATCCGCAAACACAAGGCGCTCTAGAACGAAGCCATTCCACCCTAAAAGAATACCTTAAATCGTATATATCCGAAAATCAAGACAATTGGCCAAAATATGTTTATACAGCTATGCTAGCTTATAACACAACTATCCATTCCACAACTAACTATACTCCTTATGAATTAATCTTCGGACATAAACCTATCCTTCCCAGTTCAATTTACGAGTCTAACACAAGTGCCTCTTATCCGGACTATATTAAAATGCTACAACACCGTCTTAAATGTACGCGAGATAAAGCCATTGAATACATAAGGAAATCAAAAGAGTCTTCCAAAGCCTACTACGATACCCGTACTAGACCCGTAACTTATCATGCTGGTGACTACGTGTTTCTTAAAAATCATCTCCGAATGCGTAAAGCTTTATCTCCGATTTGGAAAGGCCCCTACAAAATTATTAAGATAAATGGTAGAAACAGTGTAACACTACTGATAAATAGACGACACGTGTCTCACCATTTCGATGAAATAAAATTAGCTCATCGCCGTGATGCCATATCATAGATATAAGTAATACTATAAGTTTAGTTACTCTTAATATTCTTTATTCCTTATGTCACTATTTTAACTATTCTTTTACAGTTCTCTGTGTTCTGTAGATATTTCTTACATACAACCGCACATTAAAAATCTGAACGGTGTGATAGGCATCCCTAAGTTCCTATGCAAACAAACTGCTCTGTACACTGATATCGAATGTCTTAACTTACACTAGCCGTTATCAATAAGATATAACGACACATGTAATTGAAACAAAATCTGACCGTTTTAACTGATAAATTAGTATTAAAATTATTATAATGGAATTTTAAACTTGTTAGAAAGTAATAATTATGTTAACATTATCTTTTAAGTTAGAAGATATTATAAACACTACTATGTTTAGTAAGTCTAATATATTGTATTCTTCTATTACAAGTCCGAAGCAGTTGTTTACAGAGCTTGCTGATAATTATAGGTTTTTAGCTGATTATCATCAATTTCCTATAATCCTAGATTAAGAAAATATATACATATTAATAAATATTTCAGATATTGCTACTTATTATAATTCTAATTAAATTGTATTTGTCTTATAGGTTCCTCTAGTGAGCTCAAAGAGCTATGAAATGTATCATAGTATACCATATCCAGTTCCTGTAGCTGTAAACACTATGATAATTCCATCTACTAAATACCTAGCTATCACTAGAGATAGGTCCAATTACACTAAGTAAGATAATTTAAGTAACTGTAAAACCATATATAACTTGTGCTATATATGCGACGACCTAGACACCTATTCGAGTTTTAGGACTGCGATCTGCGAATCGGATATAATCTCGAAAGTATTAAAACAAGTGCCTAGCAATTGTAAAACTCAATTCCTTCAAAGCCAATTAGATATTTGGCAAACATTGTCTAATAACAAATGGGTATATGTTATTTCAAACCCGTCCAAATTATCCATAGATTGTCAAGGTTCTACTAGTACCGAAATCATAATATCAGGCACAGGTATATTAAACTTACCCTCACATTGTATAGCCTTTTATAAAGACTCAAGGTTAATACCTAAATATTCAAAAACAATTAAACTTCAAATAATTAATACTAACTTTAATCTAATAAATGACTCTTGTTGTAATTCTGAAACATTATCGAAACTTAGGCCACGGATCCCCATCTTAAATCTTACTAATATTAACCTTGATTCTATTACTTCACAACAAAACATAGAAAGTAGTCGTATTATAAATAATCTTGATAAATTAATTGAAAAACCTCATATTGTACTGTATGGCGAATACTATTCTTATACAACTATTGTAATTTCCATTATTATTGTAATTTCATTGTTTATTCTTTTTTGTAAATTTATAAAATCGGGTACATGTCACCGCCTTTTAAACAAACAAAACTCTAAATTTGAAATTGAAAAAGCCGAAGAGCTAACAGAAGTTGCTGCTAATTCCTCAGACTTTCCAGCACCCAAAATCCGTACAACCTTTACGTAAACTTAACCCTTTCGGGATAAGTTTAGTCAAAACCCTGGGGGCTGTTATATATATGTAATGTATATAATAGTGCCTGACGGCCCTATTCCTATCCCTTAGACAGCACTTTTGGTGGTTGTTAGTAATTAGAGTGAAAAGACAGTTCAGTTCGATTCCATCATCCGCGCGTGACACTTGCCCTTTTCTTGAGTCCTTTTAAATTCAATAAACGACCTTAAAATATATAAATATCTTTTTTTAAAAAGAGCCTTCAAGTAGTTCGTATAACAGTACGTTAACACGGATGTTATTACTGAAGTCAGTAGAACTCTTCTCTTCTGCTTCGGGCCACCCACGTTGGGCATAAGCCGCGATAACGTCGCTCCAATCACCGATGCTTTGGTACCCACATGCTCCGCCTGCTGCTTGAAATTAAGTCGGGCATCAATCATCACGCCCAGGTACCGAAGAAATGGTTGAGATGTAATTTCATGCTTTCCCACCCTCAACGTAATCTTTTCCAGCTGTTTTCGGCTAGTAATCAGTACAGCTTCGGTCTTGTGCTCTGCTAATTCCAGGTGAGCTGATTTCATCCACTTAGTGATTCTTTCGTAGGTAGTGTCGAAGGCATAATTTATCTCTTCGAGATGTTTTGCGACTATCACAATGGCCACGTCGTCTGCGTATGCGATGAGTTTGGCCTCTCTTGGTAATATTATTTTCAAGAGACCGTCGTACATGATGTTCCATAGTAGGGGACCCAAGACCGAACCCTGAGGTACCCCTCCAGTGATTTTGTACTCTTTTGGGCCGGTCTTCGTGTCGTATTTAAGCAGCCTATCCGAGAAGTAGCTAGCTACCATATTCCTCAAATATTCCGGCACATTCATTTCAATGAGGACACTCATTATGCAGTTCCAGCTCGCAGAGTTGAAGGCATTTTTAATGTCAAGTGTCACTACCAAGCAGTACTTTTTTGTGCCACCCTTCCATCTGGTCCCTGCGATCGCGTCCTTAGCTGTGTTGATAACCAAGTTAATTGCATCCAATGTCGATCTTCCCTTCCGGAAGCCATACTGGTTACTGGCCAGCAGCGGGTCGACTGCCGCTTCGATTCTTTGGTGGACTATACGTTCCAATATCTTGCCAGCTGTGTCCAGCATACAGAGTGGACGATAGGATGATGGCTCATCAAGCGGCTTTATCCCTTTAGGGAGAAGAACTAGCCTCTGTTGCTTCCATTTCATGGGGAAAATACCCTCTTTGAGGCATGTATTATAAACCGCCAGGAAAAGCGACGGTGCCTCTCTAATGGCTGCCTACAGACTGATGTTAGGGATTCCATCTAGACCGGGAGCCTTCTGGTTTCCCACTCTATTGCACGCCTCCATCAATTGCGCCTCTGTCACCTCGGGAAAGCCCTCCGTCTTGTGCTGCTCTGGCAGATAATAGAAATCCGGTTGTTGTGGGAATAGTGTCGGAACAATTCTCTCCAGTAGCTGAGGGCATGTTGGCGACGGCAATGGTTGCCATTTTAAGCGAGAAGTGACCACTTTATAGGGTCTACCCCAAGGGTCCCTCTCCACTTCGTTGATCAGTTCATTCCAGCATTTCCGCTTACTGTCTTTGATCGCAGCATTGAGCTTACGGCGTGTTGCTTTATAGTTCGAGATCAATTCCGCCGCATTTGGTCTTTTCCTGCCACGTTGCGATGCTCTTCTCGTTTTGAGGCACTCCTTGCGGAGCTCGCTGATCTCTTCGTTCCACCAGTATACTGATGGTCGATGACTAGTGTTACACTTTCGCGGCATACTAGCATCGCAGGCATTTGTGATCCTCTGCATCAGGTCCTTTACTTTCTCCTCGGCATTTCCATCGCTAAGTGGCTCCTTATTCAGAGCTGCTTTAAAAGCAATTTCGTCAAAGGCGCTCACTTTCCAACCGATTGCGTTGACCTGTCGGTTTGTTCTTTCAGTACCTTTGCCTTCGCCAGTCAATATTGTCCACACAATAGCGCTATGATCACTTGCCGTATAGCTATCTATTACCTGCCAGTAGCAGTTCCCCCTAGCAAGACATTCACTCACAAACGTGAGATCCACGATGGACGTGGCTTCCCCTCTGACAAAAGTTGGTTTATCGCCATTGTTAAGTAGGACCATGTCCAATGTAGCCATGGCCTCTAGCAGTGCTTCTCCTCGCGCATTGGTGTCTTTACTTCCCCAATCGACCGCCCAAGAGTTGAAATCTCCAGCGATGGCTACTTGAGAGTGCTGCTTCGCGTCCTTTGTCAGCCGGTAGAGAAAGTCCAGATATTCCGCTAATGAGAGACTTGGTGGTGCGTAGCAACTGTAGAAGTGGACCCCATCTACCTCTGCCACCACAAAACCAGCCTCCTTGTTAGTTGCTACACTTTGGAAAGGAAACTTGCCGCAGGACCAGATGGCCGCTTTGGCAGTGCAGTCCGTTTCCCAAGGTTGGTCAGTCAGATGTCTGTACGGCTCCGATATCAGCGCAACGTCTGGGGTGAGTTCGCGCACTGTCTGCATTAGTAGGTCATGTGCGGCCTCACAGTGATTAAGGTTGAGTTGAAGAACTTTCATTTTGGTTTCTTTTGAACCCTCTTGAGTGCTACACGGTAAACTGGGCATCTAGTGGAGCCAGCAACATGCGCAGAGGTCTCCGTATTGCCCCTTTCAACGCATAGAGCACAACGCGCCTCCTTCTCACATTTATCACCTCTATGGCCCTCTTCTCCACACTTAATACAGTGTTTGGATCGGTCCACCTTGCTTTTGCAATGAATAGAGAGATGCCCATAGTGCCAGCATTTGAAGCACCTAGTTGGTCTTTCTACTGCTTTGATGCGACAGTTGACCCAGCCAATTCTAATTTTGTTGTGTTCGCCCAGTATCTTCTTCGCAGTTGGTATTGCCAATGTTACTAGGGCAATTTTCGTACCTCTGTTAGCGTTTCGCACTGACCTGATTGCGTCCTCTGAAATTTGATGCTCCTCACCAGCTACCTTTTTTATGGCTGCGAGGATATCCTCTTTCGTTGTGGTGTCATCAAGATCTCTTATTTCCAGGTTTTCCTGGGGCTCTTTACTGACAACATCAGCTTCATCCTGAAGGAGGTCCGAGATGGTTTTTTTCAGTGCTTTGCCTCCGTCAGTGTTCTCTTTAGTAAGGACAATCAGTAAGTCTCCCGATCCTGTCTTGCGGATTTTGTCCACTGTTGAACAGACCTGATAGTCAGGGACGTCTTTTTTTACTCGCATGAGGATGTCCGCATATTTGGATTTCTCCTTTGGTCGAATAATCAGTGCATTCGGTAGTGTCACTAATCTTCGTGCCCTCTTCTTCCCCTGTTGCTTCGAAAGCTGGTCTTGGCGTTGCATCTTTTTCTTTTCACTATTTGATTGTACCAATTGCCAATCAGTGGTTTTCTCGTTAGAGCGTCGTGTATCATCGTCACTAATTGCGGTTACCCCGGTTTCATTTTTCTTCATCCTGTTCTTGTTGTTTCCGGTGTGTTGTGGCTTATCTTCTTCATTTAAGGACGGTCCACTTTCTTTCATCCTTTTTTGCAGCTGCAGCTGGTTTATTGTCCCTGGCGACTCCCTCTCCTTCCTCTTATAGTTTCGCCTGACAGGACGGTCAGTTGGATTCCCGTCTCCGTCACTCCCAGTGTCCACATCCATCCGTCTTGTTCCCGCTACGATTTTAGCGTAGGACGCTACAGGCATGGGCGATGTTTGGGCGTCTTTAGTCACCGCACTAGAGAGACGTTGTCGTTTCCCTCTCATGTCATCCTCCAGATTCTTTAGCTTTTTGTAGGCAGTGCCTATGCTGGCCAGCTTCACTTTAACTTCCTTGTGGAGGTTCATCTTCGAATCAGCGAATGTTCTTGCCTCTTCGATAAGTTCCTCCAGGCGGATCCACGCTTCGATCCTCTTCTTTTCAGCCTGTTCGTCCAAGGCTGCTTGTCGGGCATGATGCCCGTTTCCACCGACTACATCTTTGTTTGGTTTTGTTTTTTTATATTATCCATACTATTCCCACGAGAACCTAGGGAAATATCAGTCCACTCCAGCAGAGCCCCGGTTGCTGGAGCAAGGCCACTGCTTACGCCTGAGGTGGGACCTGATGCCCCAGGGGAACCGTTTGCGACGTCGTACCCCCGACGCCATACAGTCCTCGGCACGGTATCTTGACACCTTGACTTGGGGAGTTTTGTCCGCGGGAGCTATTTTATTTCACTCCTACCCTCTGCTCCTAAGAACAGCGAGCATTCTCCTATCCGCAGTTGGAGACGCGCCCGGTAGCAGTATCTCCTCAGCCCCGGGCTATGTATGTATGTATGTATGTATGTATGTATGTATGTATGTATGTATGTATGTATGTATGTATGTTCATTTGTTCCCTCATAGCTCCTTAACTACTCATTAGAACTGGACAAATCAGGTGTCGTTAGAAGCGTCATGATCGTCTTCTGGTTATAGGCTATATGAAATGTCACTGAATCTAATGTGGCGCCCTCTAGCCAACATAAAGTACTGCATTAAAAAATAAATTTTAGATAAATATGTCGTGTTTGGTATCATTGGAAAGGGCGTTACTTGTACATTTCAAAAACATATATATTATTAGCATTTTCTCGTGACTTTGTCCGTATTTATTCGATAAGTGTGGAATTTCTATGGTATGCTCGTTTGTTCCCTCCTTTCTAAGCTACTAGTCAAAATAAGACAAATGAGGTATCGTTAGAAGCGTCTTGATTGTCCGCTGGTTATAGGTTATACGACGTGTCATTTAACCTAATGTGGCGCCCTCTAGCCGACGTAAAGTACTATTTCAAAAAATAAATTTGAGAGAAATATGCCGTGTTAAGTATCATACGAAAGGGCGTTACTTGTACCTTTCAAAAATATATATATTATAAGCATTTTCTTCAAGTAATGAACCATAGTCGATGACACTTTAACAACGCGTGACTACGGCTTTTGAAACTTGTTTCATGCTTTTTCAACGTCATTTTTTGTCGTAGTTGGGTTTTAGTTTTTACTTTTTTTTTTTATAAAAAAGAAATTTCTATGTTTAATTCATCGACTCTGATTTGGCTCCACAACGCATTCTAATTACATGTCCGTGGGGAAGTTCCCCCAAAAAACGTGAATCACACAGAAGATGGCATTAAGATAGTGGCTAGTAGATACGTGTAATGGGGGAATGAGTCAGACGGTCATATCTCAGTCGTATTATACGAAGGGAAAATATAATTAATTTTATAGCCAGTGAAATGTTGCGAAGTTAAAATGTTGGGCCGCTTCCTGTTGTTGCAACTGGTAAGAATTACTCACTAGTATATTGGTTAGTGATTGTGAATGTTAAGTAAGAGGTGGCAGGTTCAATTCCTGACAATGACAAATAATTTTGTGATGAGAACGATTACTTGGTTTGCTTGGTGTAACTTATCTATAAATGTGTGGAATTATATATGTAACGGGTGTCTCAGTAAGAGTGCATTTTATCATTTTAAATAAAAACTCGTTTTTTGAGAGATTTTTGTTTTTTTTTAGTGGATTGTAAAAAAGACATCTACCAATTAAGTATAGAACAAAACATCCGTCAAATGGCCCACAGCTCTGGTGAGGGGTCATTAATCTTTTCATGAAATTTTTCATGACGTTTACTGAATGTGGCTGCATGTTACCGACGACGGGTTTGATATCGGTTTTGAGCTCAGGAAATGTTTCTGTTTTTTTTTTTATATATGCTCTGCCAAAATGACTTTACTCTGCCTGAAGGGAAGCATAAGCAGAATCCAATAGTGGTGGTCACCGCACTCATTGCGAATGCATTCAATGCAACAATGCAGCATGGCGACCCACACCATGGCGGCCTAGTGATGCTTCTGCATCTTTGGCCCTCCGGTCTCGTACTCACCAACGAAACACGGCAACATGATCGCTGTCATTTTACGTTGATTTTCTGTGCTCAGGTAGCGCTGGGCGAGCCGGCCCTTTCGTGCTGAAATCAGCGTGGCTCTACTACCTTTTATCGCATAAAACCGAGATTTCAAAAAATTCCACAGAAAAACGCTGCACTGTCTCGCCTGAAAATTCTTTAAAGTGTGCAAACGGTGTCATTTCAACATCTTAAACTTTTCACAATTACAATGCGTATTTTTTATAAAGTGCTCCATTTTTAATAATCGGAATAAACATATAATGTAACATCAGCAAAATTAAAGAGTCGTTACATGCTCAAAAAAAAACTTGACACTAAATTTAAAAAGTGCACTCCTATTGAGACACCCTAAATATATTATTAAAGCGACTTTATCAGCATTCAAGTTTCTACAGGATAAAACATTCAGACATAAAAAATGATCATCTTCATTACATAATTGTATGTCATAGGTAGGAATCGAACTTCGACCTCTGGCTAGTCATAACGAATATAGGGATATGCCCTGTCATACAATGTATTAAATGCCAAACATTAACTAAAATTGAATATACCACATAAAAAATGGAAGCTATAGAAACAAATACATTTATAAAGAGCATTTTGAAAGTTTGTTTTTTTTATGGAATACGTTTGCAAACGAGCAGACGTGTCGCCTGAAGGTAAGCGATTTACGCACCGCCCATGGACATCCGCAACAGCAGAGGCGTCACGAGTGCGTTGCCGGCCTTTTAAGGCAGAGAACTCTCTTTTCTCGAAGGTCGTATTTTGCTTCACTAAATTAGAAATAGAAAACAGTTTTAGAGACATGTTAGTTAAGTGGCGAAACAACAAAATAAGCATCATTCACACAGTTATATTATATACACTTGTATATTAACTTCGTCACTTTATACATCTACATTGTACAATCGAACCACAATTTTTATTGATCTTGTGCAATAAAACGATTTTATTTTGATACAAACAACAATTTTACTGTCACTTGTATTGGAATCAATCAGGAATACTTGCCGGGTTTACTGGCCAACGTTCAGTTGGAATAGTTCTCGACTCTTATCGGTGGCTGGCAAGCGAGTGCAAATAAACAATTTTATGACTCCCACTTATCCTCGCGTCGAATTTATTTCGAACTTGCCAACAAAACAACTTTTCTCGTACTAAAATTTCACATCAAATATATTCACGCTCTTAATCTTGGAGAGGTAAACAGAGACGTAGTTTTTGACGGTATTTTTCAATAACCTAATAGACGAAATGCTATTACTTTTTTATGCCCTAACTATATTTAGGTATGTGCTTGTATACACATTTTCAAAGATACACTCGAGAGTACTGGGTACCGTTTTCTAAAAGAAATGAAATTTCCATCATCATTATCATCATCACCAGGCTTTAAATCTTGTGCTGGTTATAGACTGGTATAGGTTAGAGGTGAGATATTGATGTACTACACCGCGCTGTCCAGACCAGCCGGCCATTATGGCAAGTTTTCCTTCACTGGAAAACTTGTTTTGGAGTGTTGTTATTATGCTTAGTTTGCTCCCTAAGTTGTGGAATAAAAAGAGGTCATGAGATTCCGTGATCATAATCTGCTACATCATGTAATCATCACACGGACTTGAACTTTTCAAGGTCGAACAAAAAAATTTATATCAAAAATAATCAGAAATTTAAACAAAAAAAACCGACTTCAAGAACTGGACCAAATTGAAATGGAACTACACGGGAAGCACCAGCTTTCAAATAAAAAAAGAATTTTCAACATCGGTTAACTCAATCGAAACTTATGAAGGAACAAACATAAAAAAAACAGTCGAATTGCTCCTTTTTTGAAGTCGGTTAACAAAGACGTTAACAAAAGCTAGTTTGTTACAAAATTGTGCTTCTATAAAATGAACATATCAATTTGTAAGTCACGAGTTACGTAGACAACCTTCAAGATTAAAGACTAAACTAAAAAAAAATTACAACAAAGGTCAGAACAATCAGGTCAAGATGGGTCCGAAACTAATCCTAATTTGATCAAAATGCATGAAATACATACGTGACTGTAACAAATTAACTTATTTTTGCAATCCAGCGCTTAGCTCTCGCTATGTCTAGGTTTTATATGCTAGAGGAGATGGAGCAGTAAGTCGACTGTTTACGAAGTTTTTTAGTTTATGACAATGTCACTAAATGATATCATCATCTTCCTAGCCTTTATTATTCCCAAGATTTGGTTTTACCTGTATATCAGTTTTGACTTTGACTGAATTTAGACCTCCGAAACCCTGAGGGTGAACTGAATTGAAAGGTTGAAATAGTTGTCAGTACAGTTTGAGGGCACTGACTTTCCAATAACGATTTGCTCCAAAGCACAGGCGGGAAAAACCACCATCTTCCAAACGCCAGGCTGCTATTAAAAATTTCTTGTAAGAAAAACCTAACAACAGTCCGAACCCGGGAATCGAACCCGAGACTTCTTAATCTGCAGTCGCTCACGCTTACCACTAGACCAATGAGGTAGTCCAATATAACCAATGTAACTAGATGACGCCACGGTAAATTTAAAACTCGTTGTTAAGAATCTCCAGTATTTAATGGAAGGCGCTATAAATCTCCATATAAAACTCTATCAGGTGTTACACTCCATTAAGTGACCCTGTAAAAGAAGGTATTCAAAGGCTGGAACGCTTGTAAATTTTTAGATACTGTTCGAACTTGTACTTCTACCGTAATCCATAACTGCATGGCATGGACATGGACACCTGATATTCAAGATTAACATGCGTTTCCAACCCTTGAGTACCTCCATAGGCACGAGAACTTCTATATTGCGATTCAGGATTGGTAGTTTCTTCGTTTCCTTCATTACTCATACCACATACATGAAGACGGAGCTGTTGACAAAAACTAATCTTTGAAATATATGTCTAGATATAAAGTATGTTTGTCGATAGTCTAGTTACCATTAATACCAAAGCAAAAAGCTAACATTTTTGATTTTAATTACTGTTGAACTTACAAAATAAATGTAGCTCATTATATTCGTTATATTAATTCCCTCAGCAGAGATACGAGAGATACGAGAGATACGAAGTTATTTATAGCAATGATACTGTGTAACGTTTGCTTTCCAGCTATATACGCAATGGGTGCGATTCAATTTCAACTGCGGTACTTACACCACAAGGCACTTTATGAACAGAAAACTAAGTTGGAACAAATGTTTAAGACTAGGTAATATAATTACCAATTATGCTTTTAGTTTTATTGAGAACGTGTAAGGATTTATTATAAGAGAAATATAATGGAGCCCTTTGTTCCTCTAATGCAAAAGTTTCTGATCGAATTAAATCATTTGATAAATAAGGTCTATCACTGTCTGATAAAAACGTAAAAAAGTTGTTCAATTTTCATGCATAAATTTTGCACCCAAAAATAACCAAAGCTAAATCTGAATTCCTTTACCGACTATTAACTGCTAAGAAAGCGTCATTTATTATTTTGTATTAGACGAACTATTTAGCCGCCCTAGCTAAATCGACAACCCTAGTCAAACGTAAACATTAATAGAATACTAACAAATGACGTCGCCTCGTCGAGGATGACGTCTTTAGTGCTAAGTCACGTGGACAAAACTAAATAATGGTTAATAATACAAGATAAAGATTGTAGAAAGAGATTCAACGGTAGAAATTTGAGTTGACTTCGAGTGTGACATTATCAGATTAACATTTTCTTTTTTCATTGTTTCTTTTTTTTACACACAACGCCATCTAGTTTCAAACTAAACAAAGCATGTAATATGGGTACTAGACAACTGATATAAGTACATAAATACTATTTTTATAAATACATTCACATTAAACATAGGAAACACCCAAACTCCGATTCCAATATTTGCAGATTATATAAACATTTGGTTTAATC
The DNA here is from genome assembly GCA_905220595.1 of Spilosoma lubricipeda. Lineage (NCBI taxonomy): Eukaryota > Metazoa > Arthropoda > Insecta > Lepidoptera > Erebidae > Spilosoma > Spilosoma lubricipeda. The sequence continues at coordinate 12,872,572 of HG992300.1, read as the reverse complement.
CGGAAATCGAAACCGAGACCTCGAGCACAACAGTTGCATACACCACCACGGCGCCACCGAGGCAGTATTAATGTAATCGCAAATATTTAAACTTCTTTTAAAATACTAACAAAAACTTTTAATTACATAATAATGCTAATGTGCATTTTGATAGCCCGCCCAAGATTAACATTACGCTTAGAACAACAGAGATGCAGACCAAATTGCGTGAGTCAGCTTGTCTATACAAATAAATGAAATTGGAGTGTCTGTTTGTAATATTAAAATAATCGCTTTTTACTAAATGCATATGTATGTATACACGATACATATACCAAAAATGTAATAAAAAAGAATTTTGTCTATATGTCTGTCTGTTCCGGGTAATCTCTGGACCGTCTAGACTGATTTTGACGGGACTTTCACTGGCAGGTAGCTGATGATCCAGGGAGTAACTTAGGCTACTTATTTTAGACTAACTTTGTCCCGCGGCGTTACTCGCGGTACAACAATAACCACGGCTAACACCGCGGGGTTCAGCTCGTATTATATAAACATTATTTAACACTTGTACTTCTGCATCTCGCTGTACAGTGACTACGAAGCTTTTCCGTCTGCGCGACAATCCTGTCTGTGTTTGTCACTTTTATTACATTCTGTTTATCTCTTAAATTAGTTTCGCCAGCGCTGATGATGGCTCCCAACTTGTGTCTATATATCAAGCTTGTACTTTATTTTTAGTTTTTTGATTAACAGTATAATTATAGTAGATTTATTGTAAGTTATTTAATGGTTTTTTAAGTAACCTGACTGCTAAGCTTGAGCTTCTGAGTTTGATTTACGCAAAGTATTAGATAGTGAGTATGAGTTGCGGAGGTCTGATGCCAGTCGCTACGTGGAAAAACTGTATTTCATGGAGGATGAGGATGTGGATCATGAGGATGCGATTTAAATTATATAAAGTCAGTATTCATTTATGTTTAATTACGTCTCCGCGTATTATTCTTCGGGTATTAAAACGTGAGTGTGTGTACATACTTCAGTGTGTTTCAACGCAATTAACTCGGAAACTACTAGACGATTTAGAAAATATAGCAAAGTAAATGGAGGGAAGGAGCTTATAGATTGGTATGTATGTTACGGCATTTAGGAGTGAGCAGTGACCATGAAAAGCCGTTGATGTTACGAGAAACGGTTAGTAATATATTCAAGGAAATACTACTGCATTCATTATGATTAATTTCTATGTAGTCCAGTCATTTCGTAGTTTACCTAGAAAGTTTTTCTGGAGAATTTTGAAAATTGGTGATTGTATAGATATCGACGTGCTCTTTTTACCCGACTACGGCAAAGACAAAGGAGGGTTATGATTTTGACAGGCTATGTATGTATGTTCATCTGTTCCTTCATAACTTCGCAACTACTTATTAGAACTGGACAAATGAGGTATTGTTAGAAACATCTTGATTGTCCGCCGGTTATAGGCTATATGACGTGTCACTGAATCTAATGCGGTCGATCCTCTAGCCGACATAAAGTACTACTGTATTAAATTAATAATTTAAGATAAATATGTCGTATTTGGTATCATTGGAAAGGACGTTACGTGTACATTTCAAAAATGTATATATTATTAGCATTTGCTTGTGACTTTGTCCGTATTTATTCGATAAGTGTTATATTACTATGATATGCTTGTCTGTTCCCTCTTTCTTTCTAAACTACTAGTCAGAATAAGGCAACTGAGGTATCGTTAGAAGCGCCTCGATCTTCCGCTGGTTATAGGCTATATGACATTTCACTGAATGTAATGTGGCGCCATCTAGCCTACATAAAGTGCACTATTAAATATATGACTTGACTTAAGGTCCTATGTCCCCTAGATGGGGCAGAGGGCATCCACAGTGCATCGCCATCCTGTTCTGTCTTGAGCGTCTCGCTTGATTTCGCTCCAGGTCCTGCCAATGGCCTTCGCTTCATCGATGATAGTTCGCCGCCAAGTTTGTTTTGGACGGCCGCGCTTGCGGTTTCCTTGGGGATTCTTAGGGCTTGCCTCGGGATGTGGTTGGAATATCTTCAGTGGTGTGGCCTATCCAGCCCCATTTGCGTCGTTTGATCTCTTGATCGATCGAGACTTTATCGTAAAGATCCCACAAGTGAGCGTTGGATATTCTCTCGGACCAGAATATACCGAATATATGGCAAAGGCATCGGTTCACGAAGACCTGCAGTTGATGCGAGATAGCCTTTGTGACCTTCCATGTCTCGCACCCGTATAGAAATACTGTTTTCACGTTGGACCGGAATATTTTTAGTTTGACTCTCCGTGTCAGTTTCCGTGATTGCCAAACGGGTCGCAGCTGCGCAAAGGTTGCTAGTGCAATTAAATCTATAGGTACAAATAAATAAAATTGGAGTATCTGTTTGTAACATTAAAATAACCGCTTTTTAATAAATGCCTACGTATGTATATACCGTACATGTATCAAAATAACATTTTTTACAATTTTTATCCGATTTTGACGGGACTTTCACTGGCAGATAGATGATGATCTAAGGAGTAACTAAGGCTTTTACCGTGGTGCGACAATAACCGCGGGTAACACCGTGGGGTTTAGCTTATAAAAAATAAATTTTAAATAAATATGCCGTGTTTGGTATCATTAGAAAGGACGTTACGTGTACATTTTAAAAATAACATATATTATTAACATTTGCATTTATAACGTTGTCCATATTTATTCGATAATTGTGATATTATAACGGCACCATAACGTTTTAAATAAAACCCAACTACGTCAAAACACGACGCTAAAAAGTATGAAACAAGAGTTTCAGGACACTGGATGAACCAACATTCTGAGGAAACATACGATGCGATAATGATAGTACACAATTATCAGTGTACAGAGATACACATATTTATGTTTGAAAAGCCGTAGTCACATATGTAACGACATAGAAACATACCATAACAACTTTAACAATGCGTGACTACGTCTTTTCATACTTGTTTTATACTTTTTCAGTTTTGTTTTTTGTCGTGGTTGGGTTTTAGTTTTTTTTTCACATTTTTACTTTATCGCCTCGTCCAGGTAACCCACTTTTTTAGCACCAAATAACGGTACTAATGGTGTATGGGCAACTTTATAGTTGCATAGTCACCAACAAACGGGAGATTTACTGCTCTTTAAGGGCATTACCCCCAACTGAGAATTGTCACTTAAAAGAAATAAGTAAGCTGTTGTTTTGGGTAGCTGTCTTCCACAGCTTTGAGAAACGAGGGACCATTTATTTATTACTCCCCGCTCCCCGCGGTTGTTGACGAACATTTGCACCAACAATCCGTAACCGCTACCGAGATAATAATTAAAAATATAAGCAATCCTGGTCAGGTCAACCTTTGGATGGGTCAGTCTTAACACATCGAGATATCTCCGTGTACGGTTGATTGATTGTTTTACGGACAGTTAGAGAACATCCTTGTCTAATATTTGCGCTGTGGAGATATGATCACGTAATGGAAGTTCTGAGGTGTGAGTGGACTTAAAGTGGACCCCAAACTAATTGAGAAAAAGGTTCGGATGAATAATCATTCGATTAAAAGGTTTGGTGAATAATAGTTACTCGAGTATTAATCTAGGCTTGTAGTAACGGTTTGGTTTTTGCAACCGATAACCTACTGTTTTCTCAAAGAATTGGGTTATCACACTCAACAATGATTTTATTTAAATGCTTTTATAACTTCATTCGTCTGTAATTACTAGGTAAAATAATGTACTAGGAGCATTAATTCTTGCAGAATTTTTTGTTTTTTTTTTTAAAGACAACACGAAAGTTACACAAAGAACACCCAGATTCAGAATAACAATTAGTGAGTCACACAAAGTGATTTCTGAAGCACTGATTTTTTTAAAATTTGGTATGAAGATACTTTGATTCTTAAGGAAGCTACTCTTTACTCCGAAAACGCTAGTTTTTTTCTATAAAAAATTATTACTTTGAGAGGGTCATACTATAATAATACACATACCCGGAATATAAACATCTGTGAACATCCTAAGTGATACCACAGCCTCACAGAAAACCGGTGTGAAACAGCGCCTGCGCTGTCTTTCACAGCAGGCCCATAAACCCAATCCCTCCCCCATCCCCTACCCCTCTCCCAAAGACCGGGAACGCGCTTGCGACACCTCTAATGTTGCGAGTGTCCATGGTCGGCGGTAATCGCTTACCATCAGGCGATACGTCTGCTCGTTTTCCCCCTATTCCATAAAAAAGAAGAAAAAACTTGAATTATTTTCTAAGTTAGTTACTTTGCATACGTTTTTCACACTTTAAGAGATACTGTATTATGAATTATATACCTATGTACTTACATAATCCGATTTTTACATCGCGTCAGAAAGTAATATCACTGTGTCGTCTTTTAAGATAAGGATTGGATAACAAAATGGCCTCTCAAAAAAATTAAATGCTTGCAATCTAAGCGGATCGCGATCTTTTCCAACGATCCTGTGAGACTTGGATAAGTGTCTAAATCCAACGCTACTTTTATTTCACGTAATGTCAAGATCATCATAATCAGGTAATCAATTGTCTAGAGTGGAAGACGCTGACGACTGTAATACAATGTATATTAGTACAGTCGTCATCGACATCCTCTTATGATCGAGAATTTAATTCTAAAATAGAAATAGAACATACGAGAAAATTGTAAAACAAAGTGATTAAATATTATAAATGAAATGAAATGAATATAGTTTCAATAAAAATAAAAAATGTCAACGTTGGAAAAATTTATTTTACCTAAATTGGACATTGAGTCTGAAACCTAAAAATAACATTATACATAACTCTTTAAGGCTTTTCATAAAGGTATTTTCATTATCCCTGTAATGATGATGAATCTATACTAATATATAAAGCTGAAGAGTTTGTTTGTTTGTTTGTTTGAACACGCTAATCTCAGGAACTACTGGTCCGATTTGAAAAATTCTTTCAGGGTTAGATAGCCCATTTATCGAGGAAGGCTATAGGCTATATATCATCATGCTAAGACGAATAGGAGAGGACCACCAATGAAAAATGTTTCAAAAACGGGGGGAAATTATCACGCGACGGGCAATAGAAGACGCAAACGAGGTTGCGTGGGTCGGCTAGTAAATGATAAAAGTAAAAAGCATTCTTTACCGGTGATGGCGAAGGCCTGATTAATAAATAAGACACGAAAGCTGTAATAAACAAAACTCTTAGCCACATTACTATTAAAGCAAATGAAAAAAATCATACATCGATTTTCAAGATTTTGAATGGTAAACATTCAGTCTAAATGCTGCTCGTAATAAAGTATAGGCGGGAAATTCTGATAAAACTTTATAAGCACGCATCTATGGTCGTTTGGCGCGTAATGTGTGTTCTCCAAGATGGCGGCTAAACAAAATGGCTGATTGCATCGGCTAACTACCAACTGTTCTATGGTGTTGTCTTTGTAATGGAACTGAAAATTTTAGGTCAAAGTGATCTTTATATTTTGCTAGTGTTCTTAAGTTCATTATTTTCAGTTTGAAACAATGTCAATCGTGATAGTATATCTACTGTATATCTATACTAATATTATAAACGCGAAAGTTTGTTAGTATGAATGGATGGATGGATGTTTGTTACTCTTTCACGCAAAAACTACTAAACGGATTTGGATGAAACTTTACAGTAATATAGCTTATACATCAGAATGACAGATAGGCTACTACTTGCCCGTTAACCGACATACACGCGGGCGGAGCCGCGGGCAACAACTAGATGACTATAGTTTATGATCTGACTAATTAGATTTCAAAGTATCGCAATTTTATCCCTGCTGTCCTAGCTAAGTAGACTACAACAAGTCTAGAAACGTAAACGTTGGTTGTTTGTTTTTAACCGACTTCAATCTAAAATGGATGAGATTCGGAATTCGACTGTATTTTTTTTACCCGACTACGGCAAAGCCAAAGGAGGGTTATGATTTTGACAGGCTATGTATGTATGTATGTATGTATGTATGTATGTTCATTTGTTCATATGTTCCCTCCTACCTCCTTAACTAATCATTAGATTTGGACAAATGAGGTGCCTCTAGAAGCATCATGATCGTCTTCTGGTTATAGACTATGGAACATTCCTAAGTTAAGTAAAGTAAGCCGTAGTCCATGTGGTGTAATGTACCATAGTCCATAACACTTTAACGACGCGTGACTACGGCTTTTGAAACTTGTTTCATACTTTTTAAGCGCCGTTTTTTGTCGTAGTTGGATTTTAGTTTTTACTTTTTTTTATTTAAAATGTTTTGGTGCCTCTATAATACTTATTGTTGTGCAAAGTTTATTTAGAAAAGAATCGTTAGCGACTGTAGAAAGAATATGGACGTGAAACACTTGCAACTTGACTAAGGATGCTGTATAGCTTAGTTTGTAATATTTTAGTGAGTTTCACCTATCTTGAGTATTAGACTTTTTTTGGATATATTAAGGTCCAAGTAAATTTAAATACCTATGTAGAAATAAAATATCAAACAAACATTGGCCCGTAAAACAAAAATAAAATCTCAACTGGAAACAATTCGAGAAGCGTGGTCGTACAAGTTTATATCTTCATTCCGTTTCTAAGCTCAATATATTACTTGTAGTAAACAACAAAATAACAATACAAGCCTAAATAAAATTAACTTGCCTCCTATAATAAAAGGGAATTCACAACCGTAGAAAAATACCTATAGGGCTTACAGAACAGAATACTTTAGCATACGTTACTGTTTTAAGTACGTTACAAAATTTTGCTTGTGATGAAAAACAGTGATGGATGACGTATATGAATAAAGTCTCAATGTTTTGTCGGTTGATGGATCAGCCGGTTAACGAAACCGCCAGCAATGAAGTATTACAAGTAATCCTTATATTATAGAGGATACACATAGCACGAACCTGTATTTGCGACAACTTGGAAAAGAAAAAAAATGGCTTTTAATATCCTAGTTTAGATCAATCTGCCGCTATTGCTAAATATACAGAAAATGAATAGGTGACTTATGGTCTTATCCACAAAACACTATCTCTAATTAAAGGATCAATATATGGCCACTCCATCCGAACGTTTACGAGCTATCAACTAAAGACCCCTTTCCTATCCGAGACTTTTAAGGTACTTTTATTGCCTTTTTACCAATCGCTAAATCAGCCAAGCCATAGCAGGAGGATGATGGCGACTGTCAGTTCATACATTGTTTTTTAATATTCGTAAATAATGGAGTATCTAATCGAAAGGGTGTTCAAATAACAGAATAAAGTCGATAGTACTAATAATTACAAAATACTATTACTTTACCTTATAATATCTACGTAAGGAGGAGCCAGTGTTGTGATCTTCGAACTCAAATGCCTACCTAAGGGAAAGCTATATAATTATAGATGCTTTTCGGTGAGAGTATATCTATATCGCGATACTGTTTTGTAGATTCATCGCAAGACAGTTACTCTGTAGTTCAGGCTATCTTCAATATATGGCGCTGTAGTATACCTTTTGGTAACGTACGCAGGTTGCAGGGCTACAGTATGCAGGGCGAAACCGTCCAAATGCAACACCTAAACGACAGTTGAACGGCCGAATCAACTCCCTTACTTGAAGAACCTGCTTAGAACCCACCTAAACAATGAATAGAACCTAAAATCACTGGTATTTAAACTTATTTCTTTAGTCAATAAATAGTCATAAATACGTATAAACCACAACAGGAGATAATTACTTACTTAGCTCTAATGGAAACTGTTTTTACTGATATTTTATAGAATGATGTGGATTATTTATAAAATACGTCAGTAATTGATGCAATAGTATGACTTTGTTATTATTTATGTTCGTAATATAGATGGATTGACACCACAACTGCGGTTTGATATCCGCTTTGAATAAAAACAAAATTAGTTTTAAAGTATTGCTAAATTTACAACTCTCTGTGAGGTGATGAATTAAAACTTTAAGTCTAACCATCCCTATTCTTCCCATAAGAGTCGTAGGAGTTGGCTAATGAAGCAAGTTCTATAGGACTGCAAAGAGAAGGAAAATTTGATACTGTTACGAAGAAAGATCATCCCAACACGGCAGCCGTGAATCAGCAACATCGCGAATGTTCTCGTTGATTTCGAGAAGCACAGAACAATGAAACTTATATCGATATAGATGGAGTCGAATATAGATTGATTGTCGCGCAGTTGATTCTAATACATTTACAGGCTCGTTTTTTGGAATCTGTCATCGAAAATTCTCGAGTAACAGCGTTTAATATAAAAATGCGTCTCGCGGGTCGCGATTCAGTTCAGTTCGAGCTACAGTGCGACAAATATCGGAGTGATATCGGTGATTAACCCAGGGACCTCAACGACAATTGAGGACTGTTATTCTAAGTTATACTGAGATTTTAAAAGTATCTTTTGCATATCATAAAGTTTATTTCTCAAATCCATCGAACCCTAACACGTTATAATACAAACCCTACACCTGTCTGAGTAGCGTGGTGGCAAAGATCAAAACTGCCTTTCAAAGTAGAGACTTATTTCTAGCAGTGAACAGTGGCTTGTCGATGATGAATTCAACGAGAACAAAGCAAATATTTACTGCATACTATATTGTAATATTACAGGTTATCAAGGTCATTTCAAGTATACAAGAAATCCTTACTCTACTGGAATGTTTGACATTTATCCAAGCAGAGGGTCCATGAGAATAAATGGACGCATCTTATAGGTTATCTCAGTAATAAGCCAGTGATTAACGGAATATCTCGACATTTCTGATAACTCCTTAAGGTCACCTTCCTCGAGTAGTATGACTAACTGCATACCTCTTATTTAAGTGTACTTTATAAGGCTCTATTATGGCGCTGAGAATACTTAAGTAGGTATATATAAGTGTTATGAATCATATAAGTTGATTTATGCAAACAATGTTGTGCACAATGCACGCTTTTTATGATATATCGGCGCCAATGTTCACAGGTTATTGTAGGAGCTTAGATTCTTTTATCTATGTAAGGGTTTTATATAAGAGGCTAGAGTGATTAATCGGAACACATAGTTGGGAATTAATAAGGCTGGTGTAATAAAACGTATTGCAAGATAATTAAATTCTACTACGACGGATTTACTTCACTTAATGCCCTAAGTCCCCTACTTTTTTCTCCCACTTTAGGTATATTAGCTTATAACCGATTGAAATACATTACTAGGAAACCAGGTTACCTTCAGAAAGGTGATCTCAAGTATCTCGACGGACCCCGACAGATCTACGGATCGTAAATAATTCCCTTGTGTGTGGGTACCTGTCACACCCTGCACTGCGCCTGCTGAGGTCGAAGGTTATCGACCTCTGACATCTGTGGTACATAGCCCGTTCCTGAGCCTTGAAGTATTCTAAACCTCTTAATGTATTATTTTGTTGAACAAAATTTGTTGTTGCAACAAATTTTATTCTCTCTTATTTCACCTAATTTGCACTGACTAATAATCGAACCTACAACCTCAAAGCTCAAAGTTTTCGAAGTTATCCATTTTCGACCTACTGTTATCTATCAAACTGAAATGCTACAAAACATAAAATCACTGATCCGTTTTGTAAGTCCAGCGTCATGTAACTAAACCTTACAGTGACGTATCACTTACAATCACCCGAATAAGGCCCGGCATTCACTAGCATTCACCCGAAATTGTATGGGACTGGTTTACATCGTTGATGTCAGAGATACTGTCTATGTCCAGTTATTGTGTGTCTGCTTATCAGCTGGACAGATTGATATAACTGATGTAAGTAGGATAACAAACAGTACAAACAAACAGTAAAGAGAAGGAAAAAATTAACACAAATCCTTTACCATGGCAAAACATCATTTTAAAGCAGAGACCTGTGCCCAACAGTATACTGTTAGGGGCTGTTGGGAAGAGCAAAAAAAATGAATTACTATAACATTAACTTTAAAGTACATATAATATATTACTATCAACGCATGTTCTTTACCGCAAATTCATTAAAATCAATGCCTACCGGAGGCCCATAACCCAAACCCCCTCCCCCTATCCCCCAAAGGCAGGCAAGGCACTTGTGACGCCTCTGGTGTTTGCAGGTGTCCATCGCCGGCGGTAATCGCTTACCATCAGGCGATACGTCTGCTCGTTTGCCCGCATATTCCAAAAAAAAAAAACCCTCTTTGGAATATAGTTAAATTTTTATTGCATTACACTAATTACCCACAGTGATACACTCAATTCGTAATATGACAGAGGAACTTCATCCCTTAATTTAATTCTCGTTCTCTATTCACACACTGGCACAAAGAATTTACCTCATCACAGGATGTTCTACATACGATAGAGGACACAAAACATGTCTCATCCACCCAACTCCTATAGAAATCCAAAAAAGACTTTTCTAAAAATATCACTCACACATCGAGAGTCAAAGCCATTTTCCCTTTTGAGGCTTCACAGTGTAATACAATTGCTTTGAGCGTTTCAAATGATTATTTGTTACTTTTCACTCGCAAATTTCAATCTGAAATGTATGATGAAAAGAATGAATGAGATTTTTTCCGTACAAAAAAAAATTAAAAGACATAAAATGGGTCAAGGTTTATGCTTTGAGTGTATGAAAGTAAGAATTCAAAGATCTATAATGTTATACTGCCAATGGTAATCGGTTACCGGGTTATGTATGTCAGCAAAATAACCAAAGTAAATGCGTATTAAGACTTTAAACCTCTAAAGAATATTTATTCAAGGAAGACATTTAAAAACAATTAAAACTTTAAGAGACGAGAGAAAGCTTGTTATGCGATTTTTAATAAATGCAATAGTAAATAACTACTAATTTATCATCGTCTAAAACATTATACATAGTAATAACGTCGGAAGAATATCACCATTTGATATATATTGTTATATTTTCATACATTGATGTTGCAAAACTAAAGCTTTTCAAAACTATCAATATAGAAACATCAATGTATTAAAATGAAATTCCTATCTTCGAAATCAGACAGCGTGAAAACGATTGACACAGTTCCAAATTCTAAATTCAAATTCCATACATGGAAACGTTTTGCAATCAGACATATTTATACCAGTTTACAAAGGCACTTGGGTTATTTCTTGTAGTTCTTATTTTAATACGGATAAACTTCAGAATAGTTTATCAAGAATTTTTTTTAAGTTTGATTATGTTGGTAAGTCTTTATAGCACAAACTTGTAAGCTGGTCGGTTAGTGATCTTCGATTTCTCATCGAATTCCGTTCAGAACTAATAAATACTAACTGACAGTTATCTAGTAGAATCAATGCCGAAGTTACCAAATTATTGACAGCTTAAGAGCAACACGGTAGGCAGGTGAGGGAGTGGAGGGGAAGCACGTAGGCGTTTCCCTCTGTCAAAGAATAAGCCCAAGTCAGCCCAACTAGGCCTATGCTTTATATTCTTATGACACAGAATGTGTTTATGTGTGTGTGTGAAATTGTGAATGTTTGTTTTCATTGTTATGTCTTAGTCATAGGCAATTGTTTTTGTATGTGAGTCTACAATGTGTAAGTGTGAGATTTCCCGCGCAAAATTGACAAACTGTTTTTTTTTTCGGAAAAAGACGCTTTGGTTATACACTCCTCTTCGATCTGACGGCTTGTATTGCTCTATAACTGACAATAATAACAAACAAACATAGAACGAATACACGTAACAAAACGATCTTCAAAAAATAATTTCTATTCTAAAGTTCAAAATGATTTTCTCTTTGTTGATTAAAAACTTTTACTTTAATCCATCCTTCAATTTGCAATTTGATGAAAGTAAAAATTCGTATGAATAGTGCAAAAAATTTTTAATTTCACGGTTACATACCGGAAGTGGTTTTGCCGTTACAAATCCACACGTAACTTATAATTATTCCGCATCTGTTGCGCTTAGTTTGATTTTTTTATTCAATGTTAAGTAAAGATTTTATGCTATTACTAGCTGACGTTTGCGTCTTCTATTGCCCGTAGCGTGAAAATTTACCCCGTTTTTTAAACATTGTTCATTGGTGCTCCGCTCCTATTGGCCTTAGCGTGATGACATATATATGATGATGATATAGCCTATAGGCTCCTCGATAAATGGGCTATTCAACACTGAAATAATTTTTCAAATTAGACCAGCGGTTCCTGAGATTATCGCGTTCAAATAAACAAACAAATAAACAAACTCTTCAGCTTTATATATTAGTATAGATGTATGTTTTAAGTAAAATTGTAAAAATATCGTAATAAGAAGTTATTGTAAGGTAATACCTAAAAACCAGTACATTTTCCTAATTTTTATAATTATGATGAGTAGGTTTATTGTTGCGGTGTAACCCGCAGTTATTGTCATACTGCGCAAAAAGTAGCTTAAATTACTCCTTATATCATCGGCTTCACTTTTCAATTGGGCAATGAAGTGGACTTTCAAATAGATTTATGAGTGAAAAATGTAATTTTAAGATTAAAACCTAAACATTGCTATATGTTAATTCGATACTTGTAATTATAATACTTGTTCCGAAAAAATTAAAACCAATTCTCGAACACGTTCGGCCTGTGCGTGACGTTGACAGCTGTCAAGGCGACTGTCATGGCGGCGCGTTAAATTGGCGGCAAACGCAATTTACGCTCATCCCACTTCGTTGTTGGTCTCGTTAGTTTTACGGATTTAGTCAGCGAAAAAATAGCTTATTTTATATATCTGGGCTTTAAAAAAACGACGTAAATATACCTATACGAATATAGAAAACTTATTTTTACTTTTATTTATTTATTTATTTATTTATTTATTTATTTGGACAACCAGTTGTTGTTACATTGAATCTTATGTATATAAAAACAGTAAATTAACTAAAAACTAGTTTAAATGCACAACATTTCAAGGTGTCACAGCATGCACCAATAGAAACAAGTGAAAATATAAAATAGATAAAAATGAAATAAAAACAAGTAAAAGAAAGTAACAAATAGAAATTAAAAAAAAAAAAAAAAACAGACATTCTTATCAAGGAAGACTATACTATTGATACTAAAACCAATTCTTCAACAATCTCAACACATTTGTTTTGAAAGCTGGAAGTTTGTCGGCGAACACATCTACCTCTCCGCAAATTCTGTTGTAGATCCTGGGCAAACGGCATGCGGCTGAGAATTGTTTCAGATTGGTTCTGGCAAGTGGCTGATGCAACAAGCCGGCATTCACGTGTGCTAGTCTGGGTACTCGACGTGGGACTCGTAGGCAAAATGAATTTAAAAGTGATGGACAATCGAACTCGTTCCGTAATACTTTGAATAGAAACGTCAAGTCGTGTAGCTGTCTGCGAACCGATAGGGCGACCATTCCAAAATGATTAAGTTTATCATTATACCTCTTAAGTTGTTTATGAAGTTTACAAGAATAAGTTAAGTGCCTAAGGAATCTTTTCTGTATGCGTTCAATTCTAAGTTGGTGTATGTTGTATTGTGGTGACCAGACTATTGAACAATATTCAAGACAACTACGTACGTATGTGTTGAAAATGGATACTTTCGTGTCTGGATTACGGAACAGTTTGCCGTTGCGAATAATAAATCCTAGCATTTTAGATGCTTTTTTCACGATGTTGTCAATATGTGGCAAAAAAGTTAATTTGCTGTCAAATTGAACACCCAAGTCTCTTACCTCAGCCCTCTCCTGTAGTATTGCCCCATCAATGTGGTATTCTGCCTTTATTAAATTGCGGCTTCGCGTAAACGTGACACTGTAGCATTTACTGGTATTTAAAGACATTATATTATTAGTACACCAGCTTGATACAGCGTCAAGGTCCCTCTGTAGTAATTGACAATCAAGTTCGTTGGTTATTGTTTTGCATAATTTTAAATCATCGGCAAAGAGGTAAGCGCTACTATGTTTAATACAAGTTACTATGTCGTTAATAAATAGGTTGAATAGCCACGGTCCTAAATGGGAGCCTTGAGGAACCCCAGAGGTAGCTATGTAAGGTACAGATTGATAGCCCTTCACCACAACATATTGTGTCCTCTCAGACAAATAAGACTTAAACCATTTCAATAAAGAACCACAGACTCCAACTGAATCTAGCTTTTTTAACAGTACCTTGTGACTAACTCTGTCGAAGGCTTTGGCGAAGTCCATGTAGATTGTACTAATTTGCCCCCCTGCATCAACTACATTCACCAATTCATTGTGATACGCTACTAAATTTGTGCTCGTAGAACGAGATTGGATGAAACCATGCTGTTTATCAGTGAAATACTGTCTGGTATAATTCTTTAAATCGGGATAAATTAAAGCTTCGAATGCTTTGGCAAATATAGATAGTATTGAAATAGGTCTGTAGTTCGAAACATTTTCCTTTTCGCCATTTTTATGAATCGGAACTACTTTTGCATTTTTCCACAAGGTCGGAAATGTGCCCGTTAACAATGATTTATTTGCTATTAAAAAAAAAGGGAAGCTTAATTGTGATGCACATTTTGAAATAAAATATGGTGGAATTCCGTCTGGCCCCGCACCTTTGTGTATATCTACTCGTTCGAAATGCTTTATAACGTCATTGAGCGTAATATGTATGTTTCCAATACTGCTCGTGTTTGCACCAAGTTCAATCGAGTGAGTGCTTTGGCCAGAAGAGTCGACAAAGGTGGAAGAAAAGTAAGACGCAAAGAGATTGCATATACTTGGACCGTCGGAGGCACTAGTGTTATCTTTCAATGTCATAGCTTGGGGAATTTGTACAGCGTTACTGCGTTTCTCTTTTAGATATGTGTAAAAATACTTAGGATTTATTTTAATGTTGTCCTCAACTTTTGCTATATAATTTTTATAACAGAATTTAGCCGTCATTTTGCATCGTTTATTTAGGATCTGTAATGATATTTCATCTAGCGGGTTCTTGTATTTTCTAAATTTATGAAGCAACTTGTTTTTCTCTTTTGTAAGTTTAATCAGACGTTTGGTGAACCAAGGGGGATATCTCGATTTAGATGAATTGGTTTTAGGCACATATTTATCAAATAATTCATGTAAAACTTTATAGAATATAGACACCATCTCACTAACGTCTTTACACACGGCAAATTGAGTTTCCCAATTCATTTTGTCAAGATCAGATTTAATGTTATCGTAGTCAGCTTTGTAAAAATTATAGCGCAAAATATTATTACTTTTTAACACTTTATCGACAATTAGTTCTATTGATATGTCTAATGGAGGGTGGTGTACATCTATGTTTGATAAAAACATGTTCGATTTATTCACGCTTATGTTTGCCATATTGCCCAGTACCAAATCTAAGATTCTGCTCGAGTCATTAGGAACATTATTATGTTGAATGAGATTGTTGAGTGACACAAAATCCAGGAATAGCTGGGCTATTGACGAGCTCTGACATACTACAGGTGCATTACAGTCATTAATATTATCACTGGTATTTAGCCATGAAAGGCAACTCATGTTAAAATCACCTACGAGGCAAATATTATCCATTTCATCGGAAACGCGGTTGAAGTTGTCTATAAAATGTTCGACAATGCTTTTATTTAACGGTGGAGGCAAATAGACAGTGCAGAAGTAAATGGTTTTTTTTGGACTAATTTCTACTTTTACGAAAAGATCTTCACATTGACTTTCTTTTTCTATGCACCGGGTAGAATAAAATTTATTGGAAACTGCTATCAATACTCCGCCACCGTCTTTTTTGTAATGGAAACCTGTACATTCGCGGTCTCTTCTATAAACTGTATACCTGTCATCGAATAATTCTGTATTATAAATATTATTATTCAGCCACGTTTCCGATAATATGACTATATCATAACTAGCACACATCACATTCGCTAGGAAATCATGGGTTTTGGTCCGTAGACCTCTAACATTCTGGTAGTATACACTTATATTATTGAATCTTATATTTGTAAGTACGCTAATGTAATTCTAAATAGACTAGTAAATAGACTTAAACAGTTGGCTGTTTAAGTCTATTTAGTGTTTCAAGGTTTCTAATATAAATCGCATCATCGAGCTCGGTTTTTCTCATGAAGATTCGGCCCTGTTTAATCCAAACAAACCTGAATCCCCTCTCCCTAGCAAACTGTCGGGCAGCAGCATGTAACTTTTTATTCAAGGGTGATAAATGTTCGAGAATGTATATTGGTGATTTGTTTCCACCTATACCTATATGGCTTGTGTTGATTTTATCCTTAGGATTCGCCTTATTAAATATTATACTTTTAGCCAAGAATTCGTCACGAAGTCTAGGGTTAGCCAGTCTGACAATAATTGTGCGAGGTCTTTGGTCTTCTTTGTTACTTTTTGCCACACGGGTGCAGTGATGTATATCGGATTCCTTCAGATTACAGGATACAACCTTTGAGAGTTGCATTATCGCGGTTATCAAATTTTCATGCTTATGTTCGGGAACACACTGTATCTCGAGATTGCTGGAACGGTTGTGCTGCTCCATGACCTGAATTCTAAGCTGTAAGTCCTTTACTGTATTGTTTAGTTCAGCATTTTCTTTTTGAAGACTTCCCATTTCCTCTCGATACGAGGTGATAACAGTTTTGGTACTTTCATAATTTTCATCCAAAAATTTAACGCTGTTCTCTAAAGTAGATATGTCTTGCTTTATTGACTGCAGTTCAGTTCTCACCATTTGTTTTAATGTCTGCTGAAACTCCTCTGCCAAAATTGTTCTCATAAGACTGAGTTCTTCTCTGATAATTACCCGAACATCGTCTTTTGTGAGTAATGAGGATGGAGGGTTAAGGGGTAAAGTCTCATCGCTCATTGACAGCGTTGACAAGGTCTTCTTTCTATGGGTGATATTATCGTTGACAGGCGAGTTCTGCTTGTTCTTTGGTTTTCCAGGAGATACGTCCAGGCGCAAAGGAGTATTACTGTTATCAGTTTTAGGTTGATTAGCACGACAACCAGGGCACCTCCATTTATTTTTTTGCTCATTATTCATGGTAATATAGCGCTTTTCTGTCAGGTTAGCACAAGTCAGGTCATACTTCAGTTTACAAAAAGCACAGTTTAAAAACTCTTTACTGGAGATTTTACTGCGACACCCAGCACATAAACCAAAAGCAGTAGCCATTTTGTAGTTTAAACAGTAGAGAAAAAGTTAGTAAAAAAAGTGGCCAATGATATTCCTTATCCGTCTAGTAGCATGTAGCATTTTAAAGTAGATATATTTCTTGAGGAATAACACTAGGTTTATCTGACAAAAACCATTATCTTTATTTTCTTGTGCTTACAACAATTTTTATCGGTTTTATATCAGTATCATTAGGCTCCATTTTCCGTATGTAACTGTCGCTGACACAACCGATATTTTGGTTGTCATGAGGGTTATTCGTTTAGGTAAAATTCGCATGATATCTCATAGGACATTTCTTTGTAAATGTTTTATCACTTACTATTTTTGTATACATTGACTGCCTCGTTGGTCTCGCGGTTGGCGTGTGCGACTGCTGATCGTGAGGTCTCGGGTTCGATTCCCGGGTCGGACCAAATGTTTGTATGATCTACAAATATTTGTTTCGGAGTTTGGGTGTTTTCTATGTATAATATGTATGTATTTATAAAAAAAAAGTATATATGTATTTGTATCAGTTGTCTAGTACCCATAACACAAGCTCTGCTTAGCTTGGGACTAGATGGCGTTGTGTAATAGATGTCCGAAATATTTTTTTTTTTTTTATATTTTTTTTTTTTATATTTATGAGCCTGCCAAAATGAGTCTAGTGTACCTGATCATAACACAATTCAGATGCGGCCTATTAAGATGCTTCTGCATCACCGGTCTTGCACTCCTCAACGAAACACGACATCACGAATGCTGTCATTTTAGGTAGGACCTCTGTGACAGAGTAGTACCGCCCTGGTTGAGCCGGCTCTTTCGTGGTGAAATCAGCGTGACCTTTAATTAATTTTAAAATAATGTAATGTTTGTCGGTGTAATAACGATTTTTTATTTCATTAGGTTAGGTGTTCGAGATTGTCAGTTTAGTCATAACTTTTATTTAACCAATCGCAACTTAAAAACCTTTTTTGAAATGGTAGACTTAGCAGTGGCCCAATTATTTAATGTTTGCTCGTTTAAAACAAAAGCATTTAAATTTTGATTCATAGGATACCGTTACCATATACATATAGCATACCTACTGCGGAAACAAGGTATAAAACAAACAAATATATCTTATAAAAAAGAAGGCGAAACAGTACAATTGAGTTGGTTCCGCACGAACATACAGCTGGTGACGTCATCTAACAGGTATTGTCGACCTACCAAATCATCCCACGTAGCAATAGACATATTTTTTTATAGTATTGGCGGGCAAACGTGCAGACGTGTCACCTGACGGTAAGCGATTACCGCCGACCATAGACACCCGTAACACTAGAGGCGTCACAAGTGCGTTACCGGTCTTTGTAGTAAAACATGTAAACAGCACTTTTTATATATAAAATGTTACCAATTTAGCAAATCGGAATTAAATAACTGACCTCATTCATTAAAATCGGTTCAGTGGTTTAGGCGCTACGATGGAATATATATATATATATATATTTAGATTGCCAAAATTATTACTCTTTCTTATGGTGTTGCCGTAGTCTGGTAGAAAAGAGGCAGCTGTGCATTTCATTGTTATCTCATAACAGTCTAATTAATGAACCAATTTTGAAAAATCTTCTTTTATTCTATTCCCGTCTATTCTTCTACTTCCAACTGGTTCCCCTTTTCCCTTCATCTACAAGACACACGTACCAACCTTGGAAGTCACCGCTTCAGAGTGGTGGACATACGCTCGAACTTATCGCTTCTGTTCTTCCTTCACTACCAGCACACGTGTTTCCTTCCCACTATGAACGAGGTGTGGAAGAAGCGTCTCACTAGGCCGCCATAGTGTAGGTCACCATGCTGCATTGTCCTTATTAGCATTGAGGATGTGACCACTACTCTTGGTTTCTACTCATGCTTTCCACAAAGCATCGTAGAATCATTTTGGCATCAAAAACATAAAAAAATAAAATATTTCATTTGTAAACTCAATAATAGTTTCCACAAGTTATGAATATGCACATAAATTGTTACAAGTTACGTTGAAGAATATACGTTCTTGGAGGTAGTTGGTTGCTTATCGCTCTTGAGCTCAAATCAACCGGGTTAATGGTAGCTGAGCTAAATGTCACACTCGCATTAAATGTCGGAGTGGGTTATGCTAGGTAATGTATGATTGGTTTCTTGTATTTGCCTCAGGTTTAGATAATATCAGCTTGAGTACAGAATTTAATTTATTTGCTTGATGTATTTGCACTTATTGACATGATAAATAGTCATGATGAATTTCAATGAATAAAATTGGTGAATGGATAAATTATTGGTACGTATAATGGGGTTTCTAAACATATAGGACAGCATTCTTGAAGAGAAGAGGGGGGTGGGGGTTAGAGTTATTTCCTTCACTTGGTTAAAGATACTGAAGAATTACTGAAAGCAGGTTTTCTGTGATGTTTAGGATTTTATTTTGGATGATGATCTTTGGATTTTGATAAACTAATAATAATAACTTTACACATCTTTTATATAGCCTTTTGTATCAGATCACCAGATAGTTGCGTTCTCGGAGAACCTGTGCTAGCTATATGGGCCCATAGATGCAACCAGCCAGTCGCAAACAGCCCACCTGGTGAAAAGACATCTTGAGGCGCTTCACCTCGTTTAAATAATTGACTGACCGTGATGTATGATGACAGCTCCAATCTCGGTGCCGATGTGTGGATCATACAAAGTGTTGTCCCGTGTGGGATTTGAACTTACAACACTCGACTCAGTAGAAAACGGCTTACCGACCGATGAAACCACTCGGCCAATCGTGCAGTCATGCATTCTCAGTCTTATTTTACCTCGACCTTCTCCTATTATTTCTCCTATTAACTTGATTCCTAGTTTCTACATCTACGTAATAACCGTATCCTGCATGACAGACAATTCTATTCTCGGCTGGATTCTGTAAGCGTACGAAGGTGAAAACAATTGAGGTTGTCTAGGCTCGGTTATCTATATATATAAACATAAATGAATCCCTATTTGCCTTGGTCACGAAATCACGCGTGAACAGCTGAACAGATTTTGTTAATTCTGTTTTTGTTGGATAGCTCATTTAGTGAGGTAGGTTTTAGGCTATGTAACATCACTCTACGACCAATACGAGCTGGGTGTCGACCGAAAATGTTGGGAAAATGGGAAAAAAATATTTCTTATGGAGACGCAAACGAAGTTGAGCGGGTTAGGTAGTAATACTTATTTTTAAACGGCATAAATGGGCACTTTTTCATCATTAACTAATTAACAGTATTGCTACTTCGTTACTTGTTTTATGGGGAACATATTTGTGTCTACATAAAAATAGGTACTAACAAACCGATGGGATGATCATTGTCGCCTGCGGTATTTCTGGACCGATAAGACCTTCAAACTTCTAAAAGAGTAAAGAGCGTATTCCTTTCTAAAGGCGACAGTCACTGTCAATGACGGCGGCAGTAATTTTTAATCACTTTGACTCCCTCGGTGACGCAGTGTGGTAGCGTTCGCAACTGGTGTGCTTGAGGACTCTGGTTCTATCCACGTGTCAGACCAAATGTTTGTATGATCTTCGAATATTTTGGGGTTTTTCTATGTACAGCTAGAAGTTTTACTTAATTTGAGGCTAGATGGCGTTGCATGTCATCTTTAACTTGACACTTAGGTACGCTGATAGTGCATTCCAGAAAGGCCTAAATTATTTAAAAACATATCATCATTTATAGTGTGAAGAATTCTGTAATTAGCATCTTTGTAAAATATCCTATTTGTAACTCACAGACAGATTCAATTAATCAGCGTTAGATTCAAGCAGTGCCTTTATAAAGAAGATTTATTTTTTGGGAGATTTTTTATAACTGTTGACTCATCTGAGAATTCCCGGAATCTTAAGATAGGGTCTTATTTAACACCAAATATATTTATCTAAATCTTAATGTCCTACGTCACACGATTATCAGAGATTACAATGAACGGAAACTCACACGCTCGTTCGCTTTAAACTCTTATACACTTTGTACTTAATATTTTAAATTTAAATAAGATAATCGTTTCATTTACTTTATTTTCAAAGAAACTTGGGTTAAGAGATATATTAATAATTCGAAATATGCCAGAAAGGATAAAATTTTCGTCAACTCTATATGAACGTCATTAATCTGGTTGACTGGCGGGCTCATTTCTATTGTTTTTTTTTATATGAATCTGCCAAAGTGACTCGTCAATACCCGATGGAAAGCATGAACAGAATCCAAGAGTAGTGGTCGCCATACTTCTTGCGAATGCAGCGATGCAGCATGGCGACCCACACTACGGCGGCCTATTGAGATGCTTCTGCATCATTGGGCCTCCGGTTTCGCACTCACCAACGAAACAAGAAAGCACGAGTGTAATTCATAGGCCAATGTACAAATTATATATGTATGCGTGTTTTTTATGTATGTATGTGTGGATTTATACTATAATGTACTTGTATGTTCGCAGCTGGGGATTAGCCTCAAGTTGCTGTATTTTGCTTTGTTGCTTTTGTTTCTGTTTTTGTTGTGTTATATGATTATAATATGGTAACATAGGTTGGTTATAAAGCGTTGGCTGGACGTCGTCAAAGCGGACATGGAAGTGAACGATCTCACACCTGAGGATGCCGAAGATCGGGCAAAGTGGAGAAGGTTAAGTAGGAAAGCGGACCCCAGCACTAAGCAGGGAAAACGCTAGGCCGAAGGAGAAGAACATAGGTTATTCTAAGTAATAAAAGAGCGCATCTCACCGTTAAACAATTTCGTTTGGCGAGTATCAATTGTGTATTAGATCTAAGTTACTATTGTAAATTAAAATAAATAAATAAAAAAAAAGCGGTTGAGTCGAGCCTTGTTGTGCTGAAATCCACGTGGTTCTACTAGTATGTTTATAAATATTCATTGAATTTAGATTATTTATTTTATTTATTTATTTATTTTATCTTTATTTTACACACATAATAGAAAAAAAAGAGAATAACGACATACGAACGTGACAATTGGCGGTCTTATCGCTCATGGCGATCTCTTACAGATTAGAATAAAATTGAACAAAAGTTCATTTAATATTAGTTATACGTAAAAATTAAATACCGAAAGCAAAAGGTCTAAGCTTCAGCTAATACTTGAATTTCACTAGTAGGTACTTTTATTAGTATTGAGTTTTATTTACATAACTAAATAGTTACAAGTATATACATACTGCTATTATAAACAAATTGCTATTACTTCTTTTTATAAGGCCAATTCTTTATTTATTTACATATCATATACATATACACATTTAACAATAAACCAAGGATGACATGAAAATAAAAATAACTGAAATAAAAGCTTAACTACTACATATTGAAAGCCGTGTCTAGAAGGGCGTGGTTGCATTACGCAAATAGACTGCATCTAATCGCATTATATTGTTCCATTACGTACATTATACGTATGTTCATGTACATAATTATGTAATTGAGTTCATCCGTAATTCCTACTTATACTTACTTAACGTTGTTACAACTTAACTGCTGAACCGATTTGATGAAATTTGACAAAGAGATACTTTGATTTGAGGATGGACACCGGCTGTTTTTACTAGGGTAACCTAAAAAAAATAGAATATAAAAAGACAGAACTGTTGTCTTAGTTCACAAGCCATCAAAACTTGACAGAGGATTTACAACTAAACACAGAACAAATGATCATGCTCATCACAATTATCTGTCCTGCAGGGAAGTCGAACCTACCACCGGTACAACAGTCAGGGTCTGTAACCAATATAACAACATACCAGTCACATTCAAGTTAATGTTTTAAAAATTGCAGCGTGTTCAATGTCTGCATCCTTAAGAACAATCGATTGTCAATGTAGATACGTCCCATCTATAATTCACCATTTTGTACTTGAATAAAACATCAACTATAAACCTAAGTATTATATTCAGATAGAATATCAGACATCCCGGATGCTCGTAAGGAGGAATTTCCTTTCTACTAAATATTATGTGAACCACCACACGTTTAAAGTTATCTTGCAAACTTTACTTAAAACACAACAAAATCATATCTAACAACGCCATATACCGAAGACAATTTGAAATAAGGAGCAACTAATCCTGTATCGCGATAAAGAAATTCTCGTGTCAATTAGCTTATTTACAATTAGAATAAATGATTTTATGTAATCTTTTAATCTTTCTAATTTTAATCCTCAACGGCTCAGTTACTAGCATGTCTATTTTACCTATATACAGCCCATAGAACGTGATGTGAGTAATGTATGTATTTACTTTGTAAGTACTTGGTCAACTTAGTTGCACAAAAATAAGGTCGCAGAAATCCATGACTCACAGTAATTAGTTTAATGATAGAATACAATTGCTCAGTCGTTCAACACGATACAACTGTATTGCAATTCATGATTTTATTATAATTCTGGCCGTTAGCGTGAATAGCGTGAACACGATCGTGATTAGTGTTCAAAACAAATTATCCTCTTCAATTAAAATCTGCTGTATCCATAGTAATAAATTATATATTTTTAAATACATTTTTTGAGTGAAAATTACTTCAGCGGCATTGTGCACTCTAGCAAAATTCATTTTGGGATGGGTCAAAAATGTTAAACTCGCGACAGGACACGTCGCAACAAGACACGTGACCTGATCGTAAGACGGCGGCGCAGGGCACTTGTTCTAGTGTGCATGGGGACAGCTGATGGCACGACTGTCTGATATGATATGACTGGTGATATGCTTAAACTGCATTAACCTTTATTTTTATAACATCACAATTAGAATTATTTTTACTTCTTTTTATCGCGCATTTTATTTAAAGAGCAAAAAGGATCATTTCAAGCGAGCTTAGTAACTGTTTGTTGATAGTTTTGAGTTTACACTTCTGTCGGCAGTCCTCATGACTGCTTTGTATTTTTTATGGGATAGGGGGCAAATGAGCAGATGGATCGCCTGATGGTAAACATTTTTTTTTTCAAATTCTTTTTACATTACAAATGTCAATGCGTTGCCGATGTTTTAAGAATAAGTGTGCTCATTTCTCGAAGGAATACCACAGGTGATAGTTCATTCGACCGTTTTGTTGCGCGAGCCAGAAAGAGGATGGACGGATTTTTCTTCAGAGAGTTTTTAGTTTTTTTAATCACGGCGCAATGACCAGTGTGTGTCAGTATTATGCAATAAAAATTGTATAAATCCTTGCGATGACGAATCTATATGGTGATAGATAAAGAATACAGAATATCACTAGCCATATTCATTCTATGGATGTCGTAAGTAACGACGAGAGCAAACTATTCACGGCAACGGCACTGCAAAGAGTATAAAAGCAGATACCCATACCGACCCGTCTAATCAGCGCAGTTTCGTAAACAAAAACCTTATTTCCAATTAATGAACTCTGTCGTACGACGATCAATTTGAATTGAATTATATAAAGGTAGTAGAGCCACGCTGATTTCAGCATGAACGCATAGACGATCAATTAGCGTTCATGCAGTCGTGTTTCGTTGGTGAGTGCGAGACCGGAGGCCCAATGATGCAGAAGCATCACTAGCACGCCGTAATGAGGGATATCATGTTGCATTGTTGCACTGTCTGTACGAGCAATGAGTATGGTGACCACCACTCTTGGACTCTGCTTATGCTTTTCATCAGGCAGAGTAGAGTCATTTTGGCAGGCCAAACATAAAAAACAAGTAATAAAAACTAAAACCCAACTACGACGATGAAAAAGTATGAAACAAGTTTGAAAAACCGTAGTCAACGTTTAAAGTGTCAAGGTATGTTTCTATGTAACGTGTGACTACGACTTTTCAAACTTGTTTCATACTTTTCAGCGTCGTAATTGGGTTTTAGTTGTTCCTTATCACACATCGAATAAATACGGACAAAGTCATGAGCAAATGCTAATAACATATACATATTTAAAATGTACGAGTAATGCCCTTTCCAATGATACCAAACACGGCTTGTTTATCTCAAATTTATTTTTTAACACAGTACTTTATGCCAGCTAGAGGGCGCCACATTAGATTCAGTGGCACGTCATATAGCATGTAGCCAGCGGATGACCAAGACGCTTCTAAATGATATCTCATTTGCCCAGTTCTAATAAGTAACTGAGGAGCTATGAGGGAACAGATGAACAAACAAACGTCAAAATCATAACCCTCTTTTGGCTTTGCCGTAATCGAGTAAAAATTAATATAATAAAATGATTTAACTAGACAAATGACTCAATAATTATATCATGATGTCGTGATATAGAATTGGCAAATTCAAAATGGCCTATAAAGTAGTACAAACTATCTCAAAAGGGTTTTGTCATATTAGTATTCCGGTAGGGAGCCTCAATTTGAAGCACCTTCGTCCTAACTAAACTATTGCATATCTATTCTTGCTCCAGATAAACATTTTAGGTAAATCTACCATATTTGAAGCGGTTAACATTGTATAAGGCTGGGGTAGTATTGCTAGCGAGGAGCAGAAGTAGTTCAAATAAAGAAATTGATAAATACTTACGAAATTAAAAAATCACTCAAATATTAATAGCTATTTAGTCTATAGTATATAATAAAAAAATATAGAACTATTATAGATATACTATATAGATATATGTATATCTTTAGTCAGACAAACAAAGAAAGACATCCGAATAATAAAAAATACACATGTCAAAAAGGACTCTGTTTTTACCCGATGTTAAGAACGTCTAGCGCCATCTAGAAGCTTGAGACGAAACTGAGGGAGATTGAACATCCGAACGTCCGTTACTTTTGAATTCAGTAACGATCGCTTATATATATAGGTCACATTTTTGTAACTAGATCACTCGCCTTATGGATTTTGTTTTGTACTACTTACTTTAAATATACGCATTTATACAATTAAATAAAGGAATTTATTGAAGAAAGCCCTAGCCAATACTTTACATAAGTTTGGACCCTCGAGCCGAATCATCGTGAGGAACATAACCAGCAGCAGGTCAGGCCTTTCAATTTTCCTTTCCAAATCCTCTGTGTTCAGTGTGTGCTAACATCGTTACCCTACATACATTCCAGTTTGTTCCACCGGTGGCATCTACTGGTGTCAGTCTACCTTGCCTTTATCTTGTGCAGATTCAAAATCATCAGAACTGTAAGTACCTTGATTTTCGCCACTCACAACCACCAAAACCACCAATATGACAAAAAAGAGGCAATCAATCGTAGATCTTGAAAGTAGCGACGATATTATACGAGAATTAATTAAAAAACGGGGTATTGTTAAGGGCAAATTTACGTTATTTTTAAAATATGTTAATTCGTTAGATATTTCACTAATTAGCGAAACTCAAAAGGCTGAGTTACAAGAACGTTTTCAGAGGTCCTTAATGTTATTCGATCAGTTTTCTAAAATTCAAGACGATATAGATTTGATGGTTATCGGTATTCAAGTTGACAAAGAATTAGAAGAAAGGGAATCCTTTGAGAACCAGTACTATGCTATCGTGGCTAAGTGTAAATGTATTTTAAAGGTAGATGCTTCATCGCAAAGTGTTAAACATCATATCCCTAACACGATTAAACTACCTACAATCTCTTTACCAAATTTCGACGGTACTTATGACCAGTGGCTCGAGTTCCGCGACACATATTTATCTCTCATCCACAATAGTAATAGTCTCGATAATGTTCAAAAGTTTCATTATTTACGTTCAGTTCTAACAGGTAATGCACTTCACGTTATAAAGGCCTTGGAATTTTCTTCTGAGAATTATCTAACAGCTTGGGACCTTTTACAGAACAGGTACAATAATAACCGTCTATTGATTCACAATCACGTCAAAGCATTATTCACCATTCAATCTATGAGTAAAGAAGCATCGTCACAAATCCGTAAGCTGATTGACACTGTTTTGAGAAACATTCGTGCACTGAAAACTTTGGGCGAACCCACGGACTCATGGGATACATTAATAATATACATCGTAGCAACAAAACTAGATTCTTCTACCGAACGAGAATGGGAACTCCACAAGGGTTCAGTCACGAATGCATCCTCGGATAGAAGGATAGTGCTCGCTGATTTATTGTCATTCTTGAAGGACAGAGCAGATTTCCTCGAAACTGTTAAACATCAAAACAAGATATCAGATAGTCCAGCGAACACAACCATAAAGAAATCACACAGTCATTTTAGCACCACTCAACAAAAAACAAACACAAGTAGTAGATCGTCTAACTCTCAGAGTTACAAATGCAATATGTGCAATTCGAATCATCCTATTTATTCTTGTGATCGTTTCCTTAGCTTATCTCTCAAGGACAAACTAAAACATATTAACGAGAAGAAGCTCTGTTGTAATTGTTTACGCATCGGTCATACTGTAAACGAATGTTGGTTCGGACCATGCAAGCGTTGTAATAAAAAACATAATACACTAATTCATAACGATCACAATTCCACATTATCATATAGCACAAGCTCATCACAAAATTCACAACAATTAGAAGGTAGTACAGACATCATCCCCACACACATAGCTCAAACGGCATCTCACAAATCTCACACGCTTTACAAAGATAGTAGTATCAACACGCTTTATTCCTTCAATCCGGTATTATTATCGACTGCATTAGTGGAGATCGCAGATAAAAATAATAAATATCACACAACACGAGCGCTTCTAGATAATGGGAGTCAACACTGTTTCATATCTGAAACACTGTACAAAACACTCAATTTATCATTAATACAGTCCACTGTTCAAGTCATAGGAGTAGGTAATTCTATTTCTCAATCAACACAATCATGCAACATCCAACTGCATTCTAAAACAAGTTCGTATAACACACGCTTTAACTGTCTTGTTTTATCACGAATTACATCGCAATTACCGTCATTGGGTGTTAATCACAAAATAGAAATACCCGACAATATAAAACTCGCAGACCCAGAATTTTATTTACCTAACGAAATACACTTATTAATAGGCGCAGATAAGTTCTGGGAAATGCTAAAAGAGGGTCTTATTCGCTTACCTAAAGGTCCTTATTTACAAAACACACAATTAGGTTGGATAATATCGGGAACGGTGCAGAGAGGGGCTTTGCATGTACAACAAATTCAATGTAACTTTACTCATACTTTACAATTAGATAAAGAAATCAAACGTTTTTGGGAGCTTGAAGAGATAAGTTCAAATTATAAACATCTCACTAAAAGTGAACGTGCATGCGAAAATTTATTTAAACATACTACTTTGCGCGACAATAGGGGCCGTTTTTCTGTACGTATTCCGTTGTGTAAATCAGCTGATGCGCTTCACGATACGTTTACGATAGCCGAGAACCGGTTTTATGCGCTTGAGAGGAAACTACTTCGTTGCGCACCGTCCTATAGGCAAATGTATATAGATTTTATGAATGAGTATTTTAAATTAGGTCATATGAGTCGCATTGATAACTATTTATTCCCGTGCTATTTCATACCACATCATGGCGTTTACAAAGAGCATAGCTCGACCACTAAACTTAGGGTCGTCTTTGATGCGAGTGTTAAGTCTCCGTCGGGCGAGTCGTTGAATGATATACAGCATGTTGGACCTGCTTTACAGAATGATATATTTTCAATTTTACTTCGATTTCGACAATTTAAATATGTTGCTAGCGCGGATATCGAAAAGTTTTTTCGTCAGATTGAAGTTCAGTCCGATCAGAGAAATTTACAATTAATTCTTTGGAGGGAGAACCCATCTGAACCCCTCAGTATGTACCAACTCAATACAGTGACGTATGGGACGACATCCGCGCCTTATTTGAGTAATCGATGTTTAAAGCAACTTGCATTAGAATGTAATGATGACGTCATTGCTCAGGTTATTAATGATGATTTTTTTGTTGATGACCTTATTACAGGCCATGATGACAAACAGACTTTGATGGATATATGCAAAAAGGTGTCGAATGTATTGGGAACTGGTGGCTTTTCCTTGAGAAAATGGTTATTTAATTTTCCAACTACACAAACAAACGCGCTGCACCCATCAAAGGAATTGTCGTTCGATGATAACTGCCACACTAAAACCCTAGGATTAGGGTGGTTTTATATGTCAGATGAATTACATTTTAGTTCTAGATGTAATCATAGTCTAATTGATGTAACTAAACGTAATATTCTTTCAATTATTGCACAAATATACGATCCATTGGTTATTGGTTGCTTACCCCAACTATTATAATCGCTAAAATCATTCTACAAAAATTATGGTTATCTAAAATAGGTTGGGATGATCCTGTTCCTAAATCAATCTTATCAGATTGGAGTGTATTTATTGAAAAGCTTCACTATTTACATAAATTACGCATTCCACGTTACGTTATAGGTGAAGATACTCAGACACGCGAATTACACATTTTTTGTGACGCCTCACAAGGTGCCTACGGTGCTTGTGCGTATCTACGTAGTTATTATACAGATATACTGATAACAGTGCGTTTGTTGTGTGCGAAGAGTAAAGTCGCTCCCGTGAAACCGGTTAGCATACCGCGTTTAGAACTTTGCGGCGCTGTATTGGGTGCGAGATTATATGCAAAAATAATCAACTCATTGAGATTAAAACTCGACAAGGTGTATTTCTGGTCAGACTCCACTATAGTGTTGGGTTGGGTCAAGATGTCACCTAGTTTATTAAAACCATTTGTTCAAAATCGCATAGTTGAAATAAACGAACTTACAGGTGACAAATCGTGGTTTCACGTCGCTGGTAAACAAAACCCGGCCGATTTGTTGTCGCGCGGTGTTCATTTAGATATACTCACGTCGTGTGATATGTGGTGGCACGGCCCTCCATTTTTACGTCTGCCCGACAAAGATTGGGTACGTGATGGTAATGAATTTGACATAAACTATGAAGAATTACCTGAACTAAAATCCGTTAGGACGGTTTTAACTAGTCAAATTCATCCAATCTCCTTTCCATTTGAACTTTTTTCATGTTTTAACCGTATGCGGCGTGTGACAGCGTACATTATGCGCTTTATTAAAAATTGTCGCACACGGATAAAGTCACAGCGCCTTAATGATTGTCTTTCGGTTGATGAATTGGATTATTCGACTAGAGTTTTATCAAAAATTGCACAACAACAGTCTTTTTCAGAAATTTATGATAAATTAAAATATAATAAACCTTTAAAATTTCATCGTGAAATTTCAAGTTTGAATATATTTTTTGATGAACACGGTTTGATACGAGTAGGGGGCCGACTAACGCGTTCTGAGTCGCTTCCATATAATAAAAAACATCCCGTGCTTTTGTGCGCTAGGCATATATTTACACGGCTTCTCTTTCAATATCAACATAAAGCTTTATTGCATGCAGGACCTCAGTTGTTGTTAGCTACAATTAGGGATACTTGGTGGCCCCTGAGGGGGCGTAATTTGGCAAAACAAACGGTGCACGCCTGTGTGAAATGCGTACGTATGAAAGCTAAACCGTTAAGTATTCAGATGGGTAACTTACCTCCGGAACGACTGGAGCCTGGATATCCTTTCATTCGGTGTGGCGTGGACTATGCTGGGCCATTGCTTATATTAAACCGTACCGGAAGAGGGGCAAGGTTGTCAAAATGTTATGTTTGTCTTTTTGTCTGTTTCACAACGCGCGCTATACATTTAGAGTTGGTCACAAGTCTAACTACACAAGCATATTTATTGGCCTTGAAGAGATTCATTTCTAGACGTGGTAAGCCCTTACAAATTTATTCTGATAATGGGAAAACATTCGTAGGTGCTTTAAGGGAATTTTCAAATTTTTTAGTAGAAAATGAATTAGAAATTAAGGAGTTTACAGCTAATAATTCAATAAAATTTTCATTTATTCCGCCTTACTCGCCTCACTTTGGTGGTTTGTGGGAGGCGGGGGTTAAGTCCTGCAAATTTCACTTGCATCGTGTTGTAGGCAATGCACACCTTACCTATGAGGAGTTGAGTACGATGTTAACACAAATTGAAGCTGTCCTCAACTCCCGACCAATGACACCAATGTCCACAGACCCTAATGACTTCCTTCCTCTCTGCCCCGCTCATTTCCTGATAGGCCGTCCACTCACTGCACCAGCCAGCCAAGACCTCACGGTGACAGCAACGCAACGCCTTCCTCGCTACGATCGTGTGGAGCAGATGCGGCAGCATTTTTGGAAGAGGTGGTCCAAGGAGTACATTACTGAACTTCAGAAGAGAACGAAGTGGCAAACTAATCAGGACAACATCGCCTCTAATGCTCTTGTTCTAATTAAGGAGGACAATCTGCCTCCCTTGAAGTGGCGCCTGGGGCGGGTGCTGGAGACTTTCACTGGAAAGGATGGAATCTCACGCGTCGCCAATATCAAGACATCGGTGGGCGTAATCCGTAGATCATTCGCAAAGATCTGTCCACTGCTAAGTCCTGACGAAGAACACGCCCGCGACTCCTCGACTCTTTTGGAACCAGGTGCTTCCAAGGCCGGGGGCATGTTAAGAACGTCTAGCGCCATCTAGAAGCTTGAGACGAAACTGAGGGAGATTGAACATCCGAACGTCCGTTACTTTTGAATTCAGTAACGATCGCTTATATATATAGGTCACATTTTTGTAACTAGATCACTCGCCTTATGGATTTTGTTTTGTACTACTTACTTTAAATATACGCATTTATACAATTAAATAAAGGAATTTATTGAAGAAAGCCCTAGCCAATACTTTACACCCGACTACGGCAAAGCCAAAGGAGGGTTATGATTTTGACAGGCTATGTATGTATGTATGTATGTATGTATGTATGTATGTTCATTTGTTCCCTCATAGCTCCTTAACCACTCATTAGAACTGGACAATTGAGGTGTCGTTAGAAGCGTCATGATCGTCTTCTGGTTATAGGCTATATGAAATGTCACTGAATCTAATGTGGCGCCCTCTAGCCAACATAAAGTACTGCATTAAAAAATAAATTTTAGATAAATATGTCGTGTTTGGTATCATTGGAAAGGGCGTTACTTGCACATTTCAAAAATATATATATTATTAGCATTTGCTCGTGACTTTGTCCGTATTTATTCGATAAGTGTGGAATTTCTATGGTATGCTCGTATGTTCCCTCCTTTCTAAACTACTAGTCAGAATAAGACAAATGAGATATCGTTAGAAGCGTCTTGATTGTCCGCGGGTTATAGGTTATACGACGTGTCATTTAATCTAATGTGGCGCCCTCTAGCCGACGTAAAGTACTGTTTCAAAAAATTAATTTGAGAGAAATATGCCGTGTTTAGTATCATACGAAAGGGCGTTACTTGTACCTTTCAAAAATATATACATTATAAGCATTTTCTCGTGACTTTGTCTGTATTTATTCGATAATTGTGATATTATATCTGTGATATCTATTTAAAATATACTATGCAAAGAAATTAACATCATAGAGGCACCAAAACATTTTAAATAAAAAAAAAAGTAAAAACTAAAACCCAACTACGACAAAAAACGACGTTGAAAAAGCATGAAACAAGTTTCAAAAGCCGTAGTCACGCGTTGTTAAAGTGTTATGAACTATGGTATATTATATTACATGGACGACGGCTTTTGAAACTTGTTTCATGCTTTTTCAACGTCGTTTTTTGTCGTAGTTGGGTTTTAGTTTTTACTTTTTTTTTTGGAATTTATGGACATCGACGGGAACATGCGATGAACTAAGAAAATCTTTAAAGAAAAATAACCAATATATTTCTTTTAAATTATAAAAGTCAAAAAGGATAAATATCAGTGTTGTTTTGACTGTCGCTGTTTGAAATTAGTTCACACATCGATGAAGTAAAGTTCTCCACGACTTTCTGTTAGTAGCAACTATACTTAAGACCAGTAATAGAAGAGAAACTCGCCCGATTCTTCTATGATGAAGAAAATATCACCTACTTCCCAAGCTTATAATTCAAATTTTTACAGCAAAAACTTAAAAAGTATTATATAATATCTATTTTTGGCTCGATCGTCTTTTTACATGCTTTTTATTAACTTGCAATGTATGTATGTATGTTAGGGTGGAATCTGGCAACTCAATTTTGAAGCTTATACCTTCATCCGATTTTGCTGAAATTTTGCAAGCATATGTATACAGCGTGACAATACAATATTATGATGACATGGTGCTGATCTGATGCTAGAGCTGGAAGGTGGGCATAAGAACTCTGTAAAGAAACGTCGCAACACCATCAAGTTTGAACTCCTTCGATTCATCTCGACGAGTAATTTATGAGTGCATTCCAATAAAAGCTTGTTTTTTTTAAATATTTTAAATTTAATTTATTATCGTTGACTTTTACAAGCAATCACAATCAAAGACAATCTCTCATCGAAATTATCGCTAGCGCTACCCGCTCACACTAAAACCGTGGCCGTACCAAAGGTCACAGGAACATGGTAGCCGTCCGTTGACGAGGGACGCATACAAATGCGTATCACTTAACATATAGCCACATGTTCTATATCTTATGTTCCTACTCCCAGGATTACGCGACATGTTCCGGATTTTTAAAGATTACCGCTAATATGAAGAAGTGTGAACGTTTTTATAAGGTTTGAAAGATTATCATGATCTTTGTTACTTTATAGGAACAGGAGAAGGCTTTGAGGGTGTGTTACAGTTCAAATTATTGGTTTATTTAGGTAGAACATATATTCATACCTTTATTTACAATGGGATAGACAGATTGATAGGTATTAAATGCGCACATTTTGGAGGACAAAAGTTTTAGTTCAATCTATACTAATAAATCAAATTGATGTGTCTGTTTGGTATTTCAAATTAACAGTTTTTTACTAAATGTATATGAAGGTACACAAGGTACCTCATGGCTATCTAACTGTTTATTTTTTTTCTGTCTGCCTGTTTGTTATATATTCTGAAATAGCTAAAAAGATTGTAACTGGCATATAGCTGATGATATCAAGAGTAACCTAGGCTATTTTTTACCGACTTCAAAAATAAACATATTCTCAATACGGCTGCATTTTTCTATTAATTTGGATGGGAAATGAACTCAACCTTTGACTTAGCAGGTAATACTGACTTAATACCAATATACCATAAAAAAGTTGATGGTTTTATCTCCTTGTCTATGAATCCTTAAAGGAAACCTTCACCTGTCAAAGAGCAAGACCAGGTAACTATTTACAGCTCACCAAGGTAGGTTCTAACAAAGAAATTGTTAGCTTTACATAAACATACGCTATACGTTTTCCCACACAAGTATGAAATTAACATCATTTTTTGTGAAGTCATCCTTGGCTATTGTGTGACACACGTACATACATTATGTAATAACAAAGTAATTGTTCGTGCTTAAGGTTTAAAGTCGAAATATGTTTTACATACATATTTTTTAGGTATGGGTCTGCCAAAGTGAATTTACTCCACCTGGTGGAAAGAAAGCAAAAGCAGAATCCAAGAGTGGTGGTCACCATACTCATTGCGAATGCAGACAATGCAACAATACATCATGGTGACCCACAACGTGGCGGCCTAGTGATGCCGCATATGTTACATTGTATGATCTATGATTTTGGTGTAAACGACAAGATCGCGTTGAAGACTGGTCTTTCCAGATGTTAGTGATCCTGACTGCTAAGCCATTGGTTAATTGTGTGATTATCCATAACTAACTAAGCTCCGCGATGTTGCCCACGGTACAACAACAACCACGATTACCGCCGAGGGGGAAAAAAAACCTATGTAAAAAGTATCCTATGTCCGTCTCCTGGTGGAATTTTTATATAATAGATATGTGTATATCTAGAAATATATATGTATAGTATGTTTAGCAGCACTTATAGTCAGTCATTGCCCAGGCTTGTCTAGTTTGGAATCAGACCTTGTTTGTGAGTTGTGTAAAGTAAAAAAAATTAAGTGTTTTTTTTTTTAATTCGAGTGCTTTTTATGGTATACCATGAAAAACACTTGAAATTAAAGAATGGAGCAAAACAGCAGATGCATCTTGATGGTAAGCGATTACCGCCGCTCTAAGACACCCGCAACACCAAAGGGGTCACAAGTGCATTGCCGGCCTTTTAAGAGGGAGTACGCTCTATTCTTGAAGGTTTGAAGGTCATAATGGTCCGAGAATACCGCAGGCGACAGTTTATTCCACAGTTTTTTTCTTTACGAATTTTTGAACCAAATGAAACCAATTCTCCGATAGGCTGTTGTATCACACAGCCAAACCACATGTGATGAAGACAATACTTATATTATACCAGCTGAACTCCGCGGTGCTACCCGCGGTTATCGTCGTACCGCGAGTAACGCCGCGGGACAAAGTTAGTCTTAAAAAAGTAGTTTAAGTTACTCCCTGAATCATCAGCTACATACCAGTGAAAGTGACGTCAAAATCGGTCAAGGCATTCCAGAGATTACTCGGAACAAACAGACAGACAGACAAAATTTTTTAAAACTACGTTTTTGTATATGTACCGTGTATTTTATTTAATTCAGGTTGTTATTTTACTTTATTTTTTATTTCATGTACCAAGTGTCACTCTCACGACTAAGACGAATCTATTGATACCACTCACATAAAAATATGACAAGCCTGTTAGGCTCTAGGGTGTGCCAAAGAAATATACATAAAATACATACATTCGAAAAACATAACGCTCCTTCTTACACAGTCGGGTGAAAACAGTGAAAATCGGATATATACTTTCGGAGTTTATCGAGAGACAAGAATCATTTATAATAGACATCTCATAATTTATTCTGTAATAAATAAAACAAGAGTAAGTTGTTTACTTAGGTTCTATTTACCTCAGTCACTACAGATTCTTATATTTGCAAAATATTTTACAAACCTTCTTATTTACCTAATTATTTAGGTATACGGTTACGATTGTTTCCAGCTGTGAACTACAAAATACTATTGATGATTATATATAGTAATATTCCCAAAAATAATGCCTTTTGTAGCAGAAAGATCTATCAATCATTTCTTAAACAATTCTTGGTACAAATTCTTAATACAATTTTTAACGTTTCTAAATAAAATTATAATTCTAAAATGTCTAGACCTCAGAAGTAATGTCTTTTAAACCATTTTATTATTTAGAACAAAGAGCTTAAGACAGTTTGACATAGGATTATTACTTAGTGGTCTGTAAAACAAAAAGGGATTGTATATAAATTTAATGAATATAAGAGAAATGGAGCTCCTGTTATTTTTGAAAGCTAGTTTGTTTGGGTCGTTCGCAGTTTCAAACCGAAGTAATAAGGGCCCGCGGGTACAGATGACGGTTTTTGTTAAATCTATAAAGAACATTGTCTTGAAGAATTTTTAGACTATACTGTATCGAGACTAAAAGTTTTTTTTTTAGTTATTTATACAGAGGCAGACTTAATCGATAAGGTCTCAGTCTTCGTTAGTTATCAAAAACATTACGAAGGTTATTTATGTGTTTTATAATAATATAAATATTTCTAAATACTTAACATTCCAC
This sequence comes from Spilosoma lubricipeda, assembly GCA_905220595.1. Classification (NCBI taxonomy): domain Eukaryota; kingdom Metazoa; phylum Arthropoda; class Insecta; order Lepidoptera; family Erebidae; genus Spilosoma; species Spilosoma lubricipeda. The sequence goes on along the minus strand of HG992300.1, from coordinate 12,835,901 downwards.
CACTGCGCTTTTCACAGGAGTTTTTTTTTTGCTATACAAAACGATAAAAATTTTAACAAAAAAAATAGCCGACTTCTAAACACACCCACGTAAACTCCCTGCATAGAAACTCTAAAAAGCGTGAAATAAGCTCGTTTCTTTAATTTAACTGGTTTAAATTACAATATGTCAATTCTTGTATATACCGAATTCTTTTAATTTTAATAAAGTAGTATTATAATGTGTTCTAGGGGCACCTTAAATCTGTTTGAAACATCTCTCCAACAAAAGAAGAATCAATAAAATCGGTTCATAAATTTATACACTGAGGTTAACACAATGTGTAACCATTATTCCTTTGTGAGAGGCTGGTGTCTATATTAGGAAGGCCTGTGCTACAGATCACCAGGCTCCCTCCTCTTGGACCAACATGTTTTGTACCTTATATTACAATTAACCCAATATTTAAATGACAATCAGAATAACAAATAAAGTAACAATAAAATTACAATTATGAGTGTAATAATGTAAAGTTATAGATGTGTGTTAGTGTGTATGTGAATATGTTTGTGTATGAATGTCATTGTGTGTTTGTGTAAGTTTGAGTTCATGAGTGTGGCATTTCAAAAAAATATGTACGGTCGAATTTAGAAACCTCTTCCTTTTTTTAAAGTTGGTTAAAATTGACCAAATACACTATAATATAACCCTAAAGTAAGTAAGTAGAAAAACCTCGGAGCTAATCTTTTTTTTTTTACACTCTTTTAAGGATGTTGGTAGCGCCAACTGGCTTGGCCAAAGAATTAGTGAGCGCTAACACATAAGGCGGGAGCGAGTATATCTTCAGTGACTGTGCACTGCCTGAAAACTGTGTGGGCTGAGTACTTTGCGGCTGCCGGATAGGTTAGGTGGGTAGGAGAATATGGAAGCACGCTTACCTTTGGTGATCTTGAGCTGCAGTCCAGACCTGGCGGCCTGATCAGGCGGCCTGGCTCCTCGTACCGTGGTGTGGGCTTGCGAATCACGATGGCGACGCGTGTTCGGTGTTAAATAAAACGTCCCTAGCTTGCCGGCAACGCACGATTGCACTCAGCGAATTATGCGGGTTCGTTATTAAACTATTTTACTGCGGTTCTATTGTCTATATAAGACGCGGTGGTGGAGTCCACAACTGGCGGGCGTCACTTCGCGAACAACTTGACTACTTCTTCTTGCGGTATGCGTGCGATGCGGGAATAATGATCAAGGATGCGGGTAGAAATGGGTGCCGACAGCCTCACCTAGAAGAACTTTTACAAACTAACAGTGTTCCTGTCATCATCGACAGGTGGCGTTACCAGATGTTATTAAGCCCATTATATATGTATTATTGCATAAAGATAGAAATCAATTGAATTAAAATACAAAGTAGGTTCCTAAAGATTATGGTAGATAAAAACACTAAAAATAAATGTAATAAAAACTATATGAAATTGTTTAAAATATGTAATATATTACCGGTGCATCAAAAAGTTCAATATATGTTAACTGTCGAACAATATAATAAACTAGCTGAACCCCGCGGTGTTACCCGCGGTTATTGTTGTACCGCGAGTAGCGCCGCGGGGCAAAGTTAGTCTAAAAAAAGTAGCCTAAGTTACTCCCTGGATCATCAGCTACCTGCCAGTGAAAGTCCCGTCAAAATCCGTCCAGCCGTTCCAGAGATTACCCGGAACAAACAGACAGACAGACAGACAGACAGACAGACAGACAGACAAAATTTTTTTTAACTACATTTTTGGTATATGTATCGTGTATACGTACATATGCATTGATTATAAAGCTGTTATTTTAATATTACAAACAGACACTCCAATTTTATTTATTTGTATAGAAGAGAGTTTAAGATACCTAAAGCTCCACATTGTATGCTCAGACAAGCTGTAAGAAACAAATACAAAGAGCCTGTTTCATGTAATTACTATGGTGAACGAACACGTATGTTTATGATACCAAGGCTATATAATAAAATGTTAATTGAATAAAATTGTTTAAACTTAAATATATTTAAGAAATAGTTAAAAGAACTATTGTTACAAATGTGTAATGATCAAATTGAAGATTAGCAATATTACTACTATCAAATATATCAAAGTCTACTTAGGTTTTAAAAAAGTCTATTTGTTAAAATAATTTTATAGTGTATGTAATTTGAAACATATAAATGTGCAGATTGTTTTAAATGTGTTTACATATTTAATATTGTAAAAATGAGCGCACAGGTTCGCCAACAAACTGTCATGCAGTTTGGCGAAATTAAATAAAATAAATAAATATTTCGGACATCTAACACACAACGCCATCTAGTCCCAACCTAAGCAGAGCTTGTGTTATGGGTTACTAGACAACTGATACGAATACATATATACTTTTTTTTTGTAAATACATACATGCTATACATAGAAAACACCCAAACTCCGAAACAAATATTTGTAGATCACACAAACATTTGGTTCGACCCGGGAATCGAACCCGAGACCTCATGATCAGCAGTCGCACACGCCAACCGCTAGACCAACGAGGCAGTCAAATTATTTAATATGTACCTAAATGTATCACATTTTTATAAATAAATAAAAAAGAAAACTATCACAGATACGTATATAAAAGTTAATATATATTGTGTTGTGAATTTAAATTAGACATACAGTTGTGTGGTGTCTATTGACTCACATGATTTACTAACTTTTGCACGCGGCTTTGTTCACGCAGACTTACATCCCCTGATTTACCCCGTTAGAAGTGGAATTTCAAAAAATCCTTTCTTAATGCTCACTTACGTTATATAAAGAACCTACATGCATTATTTCAGGATTCTAGGTTTAGCGGTTTGGGCTGTGCGTTGATCTCTCTCTATGTCAGTCAGTCACCTTCCTCTTTTATATATTATATACATATATATATATAGATATAGATTATGCAGTGACTATTTTATTCCCACAATCAACAATAATTGTTCTCCCACATCACCAATCTGATGAACCTCAGTGGGTTCTTATGTACTGAGAAGCGTAATAGGTTTCGAAGCACGTTTGACACAAATACGTGTCTCATACACAGTAACTACCTGTCTTCATAACTACCGGCTTGTAATGTAGTAGTAGAGGCTGCATTAAATTTCCAATAATTTGTTAACCTTTCACTGAGATATTAACTGAGAATTGTTGTATTTGTTATTTTTAGCCACCGTAATCGTATTACATTAAGCACCAAAGTTTTAATTCAGGTCAGTTTGTACTGACTCTAATTTCGGTAAGAGTTCAGCACGGTACCTTTCAGTTGCAGGAACAAATGGGTAAACCTACGTTTCCTTTGAATAACATCGTAAAAAAGAATCTTTGTGAATTCAATTAAAAAATTGAAAATATATTTTCATTAACTTTCGTTCAGCAATGGACCGCAACAGGCTGATGAAGAATTATCAACCAATCTTCTCTTAATCTATACTAATATATAGAGCTGAAGAGTTTGTTTATTTGTTTGTTTAAACACGCGAATCTCAGGAACTGCTGGTCCGATTTGAAAAATTATTTCAGTGTTAGATAGCCCATTTACCGAGAAAGGCTATAGGCTATATATCATCATGCTAAGACCTACAGGAGCGGACTAACAATGAAGAATGTCACAAAAACGGGTGAAAATTATCACGCTACGGGCAATAAGAGACGCAAACGAGGTTGCGTGGGTCGGCTAGTAAAGTATTACAAGGAACTCTTCTGAAATCAAGTAATAAATAATAACATTCTTAATTTTACAGGTTACTTGTGTTTACATTTTAGAAATATCGTCAAGACACATTTTCCTTTGAGTTCGAGAATTTTCTTCGTTTTAAACTAGATACCATCATCAGATTGGAGTTGACGAGATGGGCACACTAGCCCATTTAATACATAAAAGAAAAACTAATTCAAAGGTAACTGTAAATGCGGATTATAATTTTAGCAAGTTGGTAAAAATATAACAAAGTTTGACATTTTGAATAGTCTTGTTTTAAAGAAAAATCGAAATCGGTTTTCTTTTGCCTTGATTTCATATTAATTTACATACTCATATCTACATTTGTCCAAAAAGCTGTTATTATAACATCATCATCAACATTCCATAACGTCCCACTGCTGGGCTCGGCTCTCCTCTCAGGAGAGGGTTAAGGCCATACGTCCCCACGCTGGCCAAGTGCGGGTTGGAGACTGGCAAGACAACGTTGTGGCTAACTTATCTTGTCGTGGGATGTTTTTAAGCCTCTAAAATGCCTCCAACTAAACTTCACGACTGTTATCATATGATAACAACCGGAACCGACTGCTTAATCACCGAGTGCAACTGGGCTATGAGCGTTATTATAACAACCGACCCAAAACTCATAGCAAAATAAATTCCTCAAAACAAAGTAAGCTAGAGCACAAAACTTACAACTCCACAACATAAACACAAGTTACATAAGATGAATGGAACATTTACGCTGGTATTGCGACATCGACAGAACTGGTCGTACAAGGCGACGGGACCTGCGCAAACGCACGTCCACATTGCACATGCATACTAAGCAAATCACATTAATATTATAAAAGCGAAAACTCGTCAGAGTGTGTGTTGGTATGTTAGTTACTTCTTTACGGTCAAACAGCTAGATCAATTTTGTCAAAATTTGCTATGGAAGTAACTGACACCTTAGAGTAATACAAAGGCATCTTTTTACCAAAAATGTGGTTTTTGCTTCCTTAACCCCAACTCGTAAATCTCTTACAGAATCGATGACTCTCAAATCCGTTTACTTTAAATTTTCAACAAACGTTAATACGATTACTGTCGAATGTGCCAATACATCTTTCATTCAGTTTAAGTGTTATTGTGACGTGGTTAGTGTATCCACAAACAGCGTCATCAATCGAAGACAAACCGAACTACGGAGTAACTACTAATCCTATATCGCGATACACAAATTCTTGAGCAGAAATATAAAAAAATATTCTGTGTGGCTATGGCATCACTCCCATCGTGTCTGGTGTATATGTTATGCTTAAGCATGGTTCTGAAGTCGAAAAAATATAAAATAAATGGAAAATATTGTTGTATAACTGGACGTGTATATTATTTAAAATTATTCTAGTACAGGAACAAAGCCTTCGAAATTGAATAACAGAAGTGATGTTCCGAAAATAGTTTCTGGAAAGATGTTTTCTTTAAAATATTGCCAAAAAAGAGCAAGCTTTATTAGTCTAAAGCAAAAGGTTTCATATAATTAAACTTTTTTCATCTTTACCGTGGTAGTACAAATTTCTGTTTCAATAATGACCAATAACCACCAGTGTGCACTCATCTTTACTTAAATAATAAATTGCCGCTTGACGTGTTATGCAAGATGCGCTGTATCCCCTCCAAGCGCCGAACCTTGACCCGCAAGTGAAAGTGGCCCTTATTACAAGCTGCTAAGAACCACGAGCTTAAAAAAACGAAAGTGTTTAGGTAGGGCCCTTGGTGATAGGGAAAGCGTTTGAAACTAGGTTAAGTTACTTCTTGGGCGTGGGTTTGGAAATTTTTAAATGAATATTGTTTGCTTTGGTAATTTTAGTACTGACAGCGCCGGGAGGGGCACACCGTGTAGCCATTACTACTTAATGATTAGATATGTGATGATTGACTTAACAAGGAGGTAAATTAGGCAAACCTCCTTGCTAATGAGATGCCTATGCCCAGCAGTGGACTGTTCAAGGCTGTTGATAATAATGATTCGCTTATGCGTTAGAGATATCGTTAGATTCGTCTGTACTATGAGACTACCTTCGATTCGTCTGTACTATGAGACTACCTTCACCGATACATTAAACAAGGAAAAATTTAACCTGACATCGACATATTTTTTGATGTCGTCATAGCTATTTATACTGCGTTGTCCGAGTCATAAATTTAATAAACATAATATTATATCGCGTAAAAAGATCAACGTATTTTAATTATTATTTTTCGTTCGAAAGTATGTTTTAACAACATATAAAGAGTGAATTACCTTATAAAGACAAGGTCACCAGCTAGGTACAAAGCGAAAATAATACTATCACACTTTTTGCTTATACTATGATGTCACTCAAAGATTGTTTTATATAAAAAAAGACAAATTATTAAATATTTTAATGAAACGTTCAACAGGTTTTTAAATCCGACATCTTGTTTACTACACATTGTTTCAAGAGATATTTTACGAGTGCTGTTCAAGGCTGGAAATGAATATTTACTGGATAAAGAGGACATGACATCACGTTTCAATATTTTTGATATATATACATTTATATTTTCAAATTTAATGTTTAACGTAAACATTTTCAAATAATCGTATTTTCCTACCCTATTGAAATGTTTCTGTATCATTGGCCATCCGATTTCTTCCAGTATTTCAAACCATATTCCCTGACTATATACCTTTTTCTGTTCTAATTCAACATCTTCTTTCATCCCGTCTAGAAACTGCTATGTAGGTACGTAAAGAAAGACTTCGCGTAAAACTTGTTTCACGCAGACATTGTGGGAAGACCAGTTTTTATTAATTTATGTACATCTTATTATTATACTCGTATAGATGGCCGTTAAGTTTAGGCGCGAAAACGTATTCTTGTATCAACTACAATCTGTTTTCGCGCCTTTATTGCTTATACTTTTCGATCATTGTAAGCAAACTTACAACGATGATCGAAAAGTAATTATTCCGTGGCCATGCCTTGCTACGATATTAATTTTACATCATGCGACTGTACTACCAATTTGCACTAAACCCTAAAGAAATATAGACAGGAGATAGAGAACTACAGATTCCCGCCTGTATCTTTAATATACTCGCGCATCCTGAGAAAATATCGATGTGAGGAAAAGCTGAACACTGGTTTTCCGTGAAGCCAGCCAGGTATCACACGGGTACTCACTACCAGCGCACGTGTTTTCCTCCCTCTATACACTCAGGTCCTTCAAGCGGGGCGTGAAATAGCATCTCTCTAGGCCACCACAGGTGTGTCACCACGTTGCATAGTCCGAGAGCGGGTGGTGAACACCACTCTTGAATCCTTCTCATGCTTTACATCAGGCTGAATAGAGTCATTGCGGCAATCAATTTAAAAAAAAATAGAAACTTCTTATAAACAGTACAAGTAAACCAACTGCGTTTCTAAAACCTTAATAAATTTAGAAAGCCATGAATACTTATATTCATCTCATGTCTTTATGCGTTACGTTACATACGTGTTTATGGAAATTTCGTAACCGCTTTTTCTGTCTATCGCATTATTATTAATAGTATGAAGTTCCAACAATCGTAACCTTGACATTCTCACAACATTCATACCTGCTGAGGTAGATATTTCGCACAACCACACATCTTGAACGTCAACTTCTGTAGGTATTGGTAAATTCACGTTTAAGGTGTTGGCAAAAATATGACGATAATTATACGAAAACGTGACTTGAGAATCATTTTAGATAGTTTTATTTTCTCGTTGGTATTAAATTTTATACATAGGTAGGAAATTCAGTGGTAACTCAGCCTCTTGTTGAGAAAATTGGTTAGGTATATATTTACCAACTGTAGTCAATAGCTAACTGTAGCTATATCAATATACTAGCTGAACCTGGACAAAGTTAGTCTAAAAAAAGTAGCCTATGTTACACCTTGGATCATCAGCTACCTGCCAGTGAAAGTCCCGTCAAAATCGGTCCAGCCGTTCCAGAGATTACCCGGAACAAACAGACAGACAGACAGACCGACAGACAAAAATTTTTTTAACTACATTTTTGGCATATGTACCGTGTATACATACATGTGCATTTAGTAAATAGTGGTTATTTTAATATTACAAACAGACACTCCAATTTTATTTATTTGTAAAGATGTGAAGAAAGATTCAAGAAGATGTAAGAAAAAACACGATATTTTAAATTATTTAGAAAATTATGTGATATGATAATTGTACGTATATAGTCTTACGAGATATTAAAATTGCCATGACAGCGATACAAGAGGATTTTTTCGCGATTAGGGATCAGTTAGTGTAGGCATTGGTAGGATTCAGTGGCAGCTAGACAGTCAGAGCATTGTGGCACTTACAGTAATAGTGGGGATTAATTAACATTCATCATCATAATCACCCTATCCCCGTCAACTGCTAAGCGAATGCCTCCACAAGTGATGGCTTATATGGATTATTTAAAACAATAATATAATTGGCATTAATCTTAGCGCAACACTGCTTGTATTTTGTCCCCTCACGTCTATTTAAATGCGATTAAATAAACCATTAACAGTTCAGCCCGCTCCTCTCATCACAAAACCCTTACCATTGCCAACACAGATTCAATTATTGTCCTCTGTCATCTCAGGCGTTCTTAATTGACTAAGTATATACCCACGTTTTATTGCCCGTCTAACTTTCAAAGTACTTTTAACATTAATAAATTAAATAAGGCGATGAACTCTGGTGCTGTGTCGCGGCTTGAAGATTACGCTCTCATATGTCTACACCGCTGTTTTATAAACTATTTTGGAGACAGATTACTGAAGTTTGTATAGACGGTCTTAGTGGAAAACTTAATTAAGTATATATTAAATTTAGCTTTGAATACAAATTTACGATTAAAACGTTCTTTTTGAAACTAAATTCGAAAAGAAGGGCGGTTTTCCGTGTGTATACAAAAGATAAAGTCTTTAATAAATAAAATAAATAAGATTTTGCATACAATTTCTAGAGTTCAAAATTTCTAAAATTTCTTAAAGTTAAGTAACTCTTCTTTATGATGAAATAAAAAACGATTTAGATTCCATATTTTACAATATATATAACGACTACCATTATCATTAGCTCAATAAGTAGGTGCATACACTTGGACTCGCTTAACTACTTTGATAGTTAGTAAGATATTAAAAAAGCATTACGGATTTTATTTAGAAGAATTTATACAAAAACCGGACAAAATTAAATATCTTTCACTGAATGATGGATAAAGAAAAGACATGTAATCTTATATTTAGCCTACTATTTTCTGCACAACGAATACAAACGAAGATCGAGATAACGAGCTGTCCCACCAGGTCGCGCATAATCCAGGCTTGTCGTGCAGGTTGGTGACTGGACGGTGGGACCAGGCGACCATTTCCGGGAGGGTACGGGGGCCCTTCCACCCGGCAGTTCAGTCACCGTCATGCCTCACCGTTGTATGACGACACAGTATTCCGAACCTCAGTATTACACTGCCGCGATGACTGTCATGCCTTTTACGCTCCCATTCCCCTCCTCCTCTTTTTTTTCATGGTAGCACAGAAGATGCATAGCAGCACTCCATTCTCACACCAACAAAATATGAGGTGGAGTTCACAAACACCCTTGGACTCCATGCAAACTTCAACGCCGTCCACGAACGTAAAACGTAAAAATCGACATATTTCACGAGCTACTCTAAGAGTTAACAGGTACAGATTGCTCTAAGTGGAAGTCGTGGTGAAACTGCGGTTACAAGAGCAACAACATCGCTATTTGCGCTATTTCCTGTTTATCACTCACTAACATTTTCTTACGTTTACTTTTGGTGTAATTTCGCAGATTGAGTATGTTGGATGACGCATATTAATCACCTCAGATCAAAGAACAACGCGCTAAGGAATAGCCATACACAGGCGTTCCCTTGTGTCAGAGAACAAGCCCAAATGTGCCAACGCGTTACTGTATTGAATGAATAATGTTTTATAATATTAATTTTTTAAATTAATTAATTAAATTTATAAGGTGTGCATGAAATTGTGATTATTTTGTTTTAACTATCACGTGTGAGTTTGTAATGATGGGCTATTATTTATTGTAAAAATCGCAGATTTGACGACACAGTAGCTACTCCTCTCTGTTCAGTGGCCTCTGTTACTCTACGTCTTACAAATACTATATATATTATTTCACTGTAGTTTTATTTCTGTTGCTAAGGGACTATCACCGGCAATGGAGAACTATAACTGAAGAGTCATACGACGCTAGAATTAGGAGAAGGGTTTGGGCTCCATTAACCCAGCAATCTGTGAAAGCAACTAAAGAATTGGTGAACGCAAATTTTCTGTGAGGGCGCGGTTCCTTTAGGTCTCCCACGATAAATCATTAGCATTATTACATCTTTACAAGTACATGAAAGTTAAGAATCTGTTTGTAATTTCAAATTAACAGTTTATCACTAAATGCTTATGAAAGCCTCTACTAATCTGTACAACGGATGGACGTATTTTGGCTTAACTTTGATTGGTAGATAGCTTGTGATATACGGAGTAACCTAGGCTACGTAATCAAACATCAAGTTTACGTAATCACGCTTAGACCAATAGAAGCCGAGCATGATTGATTGAAATGAAGATGAAGTTGCGTGTGTCAGCTAGTTTTTGTTATTGCGTGTAAGTTGGTTATCGCGGTCAAGAGTACCCTATGTCCTTCCTCAAGAATCAAACTATCTGCATGGAAAATTTCATCGGAATCGGTGCAGCGGTTTTGTCGTGAATGACAGTTACTTGCGAAATTATAATATAAATATGCATTGTACACATACATCTGTTTCATATATCTGTTCAACCAATATCTGTTTTCCGGTAGTTGTTCATCTGTTGTCACATATGGTATAATGTATGTGTGCATTGAAATATCACACACACATAAATAGGCACAGAACCAACGTTCGAATGTGAATATTGCGATGCGACTGCATTTATGACTCTTGACTGTGGAACAAGAAACCTACTTCTTTTACAACTAAAGGCATATTATATCCGAGGTCAACACCATCATATCATAAGTATTTAAGTTTTATACACAGTTATATAACTATTTTATGTTGTATACACAACAATTTGGAATTATTTATGGGGTACTTAAGTTATTAAGTTGGCTAATAATGTACTACGAAACGAGAGATATTATATTTGTTACCATTTTGGTAGGTTCCGGCAAACGTTAGGTCTGAGTTAGGCTTATAGTTTGCTTATATAAAGGCAATGTAAAAGAGTTGAACTTTTTTGAACAAAAACTTTGTATGAACACAACAACTCCTTGTATTCCGGTATTTGTACTCCTGCGGAACCTTAAACATAATAGAATGAAACTCGTGCTTGACCGGAGCTAACATAATCTGCAAAATCCACGTGCATAAGTATATTACTGATCACTTTAGTAGACTTGAGTAGAATGTACCTATAGTATAATAATCAGTCTATTGACAACAAATATTATGAATATATTTACCTTAGACTTTCTTAATGTTTTCATTAGATGTATGGAAATTCGTATGCACGTATCTTGCAACTCTAAGCGCTCTACGTCAATCAACGAGTTATCACGGAATGTAGTTGATCACCGTAATTATCTTAAACCAGTATGTTCCACCAAGAAGCTGATTCATTTAACCATAGATTAACAACTAAACTTGTAGTATATATAACTTGTGTGTGTGACATTCACGGCAAATGTAGAGTAAGACGTCAACAAGCCTGGTGTCCAACAGTGGACTGCAGTAGGCTGAGGATTATGAAGATGTTTTATTCTTGACACTATGAAAACGCATTCCTATAGGAGACGCAGACTAGGTTGATTGTGTCAATAGGGAATATGCATAAATCTTTTATTTGTCTCATATATTTTTTTTCTAGATTCTTTATTGTCTTTACAATATTATAATTAAAAGGTATTTCATTAGTGATTGTGTGTAAAATTGGAGTGTTTGTTTGTAATATTAAAATAACAGCTTTTTAATAAATGCATATGTATGTATACACGATACATATACCAAAAATATGGTTAAAAAAATTTTTATTTGTCTGTCTGTCTGTTTGTTCCGGGTAATCTCTGGAACGGCTGGACGGATTTCGACGGGACTTTCACTGTCAGGTAGCTGATGATCCAGGGAGTAACTTAGGCTAATTTTTTAGACTAACTTTGTCCCGTGACGTTACTCGCGTTATAACAATAACCGCGTGTAACACCGCGGGCTTCAGCTAGTCTATATACAAATAAATAAAATTGGAGTGTCTGTTTGTAATATTAAAATAACCGCTTTTTACTAAATGCATATGTATATATACACGGTACATATACCAAAAATGTAGTTAAAAAATTTTTTGTCTGTCTGTCTGTCTGTCTGTCTGTCTGTCTGTCTGTCTGTTTGTTCCGGGTAATCTCTGGAACGGCTGGACGGATTTTGACGGGACTTTCACTGGTAGGTAGCTGATGATCCGGGGAGTAACTTAGGCTACTTTTTTTAGACTAACTTTATCGCGCGGCGTTACTCGCGGTACAACAATAACCGCGGGTAACACCGCGGGGTTCAGCTAGTTGTTAATATAATTTGACTATTTTCAAGCCCATTTATATTTTTTTCTATGTTGTAAGATGTAAATGATCGGATCATTTACATCTTAGAATTTAAGAAATAAAAATACATGCATATTCCCTATTAGTACATAAATTCTAGTGTCCGTTTGGTGACGGATTGAGAATACAGAGGGATACCATCCAAATTCTTACCAAAGGTAACGTTAGATAAGACTAGAGGAGCATACCTTACAGGACAACTGCAGAGCAAAGAGAAGGAAACTTGACTCAAATCCAATATCAAATAACTTGTCTGGTCAGTATGATACAGTAAGACAAAGCAGCCTTTCTTAATAGAAATAGAAGTCTCAAGGTAGTAGAGCCACGCTGATTTCAGCACGAACGGGCCGGCTCGACTGGGGCGGTACTACCCTCGCACAGAAAATCAACGTAAAATGACAGCGATCATGCTGTCGTGTTTCGTTGGTGAGTGCGAGACCGGAGGCCCAATGATGCGAAAGCATCACTAGCCCGCCATGGTGTGGGTCACCATGCTGCATTGTTGCATTGTATGCGTTCGCAGTATGGTGACCATCACTCTTGGATTCTGCTTATGCTTTCCATCAGGCAGAGTAGAGTCATTATGGCAGGGTCAAACATAAAATATAAAAAATAAAAGAAGAAAAGGTTGAGATCCAGCAATCAATTCGTTAAGATTGTTGACTGTTGATTGATTGACTCATTGAACCACAGTGTCTGAGGATCATTGTTAGGATTAGTGACCACAAATTAAAGGATAAGGATAATTCTGTAAATTGTGGTCACTATGAAATTAGCTCCGGCTAAAACCGCGGATAATTATTTCATTCTTTAATGACTAACACTAAGAGTGACTATAAACACTAAATAAAATAGTTACTATAGTATAGATAATAAGTAACATATTTCTAAGTTTTTCCTCAAGTTGCTTGTATAAGTTACTTACAAGTTATATTTAAGTGTAATATTTTTATAATGATAAGATACTGGCTATAATTATTATTAGGAATATCTAGAATTCTAAAATGCTAAAATTTGTAAACATTATATAGTTGTTTGTTACTCGTCCACGCTTTAAAATACTAGATATAGCTTATACATCACGTACCCATTTTTATTAAATTGTACAAGCGAATGCACGGACAAAAGCTAGTTAAGCATACATCTAATATCAATGGTTAAATACAGCGTTAATAGCACAGTTAAAATAACTATATTTATGGTATGGTGGTGTAATACGACATAATCTGCTCGTGTGGCCTGCTTACAATATATAGTATTTAATAGCCAGATTATGTTTTTACATACAAATATAATATACTAAATGACCCGGCGAACTTCGTACCGCCATATTGACATATCTGTTTCGGCTTCCCACAGACAGTGTACAGTTATCATTAATTTTTTCTGGTACACAAACCTTGTCCCAACAATATTATGCTCGTACATACATTTTGGCGATTCATTTTATATAAATACAAGTTAACGACAACATGGAATGCAAACTACTTACATTTTCAAATCTTATGAAATGATGCAGAATTATTCACAACCACAGTGTTACTACGTTTCTGCTACTTTCTATGAAAACGGTTCTCATAGTGTAATGTTAAAAGAGGCTTAAACAAAATTTGTTTAGCAGAAAAAAATTGTAGTGAGCCTACCTTAAAAGATAGGCATATGCTTACGAGGATTTTTCTGGAACTTTTAAAAGGGAACAATTCTTTCATACGTTTAGGAAACTCAAAAAAAAGTTGCAAAAAGAGTTTTTGACGCAGTTTTCATTCATACTTCGCTCCTTTAAGTGGCAGTGTGATGACATATGTCCTATAGCCTTTCTCGATAGTTGGGCTATTTAAATTTTGTCTTTCCCACGGTAGAAATTAACGATAGCCTTATAAGTAAGAACATAACTGCAAACTTTTAACCAAACAAACATACCTTTATATTGTTACTAGCTGACCCACGCAACCTCGTTTGCGTCTCCTATTGCCCGTAGCGTGATAATTTCTCCCCGTTTTTGTAACATTCTTCATTGGTGCTCCGCTCCTGTAGGTCTTAGCGTGATGATGTATAACCTATAGCCTTCCTCGATAAATGGGCTATGTAAAACTGAAATAATTTTTCAAATCCGACGAGTAGTTCCTGAGATTAGCGCGTTCAAACAAACAAACAAACTATTCTGCTTTATATATTAGTATAGATTCAACAAATATTAACAAAAACAGTCAACCCATTGTTATCACTCGAAATGTCAGTTTACCGCAAAAAGTAATTATGACGTCAACATCTTTTATCTATGGACATTCTCCTAATTGTCTACCATTAAACAGTCAAGGTCCCACATTCATATTTCTCTTTCAATTCTTTCAAAGGTCATTTCTAGTTTAGGAGATGGCATACTAATGTGGCTTGTTGTGAAAAATTGTGTTCAATAATACAACGTGCTTTGGTTCTATAATTTGTACTAGCGTTAAATTCAGTTTTCTTCATTGCTATAATGAGTTTTGTGATAAATTTTTATTAAGTGCTTTTGGTCTTTCAATAATGGTCAGACGTAAGAGTCTAATACAACGATCACACCTTTCTCTGTTTATACATAAAAATATTAATTCCATCCCTTTTTGATCATTGATGATTGGTGATACTATATAGTCTATAGCCTCTTTCAATAAATAGGCTATCAAACACCAAAAAGAAATTTTCAAATCGGACCAGTAGTTCTTTAGATTACCCCGTTCAACTAAACAAACAAACTTTTCAGCTTTATTGAATTAAAACAGATATTTGTACATATAAAAATATATATGTCTATACATAATTGTGACAATAGGTACCTATTGAGTATTACGAAAGCAGTTTCAGAAGTTATCTGTGTTAGACAAATATTAAGTTTGAAGATGTAAATAAGACACATATGTAACCATAGTTTGAACATACCACGTACTGTTGAATTTCGTTTCAATTTATGTAGATGCATCTGCTGCTAACTGAATTTCTGGTGTTATTTCATCAACAGTAGTTTTAAAGAGGTCACTGGAAAGCTGGAAATGGTCCCTCTTTAGAAAGATTATACACCGTGGGAGAGCCACGCGTCGGCATAAATGGGCCGGCTCGACCGGAGTGATACCACGGCCTCACAGAAAACCGGTGTGAAATAGTGCTTGCGATGTGTTTCACCAAGTGAGTGAGGATACCGGAGGCCCATAACCCAAACCCCCTCCACCTATCTCCCCTCTCCATCCCCCAAAGGCCGGCAACGCACTTGTAACGCCTCTGGTGTTGCAGATGTCCATGGACGGTGATAATTTCTCACCATCAGAGGATACGTTACATTACATAAAAAAAGGATTTAGGCTTCCCTACCACCATGGTCAGATAGTTTGTACAGAGTGGTATGGTAGCCTAAAATCTTTTCTTCTATCGCTTACCATCAGGTCATACGTCTGCTCGTTTACCCCCTATTCCATAAAAAATGGGACTTCGTTTCAAGTTTTCCTTCTCATACAGTGCCGTTAAACTGCACAGTTTGTTATCTAAAAAACTTTTTAATAAGTCTTTTTAATTTAGGTTTTATTTGCGACTTCATTTGCCTAAGTTATTGCTCCATCAGTCACCAATATAAATCCTCCTCTTTTATTGGACTTGATTAAACATCCAACATTTGACAGACATATTAGAGATGTACTTATGTTAAGTTAAAATCTTGTTTAGAGAGCCAGAATACACCTATTAAATCTTATTTTATATGGCATTAAGGTGCAAAATTAGAGCCATTTTAAGTAGACTACCACTACTCAAAAACAGCCCAAATGGCTAACATAGCCCAGCACCACTCTATGGTTTTTAATCCTATTTTTATCAAATCAAACTCCCACTTGGAACATTTTTAGTGTCGCAAGAGACTTAACGGACAGCTTGAGAATCACACAATCTCATCAATTCTAGGCATCAAACTTACAACACATCGGAGTAGGAATCCGCGAGGAGACAACTAACCACTACACTATCGGTGCAGTCATTCAGACCAAACCATAAGACTAACATTCCACACACACAAACTAAATCTCTATAAAGGTGTAAATATACTAAAAATAATCAATAACATCAAACAACAGTAGATCAGAACCTGTTTTAAGATGTCGCAGTTCATTGTTTCAAAGTACATATATACTTGTACTACAAGACATCAAGGTCCCCCCCCTCTCCAAAGCTCTGCAGTATAAGGACAACTGTACTATAAGTTGCCACGACACACCAGGTATGTGATTCGTGATCTGCGTTACCTTTAGATGACGTTATGCGTAGGAGTTACGCGGCAGAATTTAATTTAGAGAGATTATTAAAATAAATAATACTAGAGCTGTGTGTAATGATAGATTGATTATATTAACTTTTGTCTCTATCTAAGACTTTGAAACTAAATCCATTAGTTATTTTATAGATAATTACTCAATTATTAGGGACTTTATCAGCAAGTGGTAAAACTATTCCTAAGACTTATAACTTGATACATCAAACAGTTTTTGAATCTCGAACATTCGTTTTATGGATGCATAACGAATGCAATAGGAGACAAACTAACAAACGGTTCCCCTGATGGAAAGCGGACATCAATAATAAGTATCCAAGCATTATCTTTCCTCTTAAAGTTATCAGGCAGAATTCAGTCGTCAAATAACTTCAATCCCTCAAAGAAAAGAATCGCAAGAGTTGCATACCCAGCGTTTGCAAGCTTTCTAAAGTGTCTCCCAAGTAATACAAAAATTGCCAAGTGGTTTTACCATCTCCGTGTCAAAGTGGTAGCGTATGCGACAGCAGAGCTTAAATATTTATTTCCAATGTGGGCATTTTCTATATATATGTATGTGTATTTACAAGAGAAAAGTATATAAGTATTCTATTAGTCAAAGAACTGATATAGTTCAAACTCTGCTTAGTTTGTGGCTAGATGATGTTTGGTATCCAATGTCCGAAATATTTAACTGGATTTTCAACAATCAACATAAAATGTTCTTGCACAAGCTCCAATTTTGCAACTTTACGAGCTTATTTCGCATATAAATAAAGCATTCTCAATTATACGTTGCAGAAAGCGGTGTTTTGTTGATGCAATCAACTTTTGTCAAGGTCGGAATCCGGATGGGTGACCGAGTAAAACTTGAGTCATAAATTTACTTTTAAAGCTATACCTTAACACCTTAACCCGCCAATCCAAACTGTCAGTCAAGATTCGCAATTTTATTTTATTGTGACCAATGGGTAGTCACTATCAAATAGTAGATAGGATGGTAATTTCTAATTTTGTTATAAGTCTTGTTATAAGTCTTTGCTTCAAATGGTGGAAAAAATATTTTGACACATATTGGGTTGGCTTATCCAAAGAGCATGCCACTGTATTTTATCTAGTGAGTAGGAATCCAGAAAAATAATACTTGGGCAATTCCCCGTTCATAAATAGTCCCTCGAGATTCCTGTGAGTCTTGAGCTACAGTATTCCATGTCATCATGTGACCCGACTCCCGGTTTCTTTTCAAACCGGGAGTCAGGTTTTCTTTATAGGAAACAATACGGATGTACCATAGCAAAGTTTGCATTTTATCTCAATGATCAACTAAAACTTGATCGTGTGTAGTAAACCTTACGATAATTAAATGCGTTTTTGCAACCACAGTCACGTACGATCAAAGATCGTAAACAAGACACTGAAACAACTTAATTTAGGTTCTATATTTGTATCGATAAAGTTTACTATCGACCAAACAAGACATTCGTAAAGTAGCTCCAAAGACAATCTTCAAAATGTATTTGATTTTGAAGTTTACCTAGACTTACGTAAGGTTTATTTTGATTTGAAGGTTACCGGGTACTACAACTGCATTCTTATGTATGAAATCGGGTTGTAGATTTAGCGAGCAAACGGTATCAGGTGTACTAAATTAGACTCTAAGCTATGATGAAACACTTACATAAAAGACACAGATATAACAGTAAACAAGTTATTTTTGCGCCTGCCAAAGTGGCTCTACTCCGCCAGATAGGAAGCATGAGCAGAATCCAAGAGTAGTGGTCACCATACTCATTGCGAATGCAGCATGGCGACCCACACTATGGCTGCATATTGAAATGCTTCTGCATCATTGGGCCTCTAGTCCTGTACATGAGTACAAAGAAACACGGAACGAAGATGAAACTAGAAAAGCAATATCAAATATGGATGGATTAGAAAATAGAAAAAAGGAAAAGAAATATTCCAAATAAAATGGAGAAAATGAAAAGAAGGTAACATACGAATGCTTCCGTGGGAGAGTAATTCTTATACACAAATAAGCTGGTTTGACTGGATGGATACTAGGGCCTCTCAGAAGTCCAGAATTAAGCAATTATTTCTTTGCTATTCATAAATGCGTGAACTCATCAGAGACCCAATTTCCTCACCTCCTTCCAACCCATTTCCTAGTTTTTAAGGCACGCTCCAAAGAGGACAAAGCTTAACCCTTGGGTCTAATAGATTTATTATCTTAAGTCGATAATAGGTTTATTCTGATACAAAAATATGACTAGCATGAGTTAGCAAACTGCATAAACCTTCAGGTACATTTAAATAACTACCAGGTAGGCACATATACAAGCAATACAGACAATAGTGCTTCCTTTGGTTTAAAAAAAGGGTATTTTATTCATTACAAGAGGTACCTGAAATAAGAGACCTCGGTGTTACACTTGATAGCAAATTAAACTTTTATTATAGCTCACATAGACGGAGTCGCTAGGAAGGCAGCTAAAATGCTTGGGTTTGTTAAAAGGAGCACCAGTAGTTTTCGTCTGATAAAAACAAAGAGACTACTTTACAATGCTTTGGTGCTAAGCGTCCTCGAGTTTGCATGCATAGTTTGGAGTCCCTCGTATGTTATACAATCACAGCGAATTGAAGGCATCCAAAGAGCATTTACGAGACACTTGGCATACATATCGTCAGGCATCTCCCATAGAGCTCCCTACGCCGACAGACTCGAATTCCTCAGAATGAACAGCCTTAATCGTCGGCGTACAATCCAGGATCTTTTATTCCTCCACAAACTTCTCAACGGTGGAGTTGACTGCAGTCAACTGCTAAACAACATTAAGTTAACTGTACCTTACAAAATTCCGCGACACCCAATCACAAAAACCTTTCACATACCGTTCTGCAGAACAAACGCTGGCAAACACTCACCACTAGTGCGTATATGTCTCGAATACAATACTTGATGTGGACGCTCAGATGATCTGGACATTTTTCACGATTCCTACAAAGCATTTAAGCGAAAGATAATGCAGATAATGCAAAGATAATGCAGTGATAGACCTTGCTATCCATCAACTGGAACTGAATTATGTTTTTATTATATTTTATTTTATTTTAGCTTTATACTCTATTTTGTCAAAGTTTTTGCTAGTAATTGTGTGTAGCTTGTGTTATTTCTATTATTTTTAATTTGGTGTTATTCTTTACGGACAATGTTGTGTACATCTATAATAGATATACATATAAGATCTAGTTTTTAGCTACAAATGTTAACCAGTTCTGTATATGTATATTGTTGATGTTCCTTAAAATAATAAATAAATAAATTACGTTAACGTTAAGCAATACGTTAAAAACTGACCACGACTTTAATATTGTACACAAATAATAAAAATGGTTTCCACCCAATCTTAGATCACGGCAATTATTAAAAGGTTACGTCATCGACTTATTGATGGGCCGGTTTTCATTCGGCGTACGTTCACTTTTTCGTAACACCATCAAATTATATTATAAGAGAAATATATATTGTATTAGTAATATTGTAATAACTTTCTCTACAATAAGAGGGCTATGATTCCTGATATTTAGTTGATCAGAGTAGCGCACGGATAGTATAGTTGTATAAACACATACACAAATTGTTGTTCTGAGTCTGGGTGTTTGAGTTGTCTTTCAAACCATAGCCTCAGCGTTTGATATTTAAAAAAAAAGCAAAAAACTAAAACCCAACTACGACAAAAAACGACGCTTAAAAAGTATGAAACAAGTTTCAAAAGCCGTAGTCACGCGTTGTTAAAGTGTTATGGACTATGGAACATTCCTAAGTTTCAAAAGCCGTAGTCCATGTAGTGTAATTATTTATACCATAAAAATATCACACCTATCGAATAAATACGGACAAAGTCACGAACAAATGCTAATAATATATGTATTTTTGAAATGTAAAAATAACCTCCTTTCCAATGATACCAAACACGGCATCTTTATCTCAAATTTATTTTTTTTCTCAGTACTTTATGTCGGCTAGAGGGCGCCACATGAGATTCAGTGACACGTCATATAGCCTATAATCAGAAGACGATCATGACGCTTCTAGAGACAACATTTGTCCAAATCTAATGAGTAGTTAAGGAGTTAGGAGGGAACAAATGAACATACATACATACATACATACGTACATAGCCTGTCAAAATCATAACCCTCCTTTGGCTTTGCCGTAGTCGGGTAATAACAGCTAGTTTGAGTTACTGGTATGTGATCTTGATCTACTAAGTTATAGCATAACTTCCTACATCCACTCGCATACCCACTCTTTCTTTATTAATCACTTTTTTTTTCTTTTTTTTTTTTTTTAACGTGTGGAAACCCCCTCGGGCCGTCACCCCGCCGGGGTTTGCGGCGGGGCGGTGTGTCGGAATCGAACCGACTAAAACCACACGGTGTGCCACTCTGCGCCTGAGACGGGAGGGATCCGGGAACTGCTGTTATTAACACATCCGGACCCCTCCCAGCGCCTGCCCGCACTGAAGCGGGCACCGTCTGCTGGTACACTCTCTAATTAGGCGACGTACGGCACACGCGTAACGTCGCCCCCTCGCGGGCGGCCACTAAAGCGGATGGTGGGGAAAACCCATCCCGACCATCCGCGGCCACACTCAGGGCGGCATGAGGCGCTGATAGGCGCGCCTCCGCCGCCCGGTTCGCCGGCGACGGATCGGGTCCGAGTGGATATCATCCTCCCGGGCCTTCTCCGCCGCCTCCTTCTGCGAAATTACGTCTTCGCAGAAGGCTGCGACCGCGGTTCTTTATTAATCACTAGCTGAACCCCGCGGTGTTACCCGCGGTTATTGTTGTAACGCGGGTAATGCCGCGGGATGAAGCTAGTCTAAAAAAAACGTGGTTCCACGTAATCTCTGAAACGGCTGGACGGTTTTTAACGGGATTTTCATTGGCAGGTAGCTGATGGTCCAGGGAGTAACTAAGGCTACTTTTTTAGACTAACTTAGTCCCGCGGCGTTACTCATGGTACAACAATAACCGCGGGTAACAGTGCGGGCTTCAGCTAGTTTTTAATATGTTTTGAAGCCTAGTAACGATAGTTATAATTACATTTAATTTTTCATATATCAAATCATAATACCGAGGCCTATACTAATCAATGGAAACCACTCTTCATTAGAAGAGGGACGGGTGCCTATTTACATGAAAAACTCATAAACATTAATATGATAGGATGTATCCCCAAAGGTGGCGCATTAAGCACTTGAATATTCCAGCTATAATTTAATGTGACTCATGTAATATAGGTCAAAACGTATCGCCATCAACCAGGCTCTTTGACAGTTAAGTATAGGACGTTACATTCTTTTTAAAAGATAACATTTGCATTAAGAAGATGTCTGGTGTCGCAAGCAATTTAACAGATATACTTTAAAAAGAAAATTATAGTCCCATGTGGAAATCGAACAGCGCAGTAGATGCTAGGTGATCGCATGTCCCAAGGCTCGGTTGTCCTCCCAGGAGAGGGTTAAGGCTAAGGCCATGCGTCCCCACGCTGGCCGAGCGTAGGTTGGCGATTGACAAGACAGCGTGGTGCCGACTTAATCTATTATTGTATATATGCATATATTTACACTATTAGTTAAACAATTTATAGATCATATCATAACCTAGAAATAGTCCATTGCCGTACATAAGCCTCATTTCCAAAGAAGGCTTAGGATGGAAGATCAACACAAAGAATAATATTAAATTTAAGGAAATCTAAAAAACTAGAAAACGAATTAAGAATACAGAGTAGCATTGTACCCATTCATCCCGTGGGTATCTTGAGAGCAGAGAAGCCCATAGTCGACTGCTTAACCTGTTGATAATGTAGTATATAGATGTTACACATACATTGAGTTATTATATCTATACTAATATATAAAGCTGAAGAGTTTGTTTGTTTGTTTGAACAAGCTAATCTCAGAAACTGCTGGTCCTATTTGAAAAAATCTTTCAGTGTTGGATAATACATTTATCGAGGAAGGCTAAAGGTTATATATCATCACGCTAAAACCAATAGGAGCAGAGCACCAGTGGAAATTGTTTCAAAAACAGGGGAAAATTAGACTACGGGTAATAGGAGACGCGAACGAGGTTGCGTGGGTCGGCTAGTGTAGTATATAGATGTTACATGTTATACGAGTTAATATATATACATAATTATAAAGACGAAAGTTTTTGACCAGTGTGTATTGCCAGTGATGACCTATAGTACAGAGACGTGGTTCTCACAGTATAAGAACGGTCAAAGTCGCTCAAAGAGCAATGGAGAGATCAATGTTCGGCGTTTCTCTGCGTGATTGAATTAAGAATTAGGAGATCCGCAAACGAACCAAGGTAACCGACATTGCCCGGAGGATTGCCAGCCTTAAGTGGCAGAAGGCAGGGCATATTGCTCGTAGACAAAATAGCCGTGGGGCACAAGATTTCTGGAGTGGCGAACACGCGACCGCGAACGGTTTCCAGTACGGAAAACGTAGTGTGGTAGTGTATAAGATGGTCCGACAACCTGGTGAGGCTCGCAGCAAACCGCTGGAAGCAGGTAGCACAGGACTGGTTGTTATGGGGAGCCTTGAGGGAGGCCTATGTTCAGCAGTGGACGTCTTTCGGCTGAAATTATGATGATATACATTCAGCGAAGAACGAGCCGGCGTGTAACACCAACGTGTTTCGTTGGTGAGTACGAGACCGGAGGCCCAATGATGCAGAAGCATCATTAGCCCCTCATGCTGAGGGTCACCATGCTGCATTGTTGCAATGTCTGCATTCGCAATGAGTATGGTGAATTTCTCTTGAGTAGAGTCAGTTTGTCAGGCTAATATATATATATATGTACAAAATAATACTCATAACACTGGTTATGTGAGAGATATAAAAAATTCAATTGCTATATTAATTGATAGATGATGATTCAATAACTTATTACACGTTAAAAAAATGGCTTCCACGAACAATAAGATTCACATAATTAAATGACGCCTGCATCGTTTATTTATGTCTTTTATATCATTGCTAATTAACTAAATGACCGTAATTATACCAGGTTTTCTTGAAGATCATAATCAAAATACATATCATACTATGTAGTGGCACACAAATTGCATTTGTCTTGTTATTTAAGTAGTTATTTTAAATAAAAAGCATTTTAAAAACAAGCTTTTACAGGAATGCCTCGAGACGAATCAAACGAGTAAAACTCGATGATGTTGCGATCATTCTTTACAGCTTTACCTTCCAGCTCCGGCATCAGATCAGCCCCATGTCATTATAATATTATATTGTCACGCTGTATACATTATCCTTGCAAAATTTCAGCAAAATCGGAAATTGAGTTGCAAGATTCCACCCGAACATAGAAAGCATAAAGCATACAAACAGCGTTTAGTACCATTCGGGATTTAACCCACAATACTCATTGGGATTGAAGGCGGCGAAGTGCCCGATTAAGCCACTACACAACCTTTGCAGTCGCA
Organism: Spilosoma lubricipeda; assembly: GCA_905220595.1. Classification (NCBI taxonomy): domain Eukaryota; kingdom Metazoa; phylum Arthropoda; class Insecta; order Lepidoptera; family Erebidae; genus Spilosoma; species Spilosoma lubricipeda. The sequence continues at coordinate 12,811,722 of HG992300.1, read as the reverse complement.
ACCATTAAAGTAGCGTAAACCTATCAACAAGAACCAAACAATGCGTAATTTGTGTGCGCGTAAAATTACGCGTAATTTCCCGTAACGTCCCCTACTTTGTTACAAATTGGGTCAATTGACCTTTAATGTTTTTGCCTCGGCAAAAAGATAAGAAGGAAAAATACGTGACTTCCTTTTTTTACACTTAATTATGCACACCTCTGTGGCGGGGCGGTTTTGTACTTTTAGTATTGCTGGTGTTCGTTGGTTCGACTCCAGCTTAGTATACTGATTTTTTTATGTCTTTGGAAGGGAAAATTTAGTCGTAAAGTATGTAATGCAATATATTCTAACATTGACTTTATGATTACCGTGTTTTACAATATTTACTGTGGGAGAGCCACGCTTCGGCATGAATGGGTCGACTCTAACGTAGTGATACCACGGCCTCACATAAAAATGGTGTCAAATAGCGCCTGCTCTGTGTTTCACCGAGTGCGTGAGGATACCGGAGGCCCATACCCCAACCCCTCCCCGCATCCCTTTCCCCATCCCCCAAACGTCGGCAACGCACTTGTGACGCCTCTGGTATTGCAGGTGTCTATGGGTGGCGGTAATCGCTTACGGTGATACGTCTGCTCGTTTTCCCTCCTATATTACAAAAAAAAAGAAAAAGTCACTCTACAGGAGTCACCATTCAATGTAAGCAATCTTTGGTTTGGATCTCGAAAGCAATGTGTACAATTTCTTTAGTATTACTACACTAAAATAAATCCGCTATTACTGCTTACTGTAATAAGGATCCAAGATCATTGCGACATATCAAGCACATAGGTAGCAAAGATTTGATCTAGTTTTGCAACAGTACGTGAGAGTGGCATGCGGAATACGTGTCCGATCAGGGTTTTACTTCTAATATAGTAAATACTGTTTGCTGTGGAAAGTATATAAAAACCTGTGGAAAATAAATAAATGAATTATTTTATTCCTTACTTTTAACAACATACTATATATGTTATACTTAAAAAAAAGCTATATTTCATCAGTAAGAACCCTTCTCGGATAAAGGCTTCCTCCAAAAAGCGCATTCTTCTCTGTCCTGAGCGATCTACATTCGCTCTTGTCTCGTTTGAGGCAAATATAAAATTACTATAAAATAAATCAGATTGACTGAGCAATGCAAAACAGTTTTTTGTTATGCTTAAGCTATGAAAGAAATTACTCTAGAGAAAATGATTACTGACGCCTGATACCAACACTTTTTGGGACAGTAATCACATGAGTAGTCACATCAAAATGAGTAGAAATGTGCATAATGGCAAGAAAATGGATAGAACTAGATAGCTGGAGTAAGAGTTGACTCCAAGTTATTAGGAAACTGACCTGAAACGACAGTGGCTTGAAGAGACTGAAATCGCGTAGCCATATGTCTGTTGATGTTAAAGTTTACATTATTATGAACTGGATTTCCAAATTGTATTCAATAAAAAGATGAAAGCTATAATATACTGATACATCTCTGGGCAATCAAATTTCATCTTATACAATGGGGTCTATTTATTACAGGCAGGTAAGCGACACCGCTCATGTATCTCGCATCGCAGTGACAACACGTTGATGACCTTTAAAGTTTGAAAGCTTTTTTCTTGTAGGTTTGAAGGGCGTAAAGGTTCGTAAATACCAGAGATTCGTTCGACAAAGAAACTGATTGATACAGTAATGTCTTTATAATATTTATTTTGAACAGTGATTCCACAATCGAACTGCTAGAAATTCTTTATTCCTTAAGCTCGTTACAATTTCAAATGTGTGAAATATTAGGAACACTCCTTAGAGTACCTTCGTTTTGATAATAACAGTTTAAGATTAATTGTTTTACCTTTAACCCACTAATAAAATAACGGCTCAGGAACGTTTCGCTATGCAAACGTTTTATTAGAACGTGCTTCTAGCCCCTTATCTTGGCTGAACGTGGAAGAATTCACCGACTAATGACGCTGCTATTATTGTTTGTTATTTAACAACAATCTTATTGTTTAATTATGGCATAATTTATAAACTGGTATTTGTAGTATTAAGGCGGAAAAGATTCATAAGACTAGTTGCAGGTTATTAAGCGAGTAATGATGTTTTTTGCTAGACTGACAAATTTTTGGTAGAGGAAAATTTTTTTATGGTGTAGTAGATTTTGTACGCGGCTCCTCCTGTGTACATGTCGGCTATTGTGGTAAATAGCAGTCTATAGCCTTTCTCAAGAACCAAAGTATCTTCATACCAAATTTCATTGCAATCACATCGATGCAGATTAACTTTCGATCTGATCGGGTACACCAACGATTCCTTAACGAACAATTGATCGCACTCGTAACAATTAGGTACATAATCCTGGCTGGGAATCGAACAAAGACCTCTGACTTACTAGTAATAACCACTAATATAACAGTCCCGTCTAGAGAGTTTATAAAGACCTTGTGTTGATTAAGTTAGATTTAAATTAAATCAATCAATATTTCGGACATCTGATACACAACCCCATCTAACCTTAAACTAAGGACAGCTTGTACTATGAAAGCTAGAATTATTGAACATCATCTTCCTAACCTTTATTATACCTAAGATTAACTGGTTACTAGTTAAACTAATCTTACCTGAATATCAACTTTTACACGAAGCGACTGGCGTTGGACCTCCGCAACCCTGAGGTTAAACTGAATTCGAAGGTGGAACTAGTTGTCAGTAAATTTGAGAGCACTGACTTTCCAAGAACGATTGCCATAGATGTTCATGACAACCGGGACCGACGGCTTAACGTGCTCTTCGAGGCACGGACGGGAAACACCGCCATCTTCCATACTTTGAGCTACTATTATGAATTTCTTGTAAGAAAAAGCCAACAGCAGGCCGACCCGGGATTGAACCCGAGAACCTCTTGATCTGTAATGGCTTACACTAACCACTAGACCAACAAGGAAGGCTAAAATGATTGATAGAATACTTAATTTATTTTTAAATAGATATAGAATGAATATTTGCTTAAGTCCGACCCGGGGATCGAACTCGATTCCTCAAGTAAAGCAATGAAACAATAAAATTAAAATTGAATTAGGTTTTAATCTGACCGAACACTATCCTTTTAACTATTTCTTACGGAATAAATTTAGGCTAAAATATGCTATCAATATTTATAATTTATGTTATACAACACAGTTACGAATGATTACAGGTAGCCATGATAAGTTTACCTAACAGTTGAGGTTCTCCATTCACCTCGGCTCGCTCGAGTGTGAATTTTAGGTTGATCTGATAAAAAATGTAATCTAGTTCTTCTATGAATGACATTGACAATGATCTCGTTGCTATATAGAGCTCAGTCATGTCGTCAGAAGTGAATATTTTAGTAGATTTTATACATGAGTTTAGTATGTGTATCAAAAAGTGTATGTGTTCATTGAACTTGTAATTTCTCACCGTTCCTTTCTATATCAAAATTATATTTTAACCCGTTGAGTTGTTCTGGTGTGCTTAAATAACAAACTTTTTAAACCTAGTTTAAGTTTTCCTAGTTAAGTTAACCCTATTACTAATCTAGTGTACCTTCAATAAAAGGATATATTACTAATATACAATTTTTTCCCGCGGTTTAGTCATTTAACGCAGTTATAAGTAGCAGATGTCTTTCCTCCTTCCTGTTTTAGTATGTCTATATAGAAATAATATGTACCAACGAACAGGATGATCTCCTAACTCCTTACATTTTTACCTGTTACAACGTGCAAATAACTTCCCACAGTATTACTTCTCAACCTTGACACGGAACCCGAGACCCCACGTTTCTTAAACATTATACAACACCTGTTATCATCCCCAGCCACGCGTGAACTTACTGTATAAAATGTTATGCTAGAAACATAAACAGTTGGTTCCACGTGAGTGAACTCACGTGCATCAACTAGTTTACACTCGGAAATGGTACTAATCTAATATTATTACTGTAACTGTAACACAATCGTGATCGCGTGTTAAATTTATCGAATCATGGCTAGTTTTATATCGATGGATTTTCTTATGACACAGAGGCTGCTCTGGTGGCGTAGTGGTTAAATCTGTCGCCACACTGCCACTAATACGCCAAGTGTTGTGAGTTCAAATCCCACATGGGACAACACTTTGTGTTATCCACATATTGTTGTACTTAGTCTGTCTGTTTCATATATGTTTGTAAAGTCCTCCGCGACGCAGGATACATCCTAATGCGATTGTTGTCTTTAAAATAAAAGGCAAATCTAACGACTGTCGCCTACGAACATCTCCAACTCTAAAGGACATCAATTGAGCCGAAGCCCTGATTCTAGGGTGAAAGGACGGCAACTTTTGACTCTTGAATTGCAAGTCTCCTTGGATGTCATTTAACATTGAATCACCTATACACCATAATCAAAAAATCAAGAAAAGGCTTCATATTGCTTCGTGTTTTTTTTATTTCGGGCATCTGATACACAACGCTATCTAGTCTCAAACTAAGCAGAGCTTGTATTATGGATAGGTACTAGACAACTAATATAAGTACATAAAAACATTTTTTCGTAAAAACATACATATAATATATAGAAAACACCAAAATCCTAAACTAACATTTGCAGATTATACAAACATTTGGTCCGACCCGAGAAACGAACCCGAGACTTCAAGCTCAGCATTTGCACACGCCACCGAGGCAGCCATTAAATTTTATCCGCAAAATTTATTTACTTGTCACCGGAAAACATCACTAATAAAATAACTTCTAAAATATCGTGTTACAAAAATAACCAAGACACAACTACCTCACCACTTTATGAGGATGTCCTCAGCTGATAGATGTAAGGAAACTAATACTTCCTCCCGAAAATAGCGCCAATTGACCTCTATGTGAGGGTGACAATTAAAAAGATTAGCAGTAGGATTCGCCTTAGTGGAGGTTGGGAGTTCAAACTGAATTTGCTCTATTGCGTTAATTGAGGTCTCGGACATCTGTCGAAGATATTGCCGTCTTGTGTTTTAGTTATCAAGATGACCTGGTTGACTTCTATATGTCAGATAATATGTAATGAATGTTTTGTAGCCTAACGCCCTTGATATCTAAAACTTGATCCTGCAATGAAGTATGAAATCAATCATATTGAAAAACATTGAATATCCCAGTTTTAACTTTAAATAGGTTATTAAAAGTAAGTTTTTAAAACTCTAGAAAGCCATTAGTATCATACTAACCTCAATCATTCTTTACACAGAAATAGACTCCAATTTTCTACAAGACTCTAAAGTATTAGAAATTTCTTTCATCATTTGTGGTACACATTCTTTCACTACAATCGTTTAGGCAAAAAGACGTCAAGTTCTGGACGTAGCCTTGTCGCCTGATTCATTTATTTCTTGGAAGACAGATGAGAACGACCTGCTTCTACCGGTGTTCTACAAATCTTTACATAATTGTTTGTACTACACCTTTTCACAAAAACTCGTATGCACCTATTTCAAGTCCATTTTCTTCATTTTGACAGTTATTAGGGCTCTCGCCCACGATGATTTTTGCAGCGATGCAGCAGCGTGGCCGTCGCGCGTTCGCATTGATGCAGTTGCGATGCGGTCGCTAGCTGTGTACTCTCACCCACGACCACGAGTCAGTCGCAATGCTGTCGCGCTGCAAACGCGATTAGGTACCCCACCGCGTCTACCTCCCTCCATTCTTCCTTTAGTCTCCTTGCTCTATGCTCTTTCAATCCTGTCATTCCCCTTGTTCATGTTTATTTACTGGATAATATCGATAACCTTCGATCCTCTTCCAGAGAAAACAATAGATAAAGATCTTTTAGACAATATATTGTATATATATTGTTGTTCCCTAATTTTATATTCTCCAAAAACAACAAACAATCATAAAAAATTAAAACCGAATTGAAAACCTTTTGTTTTTTAATCTAAATATACAATTACATATGTTTTAGTTAACAATAACCTTATAATATATAGATTTATAATGATCCAACTACATGCTTGTTCGAAAACCTTTTGCTCAACAAAAACTGGTTTCTTATATTGGTGTCGTAATGGTAGAAAAATCTGCCGCGGAACATTACGTAATGTGTTTAGCAGGTTTTCTCCGCATTTGTCGAGAAATGAGTCTTAGAAATTTTGTTTACACTTAAAGGGACTATTACAAGTCACGATCGAATAGAGACGTGAGAGCTGATGACATTTACTATTATAGGTATTAAAAGATACAGCTTTTATAGTGCGCTCTTAAAAGATTTTAGAACAGAATAAACTTTAGTGTTTTTTTTATTAATTAGTCTGAAAAAGTGACTTTACTCTGCCTGATAGAAAGCATGAGCAGAATCCAAGAGTAATGGTCACCATACTCATTGCGAATGCACACAATGTAGCATCTGACGATGCGGGCCTTTGCTATCGCGCTCACCAACGAAACACAACAGCAGGAATGCTGTCATTTTAAGTTGGTTTTCTGTGAGTCGCTTTATATTAGGAGTATTGCTTCAAGGTACTAAATAAAAACTATTTGCCAAATCTATGCATCTATACTCTTTACAAATAAATAAAATTGGAGTGTCTGTTTGTAATATTTAAATAACTGATTTTTAATAAACACATATGTATGTATACACGGTACATGTACCAAAATAACATTTTTTTGAATTTTTTTGTCTGTCTGTCTGTTTGCTCTGGGTTATTTCTGACTGCTCTGGACTGATTTGACGGGATTTTCACTGGCAGATAACTGATGATCTAAGGAGTAACTCAGGCCACTTTTTTTAGACTAGCTTCGCTCCGTCGCCTTACCCGCGATACGACAAAAACTGCGGGTAACACCGCGGGACTCAGCTAGTACTATTAATAAAAGTATTAAGTGTAGTATTAAAGTATCGTGTTTAGTGAATGAACTATGTAGGTGAGTAATGATTTCGAAGTATGATTTTGTAACTGTTCCGTATTTGTTCTACATTACTAACACCATGGTACTCATGGTATAAGAATTTATACAACAAAGGCTTTCGCAATGAACGCCAGCTATGGCACACGACAAATTTCTATTGTGGGAGACCCTTATTAATAGTTCACCTATGAGTTTCGTTAGCGTAAACACGTACACAAAAACCAACGACTCGACATCAACTGCCTCGGTGACGTTGTGGTAGTAGTAGTAATTGAGGCTTCGGGTTCGAATCCTGGGTCGGATCAAATGTTTCTGTAAATATTTGTTTGGAGTTTGGGTGTTTCCTATGTAAAATAAGTACGTATTTACAAAAAAAAGTATACATGTATTAATATCAGTTATCTAGTACCCATAATAACACAAACTCTGCTTAGTTTGAGGCTAGATGGCGTTGTGTGTTAAGACGTCCGAAATACTTATAAAAAAATTATAGCGATTATCATACAATTATTTGTGTGAGTTGAACCTACGACCCCCGGTTTATCAGTCGGGGTCACCAACCGACACTTTAAGACTTAATCAACAATTTCATTAAACGTTGTAACATACGCGATGATTTATAATCAAACTTTACCATCTGTCCTATCTGTGTGTCTATAGTTACTTCTTTAATTTAAAAATCATATTTATTATTTTAGTTTTCGAGATTAATGATTTTTTTTGCTATATTTGGAGAAGTCTGATTTTATCACCATAACTAATTCTTAATTTTAAAAAGAAAATGATAACTTCTGCTCTAGGAACATAATTTACTATTTTTATTGTGCGGGAATACCCCTACGGTTCGACATTGCCACCCGTAGGGGTAACGGGTGGCAATGTCGAACTCGAACCGACTTACCAGCCACCAACCGGGGAACCAAGTACACCCTGGAAACCCAACGTACCACGGACCACCTTCAGTTTGTAGGTGGCCCCCTCCTGTGCGGGTTGCACAGGAAGGAACATAATTTATCCAGTATTTCCTACCTACAGACCTATTATCTGATTTAAAACCCCTTCAAAAAGATTTCTAAATTAAAATCATAAGTTTTCCCACAAAGTTATGTGTTTACTTTCCATAAATGGGACAATCCCATGACTAACCTACCAGTGACTCATTACTGACCCTAAAATATGACCCACCCCTTTCTCAAATACCCCTTAAATATATGTATGCGTGTTATAAGTTTTTTAATATTAAAAAGAAAGGGGAAATAATGCATTAATTAAGCTCCACCAACACTAATACAAATTTAGCATGCATATTTGTGTAAGTATATGTATATAATTGTGTAATTAAGTATCTCTGTGTGAGTAAACTTTCTCAATTATATGATAAGTGCGAAGGAAATTCTTAATTGTGTAATAATTCGCAGGAAACATTTAATTTTGTCTGATTTAGCATAACACGGGTTATTGACCTTTATAAGTCATAGAAAGAATTGTTTGAATGACAACTGTTATAAGTTTCATATAAAAAGCTTTCAGTTATTTAGTTATGGAGCCCATGATAAATAGATCATCTCTCAGTTTGTAGCTGTGGTCCACACAGCTACAAACTAGGTGTGTCTTGCACCTACTGTTGAAACCAGCCGTCTGATAAAGACACTTATATATAACTAAATACATATATGTTATAGACTAATCAAATCTAGCCACAGAACAAATGATCGTACATATAACGCAGCTATTTGTCTTCAATAGGAATCGAACCTACTTAACGATTTCAATATGAAATATCAGAAAATGAAATAATACAAAAGAAAAAGTGATATGAATAGATATTTATCATTCAAATATTAGTTAAGATTTAATATATCTACATATCTATTAAGAAGAATTATGTGATTGGAGGAGAAATTTTACACAGTTAAAGATTATATGGAGGAAACGTGCAAAAAGCTAAATAAAATTGTGTTCGAATTCCGAAGACTATGAGACTAGAAGTAGCTACTAAGTTGCAAGTATTACATCAATTACGTATTAATTAAAATAAGGAAACCAAATTTAAAACGTCGCAATGCTGCTTAAAGTTTAAGCTCTTATATGGGAAGTAACTTACATAACAGATGTTACTCACCTTTGGTTTGCCTGACGTTTCAACCAGGTTGACTGGGTGTGGTCACGACTAGTGAGCGTCAGCCTCATTAATTCAGACATATCAGGAAAATAATTAAAAATACATTTTTAAAATACATTTTAATTTTTATTACGAACGAAACGAACTTAAGACTAGTTTTGACTTAAATGACATTTTATTTAATAATTGTATAAAAATAACTTAAACTTAATAGCAGCTAATTGATACGGTAATTATAGTCGTGGTTACTCACTTAAACTAAGTAATGGATCTATATTTATGTTTCTGCATGCATGAATAAATTTTCTCATTTTTATTTATTTCATTTATCATGATTTATCGAAAGTTTTTTACCTACACTTTCTTTGGCAATTGGACACACGCTGAGACAAACACACTTTTACATTTATATATTAATATATTTTAAATATGGCGTTTTATTACTCTCATTTAAATAAGGACGGAAATTCGCTCCAAAATCTAACTTTATATATTACTATAATTAAACATTACTTGTTACAAAAAGAATTATACATATCAGTTGTGATTAAAAGGTAAGAACACCGATGGTTAGCACTTGGATTTGACAAACCTACAAACAGATATTGTGAAATCCAAGTGTGTTGTAAGAATTACCATAAATGCTCCGCGCCGAGCATATTTTATACACTCTCACAATAATGCTTGCGTAATAATTTACATATTTCGATGGTCCAATCGAGTGGAACTTATACTATCCAAACGAATACAAAAGCAGAACCATTATGACACACCTTACAGGTAACATCGCTTACACAACACGACCTCAAACCGAGGCACAATGTGGCACAAGTAGGTACTACGCTAACAACTCCTCGCAACAACACGCTGCCCATTTTGAGGTCACATTTTTCTCATAAACGACCTTCTACTCACGAACAATCTCCAGTCGTCCATGGACGCGTATTAACGCGAAATATAACTTACGAAACTTACGTACCGAGCTATGTATAACTAAGTAATGTTAATCGTGTGTGTCTCGAGACACTTGGTGGGGGCGAGGCCGACAGATCCACGGTCTTAGGTACAATTGAGGTTTATTATGAATCAGCAGGTACTCATCATGGAGTTAAAGAGGAAGCGACTTATTAAGCCCACTATCTTGAGATTCTTATATTTGACCTAAGGCGTGACATTATACTATGAGATAAACAAATTATATCTAAATCAGATGGAATGTAGAAATACTAGAAGAACAAAGATTTCAAGGTTTCCTTCTAGAAGGAAATGAACTTTATTCTGACTGAAGGTCAATGATGAAAGCGAACTTTGAAAGGGAAAGTTATGTCAGACGGTCGGCGTCGTATCGAAAATGGATCGGTCGATCGATAATACTGAGGCACTAACACCTAACATTCCGTTTCACCTTCTTTTCTTTCCGTTATATAATGTTCGACTTCTCTTAGAGAATGGAACAGTTTCCACGCTAACACCACACCCGTAATTTCCAACAAAGAGATAATGAGTGACACTCCAGCGATAACTGAACTTATAATCTTGGTGTACGCTGCCGCCACTTTAGCACAACCTAGACGCTCATTAGCCTCCTTATCGGTAAAGTCACACGTAGCTCGATAATAACTGTCCAGGCAACACGTTAAAGGTAAATCGTTTCTCCAACTCCTGTAATCTCTGGCATCGTTGGCACCGCAACACCTCAGTTTCCTCTCGATCCTTCCGAAAGCTCTCAAGTTGTCAGGATTAGCTTGCGAATTGTAGTAGCCGTCGTAGACCGTATCCTTGATGAATCTATCAGTGTCTTCTCCATCCACGTACACGAAGATCAAACTAGCTGCGATAATTTGTCCAAGCACAATCAGGATCATGAAGAGTCCGTAGATACCGAGAAGTCCTCTGCTCTCCTTGTTAGCACCACAATAGCCGCAGAAAGCGACCATCATTACAAACAGTCCAAGGAGGATGAAGAGCCATGGTGCGACCTGGGGCCAGTACACCCTGTAATCCAGCAGGTAATGGTTACTGTTCCTGAGGGTGACGAACTCCGTCAACTGCACAAAGAACCAAATCCCGACTGCCGCGGTCACGAAACCGAAGACCGCGTATATGATGTTCAAGACATATAAAACGTTCTTCATAAATTCTTCTTTACCCATGGTGAGGTCTGTACGCGCGTAAGGTTGACAACGGAATGAGAGGCGTATAACTGATGTAACTACTTTTATAAACTTCGACCGCGCCTTGCGTACGCGCACTAAGGCTAGTTCGCCACTGTCAAGCACACCTGTCAAACATAACTGATGGAGGGGTGATTATTCATCGCGTGTTGCATCTAATGACCTAATTTACAAGTGAATGCTGATTAGTAATGATAATAGTAGTTTATGATGCAGCTATCTCTATTAAGAATATTGTACTAACATTTATTTGGTAAGGTTAGGGAAGTCGTTCATTTTGCTTAGTATATATTTTACTGATTTGTCAGTTGTTTTATGAATCATGAATCTTTCTTTGTTTCTTTAACTATAGTCTTTATGTATGCAGTTAGCATTATCAGTTTTACTAATGTGTTTGATTAGGTTTATATCTTAACCTGAAATATCAAGTTTTTGAATGAATGGTAAAACTTGTGAGAAGAAAGAAATAAGTCGTAGTAAATTTATAATTTTATTATTATATATTATGTGTATACATATATTTTCAGTGTCATTAGGAATTATATTATTCTTTGGTTGTTTACTGAAATGTAAGTAATAAAAACAAAATATTATTGTATAATATCCAGTCTATTTAAAATGCAAATACATTTTGTCATCAATGTCTGCTTATTATTAAATTGACAATCATTTTCATAAAATTCTTTTGAACTTTTGATTTATACTTGGTGAAGATCAGATACAAATAAAAATCAATCAACTTTGTTTACAATTGTTTGAGAGTATGCGGCCGGCCTTATATTTCTACTTCAAACTTCTACGACACATTTTCTGGTCATAATTTTATAGCAGAAAAATAATATAATTTGTGATGCAAATTCAGACCGTATAACAACATCTATAAGTTTCTATTTAACTTGTAAATATATATGTATAGGTATATTATGTTGTGCTTTGGCTATTATATACAATGCTACTTATATTTATGTATATTTACAAAAGCAATTTCAGTATTAAAGAATATAAAGTGTATATACAGTTTATTAATTTATTATTTTCCTCAGTATTCTTGTCTACAGTTTCGAGCGATTTTTTCTTAACGAAAAATCTCCATATTCCTTTGTTTGTCTCAAGAGTCGAACTTGAGTCATTACAACAAAGCGCTCTTTAAGAAACTGTGCAAGGAAATACTTAAACTTAACTTATTTATTTATTAAACATTTTAAATTCTAATAACATTTATTTTATTTGCACAACAAGCTTGTAAATGCAAAAACTTGTGGGTATTACATAACCGGTTTAATGTAATACAAACAAGTTTAATAAATAACTATTCATAAACACTATTTCAAATTCTTAAACTAACGAATACATTTTGTATCAGATCGGTAACTTAATTAACATTCATTAATACCGATAAATGAGATGAATACACGAATTATCGACCTCTTGGCATCACAGGTCACATCATCTTTTCAAAACAACTCTATACTTATAAGAAAATACAATGTCAAATGTCAGTCATCTATACTTATAAAATAGTAAGTCCTGACTGACTGATTCATCATCGCCGAGCGTAAACTATGATAGTTACGACTATGAAATTTGGTGAGTAGGATCCTTTTATTGAGTAGACACCCACTAAGAAAGGAATTTTGGAATTTCTACCCCTAAGGGGGTGAAATAAGGGTTGAAAGTTTGTATGGAAGTCCGTCATTTTTTAAGTTAGAGACCTGAAACTTTATTTTTGGGCTACTGATTAAAAATAATTAAACACGTATTTCAGCGTTTTTGAATATTCTACCCCTAAGGGGTGAAATAGGGGTTGACATTTCGCGTATAGGTTAGTCTGGAAGTACGACATTTTTAAGTTAGAAGCATGAAACTTTATTTTTGGGCTACTAATTAAAAATGAGTAAATACGTATTTCAGCGTTTCTGAATTTTCTACCCCTAAGGGGTGAAATAGGGGTTGAAAGTTTGTATGGAAGTTCGTTATTTTTTAAGTTAGTAACATGTAACTTTACTCATGTGCTAATGATTAAAAAAGAGTAAATACGTATTAAAGCGTTTCTGGATTTTCTACCCCTGAGGGGGTGAAATAGGGGTTGACATTTCACATATAGATTAGTCTGGAAGTCCGCCATTTTTGAAGTTACAAACATGAAACTTTGTTTTTGGGATACTGACTAAAATAGAGTTAATACGTATTTAAGCGTTTCTTGATATTCTACCCCTAAGGGGATGAAATAGGGGTTGAAAGTTTGAATGCAAGTTCGTTATGTTTGAAGTAGCAAACATGAAACTTTGTTTTTGGGCTACTAATTAAAAATGAGTAAATACGTATTTCAGCGTTTCTGAATATTCTACCCCTAAGGGGTGAAATAGGGGTTGAAAGTTTGTATGGAAGTTCGTTATTTTTTAAGTTAGTAACATGTAACTTTACTCATGTGCTAATGATTAAAAAAGACTAAATACGTATTAAAGCGTTTCTGGATATTCTACCCCTAAGGGGGTAAAATGGGGTTGACATTTCGCATATAGATTAGTCTGGAAGTCCGCCATTTTTGAAGTTACAAACATGAAACTTTGTTTTTGGGCTACTGATTAAAAGTGAGTAAATACGTATTTAAGCGTTTCTTGATATTCTACCCCTAAGGGGTGAAATAGGGGTTGAAAGTTTGTATGGAATTCGTCATTTTTTCAGTTAGAAACATGTAATTTTATTCATGTGCTAATGATTAAAAAAGAGTAGATATGTATTTAAGCGTTACTTGGTATTCTACCCCTAAGAGGGTGAAATAGGGGTTGGAAGTTTGTATGGCAGTTCGTAATTTTTTAAGTTAGAATCATGAAACTTTATTGGTGTACTACTGATTAAAAAAGAGTAAAGACGTATTTAAGCGTTTCTAGATATTCTACTCCTCAGGGGTGAAATAGGGGTTGACATTTCGTATATGGGTTAGTCTGGAAGTCCGTAATGTTTGAAGTTCGAAACATGAAAGTTTATTTATGTGTTACTGATTTAAAAAGAGTAGAGACGTATTTGAGCGTTTCTGGGTATTCTACCCCTAAGGGGGTGAAATAGGGTTTGAAAGTTTGTATGGAAGTTCGTAATTTTTTAAGTTAGATACAGGAAACTTTATTTTTGGGCTACTGATTAAAAATGAGTAGACACCTATTTAAGCGTTTCTGGATATTCTACCCCTAAGGGGATGAAAAAGGGGTTGAAAGTTTGTAAGTAAGTTCGCCATTTTTGAAGTTACAAACATGAAACTTTATTTTTGGGCTACTGATTAAAAGTGAGCGGATACGTATTTAAGAGTTTCTGGATAGTCTACCCCTAAGGGGTGAAATAGGGGTTGAAAGTTTGTATGGAAGTTCGCTATTTTTGAAGTAGCAAACATGAAACTTTATTTTTGGGCTACTGATTAAAAGTGAGTGGATACGTATTTAAGCGTTTCTGGATATTCTACCCCTAAGGGGGTGAAATAGGGGTTGAAAGTTTGTATTGAAGTTCGTTATTTTTGAAGTAGCAAACATGAAACTTTATTTTTGGGCTACTGATTAAAAGTGAGTAAATAAGTATTAAAGCGTTTCTGGATATTCTACCCCTAAGGGGTGAAATAGGGGTTGAAAGTTTGTATGGAAGTTTGTCATTTTTTAAGTTAGAACCATTAAACTTTATTCATGTACATTGATTGATGTGCATTGATTAAAAAAATGTAAAGACGTATTTAAGCAGTTCTGGATATTTTACCCCTAAAGGGGTGAAATAGGGGTTGAAAGTTTGTATGGAAGTCCGTTATTTTTTAAATTAGTACCATGTAACTTTATGCATTATCAGCATTAATGCGAATTCTGTTCCTAAAAGGGATGAAATATGGGTCGAATGTTTGTATGATAGTTCTTTTAAATGGGCTATTGATCAAAAATAAATAAATACGTTCAGAAATATGAATAAATTACTGATACATACTTTTATACAGTTTTAATTAAATACATAAAACCAACTTCCACGCGAGCAAAGCCGCGGGCAACAGCTAGTTATTTAATAAAAGACTCGCCTGTTAGCGACTAATTAACTTGACTCAACGTCCCACCACTTTATTCTAAGAGGCCACTGCACATTGTCGTTTTATCATTTAAAGAAAACCATCAACCGAACGGCTAAATTGTTGCTTAGTCAGCAATCGGTGGATTTAATTAAAAATTAAAGCTATGAATCACTCATGTGCAGTAGTATAACTTAAATCTATGTTTTAAATAGATACCAACATGTAATACTATCACACTTTCCAACTTACGTTGCACAAACACTTACATAAGTATTACTTAACGTTTATCGCTCTCTCATGCGAGAAAGGGACAACTTCATAATACCGGACTACACATAAGTCCCTATGGGACACCATAACACAAAACATTCAAACTTAAAATGTTCATAAAGTTTACAATAACACCTTCTTGCTTTCCGATTCCATAGTAACAACTTGCCTGGGCTTCCTCTTAAGGGTTCTCGATAATGTTACTCCAACGATCAAATTCATGATACCAATAAAAGCGGTGAAGATTGCCGTTCCCGCCAAAACTCTGATGATTATGCTCGTGTAATTAAGGATCACTTTGGCGCAACCGTGTCTTTCATTCGCCAGCTTGTTTGAAAAACCGCAGTCGATGGCATAGGAACCAATGAATCCATGGTAGTACGTGTCACAGCATGAAATCGGGAATTCGTCCCTCCAATTCTTGTAGTCCCTTGGTCCTTCCGCACCGCAGCACTGGAAACGCTTCTCCAAAGTGCCGAAGGCGACCTCCACCGATCTGTCTGACCTCATATGTGTATACACATCCCAAATGGCGTCTTTCATAAACGACGCCGACGAGCTTGTATCGGCGAGCGTCAGTGCCACGATCGCCGCTGCAATCAACGCCAAGATAGCTGTCACTTCGAACACGATGTACAATGTCACAAAGCCACTGCTCTTCTTCTTAGCACCAACGAAACCGCAACCCGAAACACAAATCACGAGGAGACCGGCGAGAATGAACACCCATGGTATCGCTTGAGGCCAGTATACGTTGTAATCCAGTAGATAATGGTTTGAATTTCTTAAACTGGTGATATTGTAGACCTCGACGAAGAACCAGAGGGCTGCGCAAGTGATCCCGAATCCGAGAATCACTTGTACCACATTCAGGATGATCAGAAGGACGGACGTTGGACCTGAGCTACCCATGATTGCACGATACGTGTTTCTCGAGTGAACGTTCGTAATGAAATAGCGTGTGCCGCAACACGACTGGTTTTATACCAAGGCTCCTTGGTGAGTATGAATCACTATCGGTGACGCTACGTTAAAAAACTTATGTGGTTTTGCTTACGCTTTGCCGCTTCAGAACAACATGTTTTTAATATGTTCCGGCGTCATATTGGCACATGATAACATTTAATAAAAAATAGAAATAAAACCCTTTGTCGTAATAAATTGTAACATACGTAAAAGTTATACAGTTCATGTTATTTTCATTAGTTTCATTTATCTTAATGTTTCACTTATGAGTGTAATTTATTTAAATATTGTAATGTATTATTGGGTTATAATAGTAATCCCATATTAATCACTGTTCTGAAATAATTACAGGTAATTTTTCTGGTTAAGTGATTAAGAACTCGTTTATTTTAATAAAGGAAAATCTATTTATTAATCAACTTCCTATCAGGATAGAGGAACATTTAATCATTTTATATGTTTAGTTTATTGAATCAATTCGTTATTATTATATATTATAGTTTTATCATTAGTTTAAGTTGTGCAAGGCGACTGCATTCATCTGCGTGTTAAGCACGTGTAATCAGATGTCTAAAGAGTCTGTCTGTTTTGAACGTTAAGCGAATCTGTGTCTTGCGGTTTTCAGACTTCTGCAACTGCATTTTTTTTTTTTATTAGACTTAGCAGAGTTTAAGTCATAATTCATTGAAAATAGGGTTTCTTTTTGTACACATGAATAGAATAGAATAGAATATACTTTATTGTTCACCAATTACAAATTGTTACACTTATAAAATTCAAGAAGATGTGTACAATAGGCGGCCTTATTGCCAAAAGCAATCTCTTCCAGGCATAGTTCTGACAGTCACTATTGATGATGATGATGGTAAGTGATGAAGTTTGGTGATGGCTTAATAGGTATTTTTACACCTGACTACACACAGAAAGAGAGTTCCGTTTTAGGAGTATCATTATGTTACTTTAGTACGCTCCATAGTGTAAACAATTCGAATTATTTTGGCTTGGAAAGTGTCCTTAGATTTGTCTTTATTGTGAAATCAACACTGGGTATACGAAATTTGTAATTACCTGTACATTTTCATACAGTCGGATCTGCATTTTGATTTCATTTTCAAGTAGCGATTTGGCCCGGATTCCTTTACTTTAATATACATATGTTACACATATATACCTTAATTTTATTCTATGTAAAGATAATTAGCTTATTTTCTTTTTAATTCAGCAGTCAGGTATATTCAATGATAAATTTATATACTTCGGCGTACTGAATGCTGTAGTACAAAGTTCGTCACCGTTCGTAAATAGCCGCTACCTATAGAGTTAACGAGTTGACAATAGCATCTAACCTTGAGGACTTGGAGAATTGTTCGCAGATTAGTTGTGTGCACGAGCGTTAGTGGAAACTGTTTGAGCAATTTACTGGATCATTTTATTGGAAGTAATTTGAGGCAGCTGTTTGTTTGCTAAAACTGATGGTTACATGAAAATCATTATCATCAGTAGATTCTGGAGTGTGCTGGTGGATATAGCCCTGCTCTTAGAAAGGAGGTCTGTCTACTATGCCACGCTGGACCGACGAGTTGATATGGGATCTGTGTCAAGATGATGCCCTCCGCATCTCTTAATTACAGCAGTTCACGTATTGCTACTATCTCAGGCGCATAATAGCACACCGTGTGGTTTTAGCCAATCAGATTCCGAGACATCACCGCCTTTTCACAACATCTTTTTAAAAAAAAAAAGTATCCGTGTAAGGTATTATTCACTTTGCAGTGTTGTTTGTCCTGCGCAGTTTTCTCCCTCAGTCGGCACTCGCGGCACCTACGGTGTAAATAGAGGTGTTCATGCTATGCTCTTATCCGTTATCATGCGGACAGACTTTAAGTATATTAAACTACAAAATATAAAGCCCTTAAATATAACACATAAAGTAAAGTGGGAGCTGTACCAACCCACCTGGATAGGATGGTATTGTGGGCTAAAACCTCCCTCTCTAAGGAGAGACATATTACCTAAAAAGTAATCAAGATTGAATGATAAAGTAACTACGTTATAACAAGTTATTTTACCATTTTTATGTCGAAGTAGCAGTTCAAGTAAAACAATTATTAAACGTGATATAGACGACAATAATATGCTTCCTAGAATTACAGAACAAAAGGTAATTATTGTTCTTGAGGAACGAGTAATATACATTTTTGTTTATTTCTATTCTAAATACTTAGTAAAGACATGGTTATTTTACCTTTGGTTTTTTCGTGTTATTTGTGTTTTTGCTTTAATTTCAAACTTTGAAAAAACCTTCGTACCAACTTTCGGTGCGCAGTAGCTTTATAAACATGCATGACACAAGAACCCCTAGACTCAGTAATCTAATTTGTATATCACAGAGTGTGTTATTCAAAAGCATAGGTCGTGTGTTCAATTCCCACCGAGGATAAAGAATTCTGTGAAGAACGTAATGACTCGTTGTGTGTCTGAGTGTATTTTTTTCTGATTAAGTGATATATAAGTAACACACAAATTCCTTCTTTTTTAAAAGTCGATTCAAAATATAAGCAATCTGTGAATAGGTTTAATTTTTAGTAGTCTGTATATTTATATTTGAAATATATTTGATAATGACATAAATAAAGACGTATCTTAAATAAAGTGGTTAGTTCACCTGTTTTTATGCATAATGACGTTCATGTCTATTTAAGTAAAAACACAGCCTTGTGTACTTGAAATATCCAACATTCATATTTTATGAACCAGTTTTTTCTTGCGGTTTTACTCTTGTGTACTTCCAATCAATTATACTTGAAAATCTAAAGATTCTTTTTTGGATGAGATGCGAATTAGTTGTGGAGTAAAAACGAAATAAACGTCCAGAATGTTGCTATAGTGCCACACTTATACACTTTTCTCTTTCTTAGAACTTTAGTCAGAAAAGGAAATCACTTAAATTGCATATTATACCTAGTGTATGTCATCTCCGCTACCGTTACTTGTGTGTTAATCGGTTGTTCTGTAGATTAGCCTGAACAACGAAACAGACACGAATGTGAAAATAATTATGTTTGTATTAGTAACTTGTTAAATACTGATTTCTTATACATTCTGACATTATATGTTTTATACTTGCCATATTATGTATAAATTTCGACAAAAAATGTCTTGAGTTTAACCTTCGTCGAAATTACTTTTCTGTAGTTTTTTTTGTTATTTAACTTTGATATTATTATTAGATGCACAAAAGTAATCGTTGAGGTGTTAAGATACTGTATGTTCTTGAAACAGAGACACAAACTTTGTTCCTGGTTAGTTTTTTAATTCACTGTCACTTTTAGAAGACAGTTCCCGCAATAGGAATATACATATATTTCACCGAATGAGGGAGGATACCGGAGGCTCATACCTCTAACCCAACCCCCATCCAAATCCTCACTCCCCAAAGCCCGGCAACGCATTTGTGACGCCTCTGGTTTTGTGGGTGTCCATGGTCCAAGGTAATTGCTTAACATTAGATGATACGTCTGCTCGTTTGCATTTTACATAAAAAAAATACATCCTGTATCGGGACTTTACAAACATGCATGAAACGAACACAAAGAACACCCGAACTCAGAACAACCATTATTGAATCACATAAAGTGTTGTCTCATGTCATGGGGGCTTGAACCTAACTTAAACACCTAAACCACTAGGTCAACCGTACAGTCAAAGTTCAGTTTTCATGTACATTAGAGAGAGACAAAACTAGTATAAGGTGTCCCTTTGATAACCGCTACGCTTTCAATGCAATCAAATGGTGACCTTATCTCAAATTTCAAGAATATGAATTAGGTACATATTTTTTGCGCAAAATGACAATGCGACTGAGAAGGCTATGCACAACTACCTGCATTAGAGAGGGACAGCACTAATCATAGGTGATCTAGAAGTGGTTGAGTCATAGGTCACACTACACGTGACCACGCACGTGTCAAAAGATTATGCGATATGCACGCGATGATTGCTTAGTAGCCTACTATTACAGTAGTCAGTCCTACCTGTTTCATGACAGAGGTGCTATAATGATGTTATTGTTCTCGGAGGTAACTGAAGTTGCAGTGATATTATTGTACAATGTACATACGTATGTATTGTGTAATTATGATGATAAGTGAGGCTGATAATATTCTCTAAGTGAAGCTTAACTCGTGTGAATTTCTAATTTTGTGTTTCTAAATTTCAAAATAACGAACTTGACTAAAGGTTGAATAAGGGATCAATGGACCTGGTCCGGGTGGCTTAACAACAGTAGTTCTAAGATCCCTCCCATCTCAGGCGCAGATTGGCACACCGTGTCGTTTTAGTCGGTTCGATTCCGAGACACCGCCCCGCCGCAAACCCCGGTGGGTGACAGCCCGTGGGGGATTCCACGCGTAAAAATTAAGAAAATAGAAGGGATCTACGGACCCACTCTATTATGGGAAACTTAGATTAACTAAATAAAATATATAGATGAACAATATTATTTAGTTGAAATATAATTTACAATTTAAAATTTATTTATTACAAAGTTCCTACATATCTATACAAACAGACAAACCTACTGTATTTGTAAAGATTCATATAGGTACCTAGCCTACTTATTATTGCGAAATAAAGCCTATAGATTTCATTTTTTCCAATTCTCTGAACACCTGCATCAATTCCACTAGTTACCAGTTCAAACACGTGTGATCAATAGTCGACCTTCGCTGCCATAGCAGGACACCGGAAGGTTAACAGTCCACGAAGGTTATCTATTGGTTTCTGTTGTTTGATGCTTCAACAGTCACTCACTTATGTGACAATAAAATTTGATAAATTGACATTTACTGAGTAAATAAAGTAGGTACACTTTGTTTTCTTCCTCCAAGATTTTTCCCAACTTTCAACTCCCAACAGACAATTCAACAATGCAGAATGGTGACTCACACTATTGCAGCCTATTGGGATGCTTCTGCATCATTGGGCCTCCAGTCTCGCACTCACTAACGATACCGACTGCACGTCATTTTTATTTTTGTGAAGAATAATTACGCTTGACTTTAAGTTAGTATATGTATGTACTAGCAGATCCGAGCCCACTTCATTGGGTGTTAACCGACTTGATTTACAAATACTATTATTTTCTACTGAATATTATGTACAGTCATTATAAAATATAATCTATGTCGCTCCTGAATAGTGACGCTTCCTGCTAGTGAAAGAATTTTCAAGATAGGATCAGTACTTCCGAAGATTAACCATACAAACATACATAATTAGAAACTTTAACTCTTTATAATATTAGTATTAATTCGTGTTTTACCTAAAATATTTTATTACTTTGGAGGTTCAACTATACCTCCGTATTTTCAATCAACATGGGCTTTTCCAGCTGAACATTTTCCGTCGCCACTTCTCCTACCTTCCTCATTCATAAAGTTATGAATGAAATGTTTTACTCATTGTTTACAATAAAATGAAAAAACCCCACGGCTTATTGAATCACGACCCTCAGAGAATAATCTAGTCATTTTGTTTACGTGACTTTGATCATTTAATTAATGCTGTGTTGTCACTTATGTGATGTTATGTAAGTATTGCAGTATTTTGTTTAGACTACTTATAAGTTGTATTAAATTACTTGAAATAGATTGTTGTTATTGTGTGTTTATCTATGTCTCATAAGAATCATTACGTGATCGTAGATTTAAAACAATTTTAAAATAGTTTTATGCAATTATTTTTTTACTTATCATTTTATTCATTATCTCCCTACTCTCTTACTAACTATTTTTTGGAGTTGATTCAATGAGTTTTCTTCTTGAGTGTTTGTTATATGAGAAATCCATGAACCAATGTAGAAAATACTATTTTATATGGGACCGTATATTTCAGATTTGGTCCAAATCAAATTTGAAAAAGAAATACTAGCCCAACGGCGGACAATTAGGAAATAAAGAAAATTCACAAAGAATAATAAAGTAATACTCTTTTAAAAGTTTTTTTTTTCAACTTTTTGGCCTCTTTGATTATTTCAAATGGCATTTCCCCCCTTAAATAGGTAAGAAATAAAAATTTGTATAATTTCTTTCGTAACTCTATTTACACACCTGTACTAGAGGAAACAAAGCTGGTAATATGGGTTCTATACACACATTTACGCCTTAAGCGATTGCGTAAATGACTAAGGCTTAGGCGCTTAAACCACTTAAACCACTTAATCGGTTACCTACCGCTTCCTACTGCACTGAGTGTTGTGAGTTCGATCCCCAGATGAGACAATATTTTGTGCTATCTATAAATTTTTGTTCCGAGTCTAGATTTTCTTTAAGTTCGTTTCCTATATCTTTATAAAGGTCCTTGTTTTTTTAATATATGTATTAGATCCTGTCAAGCTGACTATACTCTGCATGGAAACTATCCAAACTAAGTCCAATTCAAGAATAGTGGACACCATACTCATTGCAAATGCAGACAATGCAACAATGCAGCATGGTGACCCACAACATGGCGGCATATATATATTCCAAGTGAGCAGTTAATATCTTAACTTGTGTCCAGCCCTCTCTAACTTGACTGAATCCTAGAATACAAATAAAAATACTATTATGGGAAGGGAAGACGATATTGCAACTTAAGGACAACTTGCAACTTCTGCAACTCAAGACTGATCTAAGACCTACAACCCCCTTCCCCCTCCGGACCACCTTCAGAGGTTAAGTTGATTGTTAAGTTCTTAATATAATTTTTTCTTTACTATAAATTAATTTACTTAGTAAAGTTTAAATAATTGAGGTTCAACTATTTAAAAACAAATGTTCGTACTTTGTCCGGATTTCCCCTAGTAGGTCAATGACTGTATGGTTTTATATTTGCATCCATATATGCTTAATAGGTCACGTCGTAATTTTATGCGCATTTGCACCATAATAATATATATTATTAGGTATTTAGATATGTACGTAATTCCCCAAGCTATAAATACCTCACAAACATACTAATTATATAATACCAGGCTCTTGGGGAGACTCTGTGTCGTGATGAATTAAGTATACGGATACAGATACGGAGTATCACCACACCTACCCATACCCATGAATCTTGCTAAGCACATAACTAGATAATGGTTGGACCAATTCGGCTAATTAATTTTTTTGTATGATCCTTAAGGTCCGCGGGAGGTTTCATATAAAAAAATGCGGGTCCTCGGGACGTCCAGAGAGCAAAGTCTGCCCGGACAGCTAGCTGCTAATATATTTGAGGGCACTGACTTCCCAGTAACGACTGGCATAGGTGTTCATAACAACCGGGACTTAACGTGCTCTTTGGGCGTGAAATACCGTCAATTTCCATACCCCGGGCTGTTAAGAATTTCTTAAGAAGAAGTGTAGGAATTTTTTTTTGGGTTTGGCTCTGCCAAAATGACTCTACTCTGCCTGATGGAAAGCATAAGCAGAATCCAAGAGTGGTGGTCACCATACTGCTAATGCAGACAATGTAACAATGCAGCATGGTGACCCACACCATGGCGGGCTAGTGATGCTTCTGCATCATTGGGCCTTCGGTCTCGCACTCACCAACGAAACACGACAGCATGATCGCTGTCATTTTACGTTGATTTTCTGTGCGAGGGTAGTACCGCCCCGGTCGAGCCGGCCCGTTCGTGCTGAAATCAGCGTGGCTCTACTACCTTGGAAGGTGTCTATAGGTGGCGATAGGCACTTAACATCAAGTAACCACTAGGCTTGTGACTTTATAATTACTAATAAAGTTAATATTATACTCTTTAACATGTGACTAAGTTGTGTCAATTATTACAATACGCTTTGATATCTTGTTAATGAAGGACCTCAGTGTTTAAACAATAACGCTTTTGGGTATTTTCGTGCCTAAAACAAATCCACTGATAGCACTAGTGAAGGTCAATAACAATTGCCGCGATGGTACAGTGGTAGCGTTGGAACTGCTGTTCTTGAGGTCCATAATTCAATTCCCGGGTCGGACTAAATATTATCCTCAAATACCAGTTTGCTGTAACGTGTTTTCTATACACGATTTGGAAAATATTTACAAAAATATGCAAATATTTAATTTAGTATTTCTGGCCTCCTCAAAGTTCTTTAAATTTAAATATAGCTTATGTTTTGTGAGAGTTATTACTCTTGTATTCAAGAATCTTACAAAAAAGTCACATTTTGTTTTAGGATTCGTATAAATTATGAAAACAAAAAAGGCAGGATTTCCAAAAAAAAAAAAAAATTTAAATCCAAATCGAACCGAAGTCATCTAGCTCAACTGTAAGTATCACTCACTGCTAAACCAACAGCCCAAACCTTATCTCGAACATCTCAATAAGAATCTGTTATCTAAAACAGCATCCGGGTTTATCAGTTCATTGACCTTACATATGACTCATACTATAACTTTTTACTATTCATTCAGTAATGTAACTCTCGGAATTGAACCAGAGACCTTGACTTTGCATCCTCTGAGTCAATACTTCCTGATTACCGGTTTATTTACTTCGCGAGATGTGTGACTCATGTGTTTGGTACCTTGGCTTTAAGGTTCTATACCATATAGTGATCATAGTTATGAGAACATTATTCACTATGGTGAATCATGGAAGAAATAACTGTTAGTATGTATTTGTCTTAAATCTCAAAAAAATGTAAAAGACAGATAGACAGTAGACAAGTAGGGATAGACTCTCGAATTTTTATTTCTTTTGTTTTTTTTACTTTAAAAAGGCAACTTCCTCATTAGGAATAAACATCCTGTGTCGTGGGGGACTTCACAAACATACATGAAACGGACACAAAGCACACACAGACTCAGAACAACAATATGTGATACACACAAAGTGTTGTCCCATGTGGGATTTGTACCCATAACGCTTGGCACAGTAGAAACCACTAAGCCAACCATGCCATTAAAAGTACATTAGTATGAATTACGTTAGCCACCGTCTTTACAATTACATATAATAATTACAACATTAAAATTAAATAAATTAATGTTTAGAGTAAAATAAGGTCTTATGCAAGTGAGTAAAGTTCAATTTTTTTTACATATTCATATTCATATCATATCATATTCATATCATTTATTTGCATTCCACAATGTTGTAATTAGATGGTTTACATGTCACGCTTAAACACTAGAAACAATCGTGGACCCTGTAGGGCACAGCAAATCGCAAGTCATATAATATCAATTAATTATTAGCATTACTAAATACAACAATATTAAGTTCATGCAAACAAAAAAATATAATAAAAAATAAGAAAAATTGTTAATTATCAACTAATAAAAACCTAAAGTCAACCAATTCAAAACAAAAAAAAAAGAAAAATAACACTTCAGACTTTTAAAATGGAATAACGATTTCAATAATAATTTATTTTAAAATAATAATTTGGCATATTTTATATATTATATTATATATTAAGTACTATATAATATATTTTTATCATTCATGTATTCATTTATTGTGTAATATGCTTTATTTATAAGTATTTGTTTAATTCTATGTATAAAATGTATCTCATTCGTTTCATTTTTAACGGAATCAGGTAATTTATTGAATATTTTGATGGACATCACATAGGGACTACTTGAATGTAACGTTATACGGGAAGTGGGTAACATTAACATTTTCTTGTGTCTAAGAGATCGGTTCGTATTTTTGTCTCCGCGGGTTGTGAAAAAAGTGATATATTTTCGGACGAACTTGCATATTTCAAGAATGTAAATAGACGGTAGGGTAAGTACCTTATGTTTTGTAAAAAAAGGTTTACAACTGTCCGTTTGTTCTAAATTAAATAGAATACGAATCAATTTCTTTTGTGCTATGAAGAGTGTAGGGGAATCTGTGCTGCTCCCCCACATTATGATTCCGTAACTTAGCCATGAATGTGCATATGCATAGTACGTGGTAAGCGCAGTTTCAATATCTGTAGTTTTTTTAACTTCGTATAATGCATAGCTAAAACTAGAAATTTTAGACCTAATGTGTTTGATGTGAGTCTTCCAGGAAATGTGTGTATCTATTGTGAGCCCTAACAGAGTAAAATCGTTAACGACTTCGATTGTTGTGTTGTTTATACTAAAGTTAATGTTTAAAGGAGTTTTTTGATAGGGATAAAATGTCATGAGTTTTGTTTTGTTGTAGTTGATTTCCAGGTTATGGTCATCCATCCATTTAATTGTTTTGTTCAATATTGAGAGCAGTTTTTACTGAGATTGTCATTGTTCTGACATGATGTAAGTATAGAAATATCATCGGCGAACAGTACACACGGTTCATTTATGAATGTAGGTAGGTCATTTATGTACAAAATGAAAAGAAGACATCCGAGAACACTGCCCTGAGGAATTGAGGCATTTATATTCTTTTTAGTTGATCTAACGGGTGTAATTTGATTAAGCTCGTTATTAAAATGTTCAATTTCCACGCATTGCTCCCTATTTGATAAATTTTGCAATAGTATGGCGTATGCCTAATAACTGCCCACGAGTGTCTAAAATAGCGATTGTCTTTAATGAAATAAACAAACGCGTGCGTACATCCTTACTCACTATATAGTAAGTACATAATAGTACTGTGTATTGTGTAGTATTTACCTATAGTAGTGTTATAGCGTAAAATATGGAGTAATCAAAAATCAAAACAAGAATATTGTCAAGGTGTATTGTATTTTACCTGATCACTGCAAAGTCAAGAGAAAGGGTACTGATTTTTACCCGACTACGGCAAAGCCAAATAGGGTTATAATTTTGACAGGCTATGTATGTATGTTCATTTGTTCTCTCATAGCTCCTTAACTACTAATTAGAACTGTACAAATGAGGTGTCGTTAGAAGCGTCTTGATCGTTCTCTGGTTATCTATACTTATAAAATAGTAAGTCCTGACTGACTGACTGACTGACTGACTGATTCATCATCGCCGAGCGTAAACTATGATAGTTACGACTATGAAATTTGGTGAGTAGGATCCTTTTATTGAGTAGACACCCACTAAGAAAGGAATTTTGGAATTTCTACCCCTAAGGGGGTGAAATAGGGGTTGAAAGTTTGTATGGAAGTCCGTCATTTTTTAAGTTAGAAATCTGAAACTTTACTTTTGGGCTGCTGATTAAAAATGAGTAAACACTTATTTCAGCGTTTTTGAATATTCAACCCCTAAGGGGTGAAATAGGGGTTGATATTTCGTACATAGGTTAGTCTGTAAGTCCGTCATTTTTGAAGTCTGAAACATGAAACTTTATTTATGTGTTACTGATTTAAAAAGAGTAGAGACATATTTGAGCGTTTCTGGGTATTCTACCCCTAAGGGGGTGAAATAGGGGTTGAAAGTTTGTATGGAAGTTGGTCATTTTTTAAGTTAGAAACATGAAACTTTACTTATGTGCTTCTGATTAAAAAACAGTAGATACGTATTTGAGCGGTTCTGAATATTCTACCTCTAAGGGGGTGAAATAGGGGTTGAAAGTTTGTATGGAAGTTCGTCTTTTTTTAAGTAAGAAGCATGAAACCTTATTTTTGGGCTACTGATTTCAAATGAAAAGACACGTATTTAAGCGTTTCTGGATATTCTACCCCTAAGGGGGTGAACTAGGGGTTGAAAGTTTGTACGTAAGTTCGACATTTTTGAAGTTACAAACATGAAACTTTGTTTTTGGGCTACAAATTAAAAATGAGTAGATACGTATGTAAGCGTTTCTGGATATTCTACCCCTAAGGGGATGAAAAAGGGGTTGAAAGTTTGTACGTAAGTTCGCCATTTTTGAAGTTACAAACATGAAACTTTGTTTTTGGGCTACAAATAAAATATAAGTACATACATATTTGTAAGCGTTTCTGGATATTCTACTCCTAAGGGGTGAAATAGGGGTTGAAAGTTTCTATGGAAGTTTGTCATTTTTTAAGTTAGAACCATGAAACTTTATTCATGTACTACTGATTAAAAAAGAGTAGATATGTATTTAAGCGTTTCTAGATATTCTACCCCTAAGGGGATGAAAAAGGGGTTGAAAGTTTGTACGTAAGTTCGACATTTTTGAAGTCACAAACATGAAACTTTGTTTTTGGGCTACAAATTAAAAATGAGTAGATACGTATGTAAGCGTTTCTGGATATTCTACCCCTAAGGGGTGAAATAGGGTTGGAAAGTTTGTATGAAAGTTTGTCATTTTTTAAGTTAGAACCATGAAACTTTATTCATGTACTACTGATTAAAAAAGAGTAAAGACGTATTTAAGCGTTTCTGGATACTCTTCCCCTAAAGGGATGAAATAGGGGTTGAAAGTTTGTATGGAAGTCCGTTATTTTTTAAATTAGTACCAAAAGACTTTAATTTTGGGCTATTGATTAAAAATGACTAGATATCTATTTAGAGTTTCTGCATATTTTACCCCTAGGGGAGTGAAATTGGGGTTGAATTTATTATGGAAATCCGTCATATTTAAGAATACATAGAAATAAGAAAGATGAAACTTTACTTTTGGGTTGCTAATTAAAAATGAGTAAATACGTATTGCAGCGTTTCTGAATATTCTATCCCTAAGGGGTGAAATAGGGGTTGACATTTCGTACATAGGTTAGTCTGGCATTCCGTCATTTTCGAAATAGATGAATACTTATATCAGCATTTATGCGAATTCTGTTCCTAAAGGGGATGAAATATGAGTCAAATGTTTGTATGAAAGTTCTTTTAAATGGGCTATTGATCAAAAATAAAAAATTACGTTCAAAACATGAATAAAGTACTGATACATACTTTTGCACAGTTTTAAGTAAATACATATTATCAACTTCCACGCGAGCAAAGCCGCGGGCAACAGCTAGTAAGCTATATGACGTGTCACGGAATGTGATGTGGCCCCCCTTATAGCCGACATAAAATACTGGATTAAAAAATAAATTTTAGATAAATATGTCGTGTTTGGTATTAATGGAAAGGGCGTTATTTGTACATTTCAAATATTTATATATATTTATATTATTACCATTTTCTCGTGCCTTTGTCGGCCTGTTAATAAAAAACTTATTTTATTAAACGTTATTTTACCATAAACAACTTCAAACTTACAGCATTAAGGTTCAAAATAATACATTTATGAATATTGTTTATCAAAATGTAAAAATACCTACGGTAAATAACGAAGCTACTACTTTATAGGAAGCTTATCACCGCAACGTAAGTACCACAAGCCGGCTGTTTACTGCGCCCACGCGTGACTCACTCTCGTGGCGTTTCTAAGAACACCCGCCGCGGTCACTGGAACTCAGTAATTAAATAATGACACATCCAGCTGAATGAATGGATAACAGGTTCTCTGTAATGGAGAATTCGTATTTGTGTATCAGAGTAAATTGCTTCCTAACTTACTTTGTTACTTAAATCTGTGGCCTAATTTCTACTAAACTTTCTTTAAAGCTGTTCTGGTGGCGCAGTGGCAGTGTATGCCACTGCTGAGCTTGAGGTCTCGGGTACGATTAGCTATAATTTTTTTCGGAGTTTGGGTGTTTTCTGTATATAATATGTATGTTCACATTACAAAAAATATATTACATGTATTTACTAGCTGACCCACGTAACCTCACTTGCGTAGCGTGATAATTTTCCCCCGTTTTTGAAACATTCTTCATTGGTGTGCAGTTCCTGTTGATCTTAGCGTGATGATGCCACGTATAAAGTGTACTATGGTTATTACACTATTTTAGCTTTGCCCTCCTTTGGCTTTGCCGTAGTCCAGTAAAAACTAAAATCCATCTTTGACAAAAAACGACACTGAAAAAGTATGAAACAAGTTTCAAAAGCCGTAGTCATGCGTTGTTAATGTGCTATGGTACATTTCTACGTAACGTGTAACTACAGCTTTTAAAACTTGTATCATACTTTTATGTTGGGTCTTAATTTTTACTTTTTTTATGTTTGTTTGAACGCGCTAATCTCAGGATAATTGGTACGATTTGAAACGTTATTTTAGTTTTTAATAGCCCAGTTATTGAAGGTTTTAGGGTATTTGACATTACGCTTTAATCAATATGAACAGAGTTTTATTTTATTTAGAGAGAGTATTATTTAAAAAAATGTTGCATAAACGGGAAAAATAGTTGGCAATAAATTTAATTCCATTTATGTAAAAGGCAAGCCTGATTCCATCAACCGAGTATATTAGGAATTGAGTGGGGAAGTTACGAGTTCAGTGCAAAAGGACAACTTGGTTGAAAGAAAAGGTAATTTAAGGAAAGGGGATTTACTGGGAATGAACTGAAAAGTGTAAACAATCATTCGAGTAAGTGCACTTGACCGCACCGATGGCGAAGTGGCTTAAACAGTTTTCTTGCCTCTTATTAATGCGCCTGTTGTAGGTTCGATACCGACATGATACAACACATGCTTAAACTATTCTGAGTCTAAATTCTTAGCGACACACGGTGTATACCTAGTGCGAGAGTTGTGTTTTTAAATAAATGAAAAACCTTGCCCTCCTTAAAAAGGTCAGCCGTCTTATATTCCTTTTAATAAGTAGATTAAAAGGAAAATAAAACATGAATAAATAGAATAAAGTGCTTTGTAACTGGCCAAGGACTTGTTCCTATACTAGAAATTGATTTTTTTTATATATGGTTCTGTCAAAATGACTCTACTCAACCTGATGGGAAGCATAAGCAGAATCCATGAGTGATGGTTACTATACTCACTTGGAATGCAATGCAGACAATTCAATAATGAAGCATGGTGACCCACACCATGGCGGCCTAGTGATGCTTCTGCATAATTGAGCCTGCATTGATTGTTAAAGTATAAGTATTGAAAAAACTAATCTGCCGTCCCCTTCTGGGATATAGTGTATGTATGTATATGTACTACTAGCTGACCCACGCAACTTCGTTTACGCCTCTTATTGCTCGTAGCGTGATAATTTTCCCCCGTTTTTGAAACATTTTTCATTGGTGCTCCGCTCCTTTTGGTCTTAGCGTGATGATATATAGCCTATAGCCTTCCTCGATAAATGGGCTATCTAACACTGAAATAATTTTTAAAATCGGACTTGCGGTTCCTGAGATTAGCGTGTTCAAACAAACAAACAAACAAGCAAACAAACAAACTCTTCAGCTTTATATATTAGTATAGATATAGATTATAGTGTATTATCCATACTCCTAAAATAGAATCGTTAAAATAATTATTTATCACTGTGGAATTATCAGTTTCGGCGCTTATTAGCGCAATATATGTTACTGTACTAATTGTACGTTTGATGACACACAGCCTATAGCCGTATATGCGTATATACATATGCAGTACAATTACGTAGGTATGTTTACGTCATTCGGTGTTAAACAAGAATAGTATTAATATTAAAACTTAGGAAATTAATGTTAATAGTAGGTATTTAGGTTTGCTTTGATCTGGAATATTGTACCGCTCTACACTTTGAACATAAATCTAAGTTTTATAAGCCATTTTTACTAATGAAAACTGTCATAATAAGCTATATCCTACTTCCTACTAATATTATAAATGCGAAAGTTTGTAAGGATGGATGGATGTTTGGATGGATGTTTATTACTCTTTCACGCAAAAACTACTAAAAAGATTTGGATGAAACTTTACAGTAATTTTTATTTATTTGTTTATTTATTTAGGTTCACCAACATTTGTTTACACTAAAATTAATATTAAGTACATTCACAAAGATCACAATAATGTGTAACAAACACTTATAGGTAAACACATCATGGTAATATCGCGTTAACTACCCTATATTTATTAATTTATATATTTATAAATATATTTAAAGGTACAAGAAAAAGAAGAAAACAAAAAATTATAAAGAAAAAACACAAACTCAAGTGGTGGATAATAATATAGCTTATACATCAGAATAACACATAGGCTACTATTTGCCGCGATAATCGACATATACGCGGGCGGAGCCGCGGGCAACAACTAGTAATTATATAAAAGAGGAAGGTCACTGACTGACTGACATACCCAGAGATCAACGCACAGCCCAAACCGCTGAACCTAGAATCCTGAAATTTTGCATGTAGGTTCATTACATAATGAATGTGAGCAATAAGTAAGGAATTTTTGAGATTCCACCCCTAAGGGCGTAAATCAGGGGATGAAAGTCTGCGTGAGCGAAAAGCTAGTATAATATATTATGTAAAATGGTATAATATAGTGTAAATATTATATACTGTGACACATCACAGGGGACTTAAGAGACATACGATCGGTCTGTTGCCCTAGTGGGAAAGTACAAATATTTGTGTGATTATTCGTTCTGTCTGGATGTAATTTATTTATCTATACAAATTAATAAAATTGGAGTGTCTGTTTGTAATATTAAAATAACCGCTTTTTACTAAATTCATATGTATGTATACACGGTACTAAAAATGTAGTTAAAAAAAATTGTCTGTCTGTCTGTTTGTTCCGGGTAATCTCTGGAACGGCACACACCATTTCCACCAAGTTTCTATAAATCGTACACGCCTCATCTCACCTACTGTCTGTTCAAACCATCAACATCAGATAAGACATATAATATTATTTAATCGCTGTTTTTATTTTATCTTGTGCCATAATACAACTCACACTTTCCCGTTTTTATATCCGTACTTTGACCTTCATGTCATTGATCTATATTTAATTTAACAGTAATTTTTCTTGGGGCGTCTATTTTTAGTACATTTGACAAAAGCCGACACCGGAAGATGTTCCAAGGCCTTATTGATCAAACGGCAGTTAGTTTATGGCCTACAGCTCAATTGACAGTAGTTATTATGTTGTAATTAAAAGGAATAGTTTTGAATTTTGCTTCAAAATATTGGTGATTTAGAATCCTGTTATAATGTTTGATCGCATACGCAACTGCTCTGCTTGAGGTCTAGGGTATATGCCTGGTTCGGAGCAAATGTTTGTATGTTCTGCAAATGTTTGTTACGGAGTTTGGGTGTTTTCTTTATGTAATACTAGCTGTTGCCCGCGGCTCCGCCCACATGTATGTCGGACAACCAACTCAAAAACCTTTGTGGGCTCATGCACAACATTTTTGCTGAAGATCATGACATGATCAAATACATAGTTTGCGGTTCTAATACGGACATACAGACAAACATTCATTTTTTTCATTCATAGACTAGCTGAACTCCGCGGTGTTACCTGCACTTATAGTCGTCCCGCGGGTGAAACCTCGAGGCGAAGCTAGCCTAAAAAAAGTAGCCTAAGTTACTCCCTATATCAGCAGCTACTTATCACCTTTTTTGGTACATGTATCGTGTATACATACATATGCATTTATTATAAAAGCGGTTATTTTAATATTACAGACAGACACTCCAATTTTATTTATTTGTATAGAAAGATGATGTATGTATGTATTTACAAAAAAATGTATCAGTTATATAGTAATCCATAGACCAAACACTGCTAGATGACGGGTAAGTAAAAAATTAATGTCATTATGCGAGAATACGACGCTGGTATTATAAAGTTGAATAGTTTTTATGTATAAATAAATAAATAAATAAATATTTTGGACATCTAACACACAACGTCATCTAGTCCCAAGCTAAGCAGAGCTTGTGTTATGGATACTAGACAACTGATAAAAATACATATATACTTTTTTTTTGTACACACATACTAATTATACATAGAAAACATCCAAACTCCGAAACAAATATTTGTAGATCATACAAACATTTGATCCGACCCGAGAATCGAACCGTATGTTCAGTTGAACGGTCTAATCTTGTCACTACTAGTTCAAATTGGAAATTTCTTTTTTGTTGGATAACTCATTCTATGAGAAATAATATATTCAACATCTCGTTAAGGTCAATAGACTCCCTCGGTGGCGCAAATATTTGTTTCGGAGCTTAAGTGTTTCTATATACTATAATAACTTACTAATTTCTCAGTATATTTGTATCAGTTGTCTAGTACTCATAGGTGCAAGCTCTGCTAATCTTTAAAAAACAGATAAACAAAGTTACGTGACTCATAGCACCTTTTAATAAATATATATAATAAAAATGAATCCCTATTTGCCTTGGTCACGCGTGAACGGCTGAACCGATTTAACTAATTATTTTTATGTTGGATAGTCCATTTAGCGAGGAAGTTTTTAGGCTATGTAACATCACTCTACGACCAATAGGAGCCGGGTATCGACCGAAAATGTTGGGAAAATGGGAAAAAAATATTCCTTATGGAGAGACGCAAACGCAGTTGAACGGGTCAGCTAGTCTATTATAAAAACATGGCACTTTCTAATAAATTAAATGTTCCAACTTTCTTACAAATTCAATAATAATTACCTAACATTTGAATTACTTGTTGATTAGAATATAAAGACTCAAGAATTAGGTAAGTTTAAGTAAGTTCTATATAATTAATACCAAATAACTTAGAAACCAATTACTTTCTCATAATCAAATTAGACTTAATTAATTAAAGTTAAAATATTATACTAAACGTTTCTTCTTAATATTTTATTAACGATTCATTTAAAAAGTAAGAGCTAATATAAACAAAAACTTAAGAGATAATATTTTTAAAGAATTAATCATTTTAAAAAGCTTAACAACGATTTAGGATAAAAAGTTTCGCCTACGAGTTCGTAATTCTTTGTGATCCTGTTTCTATTGCTTTTATTAGGTATGTCCCAGCCAAACTTTGCCTGACGGAAAACATAAGCATATTCCAAGAATGGTGGTCACCATGCTCATTGCGAATGCAGACAATGCAACAATCAAACAACAAACAAACTTACTTAAACTTTGTGGGAGAGCCGACCGGAGTGATACCAAAACCTCACATAAAACCGGTGTGAAATAGTGCTTGCGCTGTGTTTCACCGAGTGAGTGAGGATGCCGAAGGTCCATACCCCATCCGTCCCCCTGTCTTCCCCCATCTCCCAAAGGCCGGCAACGCACTTGTGACGCTTCTAGTGTCCATGGACGGCGGTAGTCGCTTACCATCAGGTGATATGTGTGCTCGTTTGCCCGCCTATGCCTTTAAAAAAAACAATGCAGCATGGTGACCCACACCATGGCGGCCAAGAGTTTTTGCTATCACCAACGTAACTCGACAACACGAATGCTGTCATTTTACGTAGACTTTCTGTGCTCAGGTAATACCGCCCCGGTCGAGCCAGCTCCTTCGTGTTGAAATCAGCGTGGCTCTACTACCTTTAAACTCTAAAGAGTGTGCAGGATGTAGTTAATAAAGCATTTACTTTACATAAATCTTTCTGTCAAAACTGTCTTTCACCTTATAAGGATATCATATGACATTTTAATACTATATTTCATTCATTCACTATTTTAATGGTTTTTCCTTTACCAACTATAATTCATTTCGTAGTGCTAGATAGTAGATGCGTAATGTTATGGTATTTTCATGAGGAAAACGTGCTAAGACATCCATGTGAGCTATGACCATATTATTTTCCATAGGTATATTTTATTCCATGACGTAAGTAAACATGACCATAACGCCACTATCTAGTAATAGAAACGTACATAATATAGTATATACGTCAGTAAATAGGAAGTAGCAGTTTATGAATGGAAATATTTCTAATAAATATGATGGTGTCCTTAAACAATTTCAGCCACGACGGCCATTCTCAACGGAGATCAACTACGCAGGAGATATTATAGTGCATTAATGTGTGTCAGCACAGGTGCACTATCTGTTCCCTCTCTCTTACAATCGGTGATTATCCAATGAGACTGAAGAGAACAGGCGCAAGGTCGTCGACTTTGGGTATATTTGGCTTACTATACCTACTACGGTGGTGTTTGTATAGTTAAGTATCATCATCATCATCCTCCTTCTCGCATTCAGCTTCTGCCAGCCACCTTACGCAAATCATTACTCCACTTGACCTGTAGAAGTCCTTACTACGTTTGCTAAGACGCAGTCTCCACTTAAGAACACATCAGAGGCCGATCAATAATAACGTAATAAGATATCACGTGTTCATTTATTCAATTATTTTGGGGGCAATTCAATTCAATTATTTTGAGGGCAAAAAAATGCTTAAAAAAACATCACGTGGTTAATGGACGGCCTCTTACGTGTGTGTGATTACCCCAAAATATTATCGGTTCTGTAGTTAGGTGTACTCATATATAATTTGTGGTTTTAGGTTTTAAAATATTTATGAAACAAAACAGTGTCAAGACTAACTACAAAATAATTTATTTTGTGTTGTTTTCCTGGAATGATTCTAACACCACCAATGGAGATAACTTCTAAGGTTTTCCCTCATTGTTTTCTATTCAAACGATATAATTACTTTGCACGTGAAATAGGAATAATAGCATGGTTTGAGATACTTAAAATGATGACATGATGTGACCACAAATAAAAAACCAGGGGAGAATAAGTCAGAGATAGATAATTTTTTTATTGACTGCTAAAACGTAGATGGTATTCAAGTCTGTAGAGCCACGCTGATTTCAGCACGAACGGGCCGGCTCGACGGGGCGGTACTAGACTCTCACCGGAGACCGACATAAAATGATAGTATTTGTGATGTGTTTCGTTGGTGAGTTCGAGACCGGAGGCCCAATAATACAGAAACATCTCAATAGGCTGCAATAATGTGAGTCACCATGCTGCATTGTCTACATTTTCAATGAGTGTGATGACCACTACTCTTGAATTCTGCTCATGATTTCAATCAGGCAGAGTAGATTCAACCTGGCAAGCAGAATAGTACCTATTTGGGAAGCCCCAGGTAGTCGGTATTAGAAATTTCATTCTTGTTATTTCAATTCATTTTTTAAAAGACATCTTCCACACAAAGGAAAATTCCCGTGACGCGGGGGACTATACAAACATACATGGAACGAATACAAAAACACCCAGATTCTGAACAACAATTTGGTTACGAAACAAGGTTACGAATTACGATACGAAATGGACGACATCGTAACCTTTTAAATAATTTTTAACTGATTTCAAAAAAGTAGGAGGATGTCAATTCGACTATTTTTTTTTGTTACCTTATAACTTTCGACTGGGCGAACCGATTTTACCGACTTTGATGATTCTTTTTAATGTGAAACATCTATAGGAAGTATCGGAGGATATCGAGGGGTAAACTAGGCATGGTGAGTGGCGAAGCTTCGCCGCGAAGAGGCGGAGCGCCGTGATTTAATTTTTTTAATTTATTTGGATTTGTTTTGTTAATTGTATTTTTATTTAATAAAAACGAATATTAATGTAATAAACAGTCAT
Organism: Spilosoma lubricipeda; assembly: GCA_905220595.1. Classification (NCBI taxonomy): domain Eukaryota; kingdom Metazoa; phylum Arthropoda; class Insecta; order Lepidoptera; family Erebidae; genus Spilosoma; species Spilosoma lubricipeda. The sequence continues at coordinate 12,773,962 of HG992300.1, read as the reverse complement.
TTTATTTTATACAAAACAAATTCGATGTTTCACATCTCCCGTGACGGCTCACGTTTTATTTTTTTTATTTGAAAGCTGGTGCGTCCCATTTCAATTTGGTCTAGTTCTTGAAGTCGGTTTTTTGTAATAATTTGTGATTATATCGCTTATAATTCTCACTCGACAACAATAACATACATAAAAAAAAAAAAATTATTTCAAGATATATCTTCCTGTCTTCTCTATCCCTTCTCATCAAAACTCTCAACATTTTTAAACGTTATTCACAAGGGGAAAAAATTAATACTTTCTTAAAAACTTCATAAGCCCGGCGCTCAAAGACGACTTATAAAAATATTTGAACAATCCCGGACTATATTAAAGGGCTCTACTCAATTAAGGCATGGACGGCTTATTCATAATCCAGGGACTAGTGGTGTGCCGAGCCCAGGATTTTGTCGGGATTTCGCGTTTTTTTTTTTCTTGTTGGGAAAAGGCGGGACGTTGAGCGTGGATAGTGACTTTGATGTAAGCTTTTTATTTTATGACGATAAAATTCAGGACAAAATTTTTAGTGGATCGAGGAGTTTTAAATATTCTGCGTAATATTGGACAGGTTATATGTAGGTCACTTTTAATAAATGAAATGTACAATCCAATCAATCGGTTACCATTTATATTTTCTTTCACGTATTGGTCACACGGCTGTTTGATCTCAAAATAAATATTTCGGCCATCTAACACACAACGCCATCTAGTCCCAAGCTAAGCAGAGCTTGTGTTATGGGTACTATACAACTTTTTTTGAAAATCATACATATTATACATAAAAAACACACAAACTCCAAAACAAATATTTGCAAATCATACAAACATTTGAACCGACCCGGGAATCGCACCCTACTCCCGAGACCTGCACAGCAGTCGCATACGCTACCACTACGCCACCGAGGTAGTCAAAGAAAGTCAGTTCAAAAAAGAATCTATACTATAGTACCCATGGTGCTGATGAATCTAGACAAATAATTAAAATAAATTAGCAGGTAAAATCAATTACAAATAAACAGCTTTACGCTAAATGCAATGCAATTATGAAAGTATACAAAGTACTACTACATCAAAAAATAAATTTTAATTTTTTTGTCCCTCTGTCTGTTTGCTGTCAGTTTTAGACTGGCTTCACCTCACGATGTTACCCGCAGTTGTAGATGTAAAAGTAGAAAGATCCAAATAGAATTGTATATAAATTACATCCAGACACAAATCAATAATGACATAATTTTTCCGCATGTGGTAGAGGACTAGCCTATTGCCACAGTTTTAGTTATCGACACTCGGTTTTACAATATTTATTTTACCTTATAGGTCCTAAGCGGAAAATAAACAATAACAAGTACTTATTTCTCACTAGTAAGTCACCGCTCAAACATTGTGGGTATGATTCCCGCGCAGGACAAAAATTGTGTGATCAATAAATAGTTATCTTGAGACTCGAGCCTAAGTATAACTGATTATATATGTACTATATATGTATGTGTGTGTATTACTGTATGTATTTGTATTATTAAAGTCAAATAGTTTAATTGTTATAAAACCTTTATTATTTAGAATTGGTCCAGTAAGTGCGCCTACTTTATGTTTTCTCGACATTGCCCAAGTGGTCGACTGCCAACTGGTCTGGTCGACTGAAGAAAATGCCTTTAAGGCATTAAGTCCGCTGACGTATATATTTGTGCATAAAGATATAAATAAATTATAGTCTGTACACAAACTTTCCCATTCAATAACACTCCTAGCTTTAAAGTAAAATAAAATAAGTTTCAAATTAAGTTTACTATAAAACTTAAGCTATAAGTATTAATACCATAAATGTTATCTTATGTAATAACTTAAGTATAACTTTTCGTAATTCCCTTTGTTCCTTTATCCTTTACAAGAGACAAAGGACGTAGCGGGAGGTCAATGTATGCAATCCACCCTTTAATTGATAAGATTTATGATGATTTGCACACTAGTGATGGGACACAGAGCCCGGGATTCTAACTAATATGATTAATGCAAATATTCGTTAATTTGTTTCGCTACAATATTATCGTTAAATAAATGTTGTACAGAGATTTTTTTTTTATTGATGTTACAATATCTAAAATAATTCGGAGCTTTGGGTAAAGCTAGTAGAGCCACGTTGATCTCAGCACAGATGGGCTGTTTCGACCGGGATGGTACTACCCTCGCACAGAAGATCAACGTAAAATGACAGCAGCAACGTAAAATGCTGTCGTGTTTCGTTGGTGAGTGCGAGACCGGAGGCCCAATGATGCAGAAGCATCACTAGCCCGCCGTGGTGTGGGTCACCATGCTGCATTGATGCATTGTCTGCATTCGCAGTGAGTATGGTGACCAGCAGCGGTGGATTTACAATAGGGGCAGTCGGGGCACGTGCCCAGGGCGGTGCAATTTTTTAGGGCGGCAAACTTTGGTAAGTGAAAAACATTGTTTAGCTAACCAAGATTGCTCAATATATTATAATTCATTAATTCCGTTAATTAATAATTTTATGTTTAATTGATAATTCAAGAAATTCAATTCATCGATTATATGTGGGGGTTTTGTGGTTTTTTGGAATGGTCTTCTCCAGATGGCGGCACTTTGGCGTCAGGTCCAATGAACTGTCAAGTACGATATTTGTTTTTTTTTCTAAATTATTTTGGTTTATTTATTTTTATAAACATTCTTATACAAATATTGTTTTCTAAAATGCCGCAGTGTTGTGCAGTACCTATGTGGGCAAATAAAACGGGCAGGCATAAGTTCCTTACTGTAGATAAAAACCTAAAAAAAATGGATAGACCTTTTAACTGTGAAGAACAAAAAAAATATCTTTGGATACACGAAAGGGTCATTGGCTTGGCTAAAACTTTGAACATCTTAAGCGGCAAGTTATTTTCAAAATTGGTGCCAAAACATTTTCAAAAATAATATTAAGAAGTAAAACAACTCTTTCTTTAATTTAATTTATTTATGACAATGACGCTTATAGCAGTATTGTTCATTCATGATCATCATCATCTTCAGCCTGTCGCAGTCCACAGCTGGAGATAGGCCTCTCCAATTGCCTGCCACTTGGTTCGATCCTCGGCGTCTCGCATTCAGCTCCTGCCAACTGTCTTGCGCAGATATCACTCCACCTTTCTTGTGGACGTCCTGCACTATGTTTGCCGAGACGCGGTCTCTACTCAAGAGCCCGTTTACCCCAACGGTAATCACTTCTGCGGCTAATATGGCCATTGTCATTCATGATCATAAAAAAATATTTTACCTTATTGATTTATGATTTACTAGCAGACCCACGTAACACCGTTTGCATCTCCTATTGCCCGTAGCGTGATAATTACCCCTGTTTTTAACACATTCTTTATTGGTGCTCCGCTCATATTGGTCTTAGCGTGATGATATATAGCCTATAGCCTTCCTCAATAAATGCACTATCCACCTGTAAGATTTTTTAAAATCGGATCAGCGGTTCCTGAGATTAGCGCGTTCAAACAAACAAACAAACTCTTCTATGTTTCATCTACACTATAATATGATAAAGTATTATAATATTATAAAGTGGATGAAACATACTTCATTGTTAAATTATAAACAATTGATCAAAATTGTTGCTAATACGCAAAAGGAAATTATTGCATTGAAAAAATTATGGAACAGAATTCGCTTTCCGATCTTTTGAAATTGTTGCATGCAAATGACCTGTACTCATTTTCCAAACGTGGATATCGCCTATCGAATATTTATGACATTAGCTGTTGTAACAAACTGTACAGAACGCTCGTTTTCATGTTTGAAGAAAGTTGAAAACTACTTACGTTCTAAAATGACTGCTAATAGGCTCAATAGCTTAGCTATTCTATGCATCGAATCCGACGTACTTCAACGTTTAGATTGCGAAGATTTAATCAAACAATTCTCAATTCAAAAAGTCAGACGAATTTGCCTGCTATAAAATTGATATAATATAATTAGGACTCACCTTTAGTGCTAAATTTATAATTGTTAGAAAAGAAACAAATATTTGTTTATGTTTTTGGAATATGTAACATGTAATAAATATAGTTTCTTCAACAAATTAGTTATTTAATTTTGACAAATAAAATACTAACTATAAGTTTAAGTAAAATGCAGGATAAAAACCCGCCTTAAGGCGGGTTTTTATCCGGTGCCCAGGGGCGGCATTAAGTTTAAATCCGGCCCTGGTGACCAGCACTTTTGGATCTGCTTATGCTTTCCATCATGAAGCGTACTTTTTTTTTAATAAAATTGTGGTGATACTTGCGCGTGTGGTAGGCCTATAAGTGTGACACAACATGTCTAAAGCTATTAAGTTACGTTTACACTAGGCGGTAACACCGGTCCTATTTAACATAATTAAGGATAAATTATGAGGGATTGTAGCGTCTCCTACGAGGGACAATAATGTATGTTACTTTATACTACATAATTATATTAATGTATATTTAGTATAAAGTTACATGTACATAGTAGTAACATATAGTATAAAGTACCTAGCCAGTGGTAACCCGGCAACGTTGTTTTGCCAAAGAATATTTTTAAGGGTGGGTCAACCTTATCATTTAGGGGTATGAAAAACAGATGTTGGCCGATTCTCAGACCTACCCGATATGAACACAAAATTTCATAAAAATCGGTCCAGACGTTTCGGATTAGTTTGGTAACAAACACCGCGTCACGAGAATTTTGTATATTAGATTCATATTTATAAACTAACTGTTTTCAGACTTCAATTCAATTGTCAAAAGTTACTAGCCTGCCGAATAGAAAAAATAAAAATAATGTTGTTCTTACTATTTTCCAAGCAATTTTTATTTTCTCTCCAGAAAAAACTACCTCGTGCCTTAACGAAAATATATATAATAAAACTCAGCCACGACAAAAAACGACGCTGAAAAAGTATGAAACAAGATTTTCAGGACACCGGATTAAACAACATTACTGAAGAAACATACGATGCGATACTCATAGTACACAATTATCAGTATATAGAGATACACATATTTAAGTTTGAAATGTGTACTGAAAATCTTGTTTAATACTTTTTCAGCGTCGTTTTTTGTCGTGGGTTTTCGTTTTTACCAATTTTTTTTATTTTGGTTTTTTTTTTATTTAAAATGTTTTGGTGCCTCTATAATATTAATTTCTTTGTAAAATATATTTCAAATAGGTACCATAGAAATATCACAATTATCGAATAAATACGGAAAAAATCACGAGGAAATGCTAATAATATGTATATTTTAAAAATGTACTAGTAAAGCCTTTTCAAATGATACCTAACACGACATATTTATCTCAAATTCATTTTTTAATATCGTCCTTTATGTCGGCTAGAGGGTGCCACATTAGATTCAGTGACGCGTCATGTAACTTATAGCCAGCGGACGATCAAGACGCTTCTAACGACACCTCATTTGTCCAGTTCTAATGAGTAGTTAAGGAGCTATGAGGGAACAGATTAACATACATAAATACATACACATACATAGCCTGTCAAAATTATAACCCTCTTTTGGCTTTGCCGTAGTCGGGTAAAAAAATAACTAACCGAATCGGTCGATGAGCGGTTCTCGACCTTTACGATCTGAGCCAAACAGAGTTTAAAAACTCAAAGATTCGACTGTATTTTACCTTATTGGCATACTAATGAAGACACTACCATACTCATCGTTAAGGACAAATGATAAAGCCGCATGAGTCACATTCTCGAGATATTCTCACGTTAAAATAAACTTGTGATATTGACTCATTTATGTCAGGTGTCAGCAGCTCTTAATTATACCAATTTATTTGTAACAAAGGCGTTAAGGACTTGTGTATATAGGGCAAACTTTATGTAGCGAATTGTGAACCAGACAATGAACGTCTCCAACTTTTTCTCGTCTCGTTCATTATTTATTTACTAGTTGTTGCCCGCGGCACCACCCGCGTGTTTATCGGTTATCGCGGCAAATAGTAACCTATGTGTTATTCTGATGTATATGCTATATTCCTGTAAAGTTTCATCTAAATTCATTCAGATCTTTTTGCGTGAAGACCTAACAAACATACACACTCACAAACTTTCACCTTTATATATTAGTGTGATGATGATGTGATGTAATGATGAGTAAGTATAATATATATTAGTAGAATTTGAAACTTGCTGCACGCCACGAGACATTCTCTCCGAGTTGACCTTCAGGTGATGTAGGAATGAGATGCGATACGTGCAAAAACATTGAGTTTTACATTATAATGTATAAAGTTTCACCTTTTATGCGGTGCAAAATCTACAGTTAATACCGGGATGATTTAAAAACGAAATTATCATCGTTATTACACATTTTGGTAGGAAACCCAGGAAATAAATAGAAATGTATTCCTTTAAAAATAAGAAAAGAAAATATGCAAAATCTATTTGTGCATAGTATAATATACATCTAGTAGAATCTGAAATACTACTCGTAGTTTTACTCGTCACAAATTGTCAATGAAGTACGAGTCAATTAAACGCGCAAAAATTCAAAATGGTCGTTACATATTTGAGGAACTGTATATTTCTCACGGCTCGTCACAAGTTGAACAACAGATTTGATAAGGTCAAGTATAATTTGTACAAGACAATAATTTACTCGACTACGATCAAGCCAAAAGTTAAGCTATATTTGTAGGTATGTGATACTGCAGCGTACAGTTCTACTTTTTTGAACTCTAACAGGGGGGAATAAATCATCAACTTCGACAACTTTTAATAGTCCACAGCTGGACATAAGACTCTACTGAAAAGAGGTTATGTATGTATATTTATGTAATTACATGTCAGCACTGGTAACTGCCGCGTGGGAATTAAAACTTTTCTTTAATGGAATAGGCGGCAAACGAGCAGACGTACCACCTGATTGTGAGCGATTACCACCGCCCATGGACACCCGCAACACCAGAGGTGTCACAAGTTTGTTGCTGGCTTTTCGGGGATAGGGAGGGGAATGAAGTCAGGAGGGGGGTGGGGGAGGGACTATGGTATGGGTCTCCGGTATCCTCAGTCATTTGGTGAAACACGGCGCAAGCGCTATTTCACACCGGTTTTCTGTGAGTCCGTGGTATCACTCCGGTCGAACCAGCCCATTCATGCCGAAGCGTGGCTCTCCCACGGTTATTCTAAGAAATATGTAAATAACTAAAAAACCTCTGACCCATTGTAACTATTGCATATTATACATATTTAATCATATATTAGTTAATTAATTTGGTTAGCTAAGATCCGATCGCTTCGATTATTCGTTTGGATGGATTACCTCGAATAACTGAAATAAAAAAGTTTGAAAAAATAAGTACTTTCACTTATTGCATACAAAACGGCAATTACATATGTAAAGATCTATTATTAAAGGCTTTGGATTTTTAAACGGCAGCAGGGAAAGAACCTCTAATCGACACGTCATATAGAAATCAAATCCACATTAAACATTCAAACGACAGTGTTACCGTATCATAAAACGAGATTTGCATATTTAATGTGGTATGAACATCCATGAATCATGGGAGTGAATCATTATTAATGGTAGCGCCATGGGTATGGAAAATACAGTGGCATTATAACATTATCCGTGTTGTAGAGACTAGATGTGTTAGAGCGTGGGAAAAAAGAACTTAAGGGAAAAGGAAGAGTAATATCAGTACGAACGGGCCAGCTCGACCTGGGCGGTACTAACCTCTTACAGAAGACCGACTTAAAGTTTGTCTGTGCGGTCGTGCTGTCGTGTTTCGTTGGTGAGTGCAATACCGAAGGTCCAATGAAGTAGCAACTCACTAGGCCGCCATGGTGTGGGTCGCCATACTTGCATTGTTGCATTGTCTGCGCGAGCAATGAGTATTGTGACTACTAGCACTACCAGTACTCTTGAATTCTGTTCATGATTTCCATCCAGAAGAGTCACTTTGGCAATCTAATATATAAATATAAAATAGTAAGTCCTGACTGACTGACTGACTGACTGACTGATTCATCATCGCCGAGCGTAAACTATGATAGTTAGGGCTATGAAATTTGGTGAGTAGGATTCTTTTATTGAGTAGACACGCACTAAGAAAGGAATTTTGGAATTTCTACCCCTAAGGGGGTGAAATACGGGTTGAAAGTTTGTATGGAAGTCCGTCATTTTTAAGTTAGAAACCTGAAACTTTACTTTTGGGCTGCTGATTAAAAATGAGTAAACACGTATTTCAGCGTTTTTGAATATTCAACCCCTAAGGGGTGAAATAGGGGTTGACATTTCGTACATAGGTTAGTCTGGAAGTCCGTCATTTTTGAAGTCTGAAACATGAAACTTTATTTATGTGCTACTAATTTAAAAAGAGTAGAGACGTATTTGAGCGTTTCTGAATATTCTACCCCTAAGGGGTGAAATAGGGGTTGAAAGTTTGTATGGAAGTTCGGCATTTTTTAAGTAAGAATCATGAAACTTTATTTTTGGGCTAGTGATTAAAAATGAGTAGATACCTATTTAAGCGTTTATGAATATTCTACCCCTAAGGGGTGAAATAGGGGTTGACATTTCGCATATAGGTTAGTCTGGAAGTCTGTCATTTTTGAAGTTCGAAACATGAAACTTTGTGTTCGGGCTACTGACTAAAAATGAAATAATACGTATTTAAGCGTTTCTTGGTATTGTACCCCTAAAGGGGTGAAATAGGGGTTGAAAGTTTGTATGGAAGTCCGTTATTTTTTAAATTAGTACCATGAAAATTTAATTTTAGGCTACTGATTAAAAGTAACTAGATATCTATTTAGCGTTTCTGCATATTTTACCAATAAGAGGGTGAAATAGGGGTTAATTTTTTTTATGAAAATCCGTCATATTTAACTTAGAAACCTGAAACTTTACTTTTGGGTTGCTGATTGAAAATGAGTAAATACGTATTTCAGCGTGTCTGAATATTCTATCCCTAAGGGGTGAAATAGGGGTTGACATTTCGTGCATAGGTTAGTCTGGAATTCCGTCATTTTTGAAGTTTGAAACATAAAACTTTATTTATATGCTACTGATTTAAAAGTGTAGAGACGTATTTAAGCGTTTTTGGTTATTTTACCCTTAAGGGGGTGAAATAGGGATTGAAAGTTTGTAGGGAAGCTCATCATTTTTTAAGTTGGAAACATTAAACTATATTTTTGGGCTACTGATTAAAAATGAGTAGATACCTGTTAAAGGTTTCTGGATATTCTACCCTTAAGGGGTGAAATAGGGGTTGCAAGATTGCATGGAAGTCTGTCATTTTTTGAGTTAGAAACATAAAATATTATTTTTGGGTTACTAATTAAAAACGAGAATATGCATATTTAAGCGTTTCTGGATATTCTACCCCTAAGGGGAGAAATAGTCATTGGCATTTCATGTATTGGTTAGTTTGGAAATCCGTCATTTTTTTGTAATTTAGCAGCCTAACAACTTTCGTTTTCATGTTTCTGATTACAAATAGATGAATACTTATATCAGTATTTATGCGAATTCAGCTCCTAAAGGGGTTGAAATATGGGTCGAATGTTTGTATGAAAGTTCTTTTAAATGGGATAATGATCAAAAATAAATAACTAAATACGTTTAAAACATGAATAAATTACTGATACATTATTTTACACAGTTTTAATTAAATGCGTATGATCAACTTCCACGCGAGCAAAGCCGAGGGCAACAGCTAGTCTAATATATAAACAAAAACATACTTTAGTAGAAATACTCAAATGGAGAGATGCCACGGCTTCAAAACCACTATTCAGTCATTTTCTCGATATTTTACTGAGGTTACTGGAGTCCCATTCTTGGAAAACTTCGGAAAATAATAAGGAAATCATAAGTAAACATTATTCAAAGTAATAAATACCAATCCCGCTTTCTAAACAAACGTGTGTGACTACGAAATCCTATTCTATGTCTTTTTTTTTATGATGTAGGAGGGCAAACAAGCAGAAGTATCACCTGATGGTAAGTGATTACCGCCGCCCATCCTGTATCCCATAGACACCTGAAACACAGGCGTCACAAGTGCGTTGCTGACCTTTGGGGGATGGGGAAATGGATGCGGGGAGGGGTATGGGCGTCCAGTATCCTCACTCACTCGGTGAAACACAGCGCAGGCGCTATTTCACACCGATTTTATGTGAGGCCGTGGTATCACTCTGGTCGAGCCGGCCCATTCATGCCGAGGCGTGGCTCTCCCACATTAAATGTGAAGCCTGACTCGCACTTTACCAGATTTATATTTTTAAATGTTACCTTCCGGCCCATCCACTTACTATACAATTATTTATCTTTGTCAGTGACTCACATTTCGCACGTGACATGCGCAAACGAATAACAATCACAGGTGCTGCATAACAAGTATTAAAACAAAAATGTTTTAATACTTGTCATGCAGCACTGGCCACTATCACCTGGCGATAGAGAAAGCTTTGATGCACCCGGTGTATATGACGAGTATATTAGGAATTTACATAATAATCTCATGTTATACTTAATTAATTTTGTACGCATAGGTATATAAAAACCTACCCCTTTTACCAACTGCTAATTAAAATATAAATAAATATTTTTAAATATTTCGTACATCTAACACGCAACGCCATCTAGTCCCAAACTAAGCAGAGCTTGTGTTATGGGTACTAGACAACTGATATAATAACTTATATACTTTTTTTTAGTAAATATATACATATTATAGATAGAAAACACCCAAACTCCGAAACAAATATTCGCAGATCATACAAACATTTGATCCTACCCGGGAATCGAACTCGAGACTTCAAGAACAGCAGTCGCGTAAGCTACCACTGCGCCACCGAAGTCCTACTAATTTAGCAATTATACTAATTATACTATTCGAAATACGAATTAAATTAGATTTTTATTGTCAGTGATCCCGATTGCAACTCCAGAGGTCGTGAATTCAATTCTCGTTCATCTAAAATTCAAATAATCCTAAAAATTTAAATAGCGTCAACACACTGGAAAGGCCAAAATTCCACTTCAAAATCATAAAAAATCAACCTTGAATAGATGTCGTAACACACGCAAAACTTCTCAAACGCAATTCAAGATTCTCAAGAGCGCCACCGCCCTTTGAGTCCGCTTCCCTAAAATATTAGGGGAAGGAGGGAGCTCATGTATCCTCTTTAGTTCGGTTTTCCTATGAGGTCATGGTAACTGATATAACTCTTGTTAGATGTTAGATGGTATTGTGTCCGAAAATATTTATTTATTTATCATGAAAGTCGACTCTCCCACGATAATACTAATATAACGGTTGAATACTAATATATTAAGATTCGTATAGCGTATTAATGTCAAATTAATTGTTCTCTGATAGATAAAGCATTGACATATTTACTGATATATAAACAATGTGAATAAATTGTATTAAGTATGTGGAATTTAGATAACAGCTATGAAAACACTAATAATAATAATATGATTATCAGCGTGTAATATAAATGATTAGCTTTTGGTACATTGTTTTATGAGATGTAGATAAATTAATAAAATAGGCCAGTTATCAGGTGCGCTTGCGCCGACGAACAACTGTGTCTTTTAATTTTTTTTACAAATATGTGTAAGTTTATTTTTTATTATTATTGAGCGACTGATTAGAATTGAAAAGCTTTTTATACGAGCCTTTTAAAGTGACTCTACTCTGCCTGATGGAAAGCATGAGCAGAATCCAAAAGTGGTGGTCACCATACTCATAGCGAATGCAGATAATGCAACAATGCAGCCATGCTGCATTGTTGCATGCATCTGACCCACTCTGCGGCAGCCTATTGAGATGCTTCTGCATCATTAGGCCTCCGGTCTCGCACTCACCGATGAACCACGACAGCACGAATGCATATCTATACTTATATATTATTATATAAAGCTGAAGAGTTTGTTTGTGTAAACACGTTAATCTCAGAAACTACCGATCTGATTTGAAAAATTATTTAAGTCTTAGATAGCTCATTTATCGAGGAAGACTATAGGCTATATATCATTACGCTTAGACCAATAGGGACGGAGCATCAATGAATAATGATACGAAAACAGGGAAAAATTATTACGCTACGGACAATAGGAGACGTAAACGAAGTTGCGTGGGTCAACTCGTCCTCAACCAATCGCCGTCCACTGCTGAACGTAGGTCTCCCCCAAGGAGCGCCAACCATCCCGGTCTTGGGCAGTCCTCATCCATCCGCTGCCAGCCACCTTCTTCAAATCATCAGTCCACCGTGCTGCAGGGCGCCCTACACTACGTTTGCCTAATCGCGGTCTCCACTCAAGCATATTTCGGCTCCACCGACCGTCGGTACGTCTAGAGACATGACCAGCCCATTTCCACTTCAACTAGTCACCTATATTTTCACTTTTTACGTGCAAGTTTTTTTACAAATGGAGTGCAATACATTATAAATGTAAAATTGTACCTCTTAAGTTTTAATAATTAGACAACTACTGACAACTGTTACAGATATTGAACTATATTTTAAGGAATATAATACATTGTAAATGTAAAACTTAACCATTCAAAAGAAAACCTATGAACGCATAGTACAACTACCTCGCTGTGGCTTTAAAGTTGCATTTGTCATGATCTAGCAATGATAGTTACTTAGTAGAACTGCTAATATCAGAATCTACTTGTTTAAATTGCATATTTCTGTTGGTGTTGGATTGCCATTTGTCGAGGAAGACTATACGAGTAAACTTATTAAAGACGTTTCAGCTACGGGAAAAAATATCCCTTCTGAGAGCTTGAGATCAGCTAATAACTTTATGACTAGGCTTCTGTAAGGCTTTGGTATGTACTGTCAAGTCCGCCTAATCGTGCCAAGCCATCACTCTCTCATATTTTGGTCATCTGTCCTCCTTACCAGTCCACGGCAATCTGTTATCACATGTAAAACAGAGCACGAAAATCTATACTATTAATATAAACCTGAAGACTTTGATGTTTTGAACGTACCGTTCTCGAGAACTACTGCTTGTACTTAAAAAATATTTCAGTGTTAGATAGCCCATTTATCAAGGAAGCTTAAAGACTATACACCATTACGATACAACTCAAAGGTAGTCAAAGAAAAATGTTGCGATAATAGAGGGAAATTATTCCTTTTGACAGCTTACATTGTTTGCACTGCTTCGACGGTTAAAGTTTCGCTAAAATCATGTATAAATTTGTTCCTCTTTAGATGCTATAATAAAGGTCCGTGACAGCATAATGTCTACCTTTAAGGTTGGCTTTGTACCCCTTAATGGTAATCATATTTTTTTTTCATTATATAACATCACCTTCCGATCAATAAGGGAGGAAGACGAAGATGCACGGGTCAGCTAATATCTACATATATTGACATAGGATTACTAGATATATATGATAAACTAGTAATTCCTTTATCAGTACATAATATAAAGTTAAGATTTGAAACATTATCGATAGATGTAGTTATCTCAGTGAAATATGCCGGTTATTAAGTGTGCTTGCGCTGATAAGCAACTGTATTTTATACTTATGTTTGATAATTTTATAAACATGTGTGAGTATATATTTTTATAATAACTCTTGTATATACATACAAAAATAATTATTTTTGGCGGTTATGCTCTTCAATTCAAGAAGATGTGAAAACTGCTTTGTTTTCCGATAATAATAATTTACACACATTGAAAACCTTCAGGTCTGTCTTTCAGGAAGTGACATTAAATATTTAATAAACACTAAATATTTTAACGGTTTAATAATAATAATTATTTATTTTCACAAAGGTGACTTAATATCATATACATACATGGAACTGAACTGAATTGAACTGAACTGAACTGAACTAGGAAGATAAATCCGTAGATAGATGTAGGTATAGATTGGCTATATTAGCCGCAGAGCTGATTACCGTTGGGGTAAACGGGTTCTTGAATGGAGACCGCGTCTCGACAAACGTAGTGTAGAACGTCCACAGGCCAGGTGGAGTGATGATCTGAGCAAGACGGCTGGCAGGAGCTGGATGCGAGAAGCCCAAGATCGAACTAAGTGGCGTGCAATTGGAGAGGCCTATGTCCAGCAGAGGACTGCGATACGCTGATGATGATGGTAATGATGATAGATGGGTCAGGTCTAATTATCGACTAATAATCTCATATCATTCTGATCTAAGATCATAATCCTGACTGAACACTAACATCTCTAAATTGTAAGCAGATTTAAAGTTGTTTATAATCACGCTATCACTTATAAAAGCGTAGCAGTAACGGTAAACACAGATTAAGCTGAGGAGTGTGGCATGTATTATTTCTTAATTAATTGCTGTAGGTATGCGCTTAACGTCATCCTAAAAAAAAAGCCATTGTTTTAAGTACCTAGGTAGTAAAGTATGTTATCCTCATGATGCTGATTCAAAATGTTTACAATACGGTTCAGTGGTTAACGATTTTACCTTCTGACTCAGGTGGTGAATTCAATTACCAAACAGGACAAATTTTTGTGGGATGAGAACAATTATTTGTTCTGTTATTTTATTTATAAGTATGTTTATCAACAGTTTGATTGCTATAGTTCTTAGACTATGTCTAGTTTGGAATCGACTTTTTGCCAAGCCGCATGTCACCACGGTGTGAGATAGTAACGTGTTATGTGAAGTGTTGACGCGTGGCTTAACCCATTTACAGATCCATTCACAAGATCATAAACCACAATTTATTACTTTAAAAAATACACTATTATTAAAATATCGATCAAAGTTACAACGAACTACAAGAACTGTAATATTATGTTATTTGCTGCTACGGAGCCCTTCATGGGCGAGTCCGACTCGCGCTTGGCTGCTTTTTTACCATAAACTAACTTTTCCCGCGTTAACGCTCGGTATTAAGTAGCCTTTGTCCTTTTTCAAGAAATAAAGTATCTCCACGCCTAGTTTTATTGAAATAGTAACAAGCAGGTAGACTTTCGGATACAAACTAAGTTTACGACAAGTACAATTTTAACAAAAGTAAAACCGACTTCAACGTTCCACTCGATTTCTCTTGGATGCCATCATCAGATATTAATGTCCTTATCATAGTACCGCCGTTTGGACATCTCCTTTCCATAAAAAAAAGAATCATCATCAAATCGGTTCATAAACGACGAAGTGATCTGTGAACAAAAAAATAATAAAACAAATATGCGGTCGAATTGAGAAACCTCCTCCTTTTTTTGAAGTCGGTTAAAAAGGATGGAAAACTTGTAACAAATCCTATACCAACCCGTCTGGTCTTCATCGTACAGTAGACCAAAAGGTCCTAGCCAAGAAGAGGCCTATGTCCAGCAGTGGACTGTTCATATTCATATTCATATTCATATCATTTATTTGCATTCCACAATGTTATAATTAGATGGTTTACACATCACGCTTAAAAACTAGAAACAATCGTGGACCCTGTAGGGCACAGCAAATCACAAGTCATATAATATCAATTAATTATTAGCATTACTAAATACAACAAAATTAAGTTCATGCAAACAAAAAAATAAAAAAAAAATAAGAAAAATTGTTAATTATCAACTAATCACAACCTAAACTCAACCAAATCAAAACAAGAAAAAACAAAAAAAAAAGTAAAAACTAAAACCCAACTACGACAAAAAACGACGCTGAAAAAGTATGAAACAAGTTTCAAAAGCCGTAGTCACGCGTTGTTAAAGTGATATGTACCATATGGTACATTACACTACAGGGACTATGGCTTTTGAAACTTATTAATGTACCTTAGTCCATATCACTTTAACAAAGCGTGACTACGGCTTTTGAAACTTGTTTCATACTTTTTCAGCGTCGTTTTTTGTCGTAGTTGGGTTTTAGTTTTTACTTTTTTTTATTTAAAATGTTTTGGTGCCTCTATAATACTAATTTCTTTGCAAAGTATATTTTAAATAGATACCACAGAAATGTCACAATTATCGAATAAATACGGACAAAGTCACGAGAAAATGCTAATAATATATACATTTTTGAAATCTACGAGTAACGCCCTTTCGTATGATACCAAACACGGCATATTTCTCTCATATTTATTTTTTAATACACTACCTTACGTCGGCTAGAGGGCGCCACATTAAATTCAGTGACACGTCATATAGCTTATTATCAGCGGGCAATCAAGACGCTTCTAACAATACCTCATTTGTCTTATACTGACTAGTTTAGAAAGAATGAGTTAACAAATAAGCATACCATTGAAATATCACACTTTTCGAATAAATACGCACAAAGTCATGAACAAATGCTAATAATATATGTATTTTTGAAATGTACAAGTAACGCCCTTTCCAATGATACCAAACACGGCATATTTATCTCAAATTTATTTTTTAATACAGTACTTTATGTCGGCTAGAGGGCGCCACATTAGATTCAGTGACATTTCATATAGCCTATAACCAGAAGACGATCATGACGCTTCTAACGACACCTCATTTGTCCAGTTCTAATGAGTAGTTAAGGAGCTAGGAGGGAACAAATGAACATACATACATACATACATACATACATAGCCTGTCAAAATCATAACCCTCCTTTGGCTTTGCCGTAGTCGGGTAAAAATAACACTTCAGACTTTTAAAATGGAATAACGATTTCAATAATAATTTATTTTAAAATAATAATTTGGCATATTTTATATATTATATTATATATTAAGTACTATATAATATATTTTTATCATTCATGTATTCATTTATTGTGTAATATGCTTTATTTATAAGTATTTGTTTAATTCTATGTATAAAATGTATCTCATTCGTTTCATTTTTAACGGAATCAGGTAATTTATTGAATATTTTGATGGACATCACATAGGGACTATTTGAATGTAACGTTATACGGGAAGTGGGTAACATTAACATTTTCTTGTGTCTAAGAGATCGGTTCGTATTTTTGTCTCCGCGGGTTGTGAAAAAAGTGATATATTTTCGGACGAACTTGCATATTTCAAGAATGTAAATAGACGGTAAGGTAAGTACCTTATGTTTTGTAAAAAAAGGTTTACAACTGTCCGTTTGTTCTAAATTAAATAGAATACGAATCAATTTCTTTTGTGCTATGAAGAGTGTAGGGGCATCTGTGCTGTTCCCCCACATTATGATTCCGTAACTTAGCCATGAATGTGCATATGCATAGTACGTGGTAAGTGCAGTTTCAATATCTGTAGTTTTTTTAACTTCGTATAATGCATAGCTAAAACTAGAAATTTTAGACCTAATGTGTTTGATGTGTCTTCCAGGAAATGTGAGTATCTATTGTGAGCCCTGACCACGGAGCAAATACAAAGAGGAGATGCCCTAATGAGATTTTTGTATGAAGCAATGCGTGACAATTTGCGGGGGTGAGGGGGTGTTAGTTTACACTTTTCCATCTACCAGACAATAGCAAAACTACTTGCATCGTTGTACGAGTATATTGCTATGTAGTTTAGCTAGCTGACACTAGTGTGGACGTACTCAGAATTTCAAGGAGTAGTTTTTTCAAGGTCAATTTTGTAAGCATCTTGAACAAAAAACATCATTAATAACGTAAATAATTTTGCAAAAGTGAACTTTTTTTTTCTAATAAATAACCCTAAATAAAATATTGTTCAATATGTTTGGTTTACACGTGGATTATGTAAAACAGAAATTAATATATGTAGTGCAAATCATTTTATTTAAAAAATAAATTAATTTATATTTTACTAGCTGCCTCGGCAAACTTCGTTTTGTCATAAAAAAATTTTAAGGATGGGTGACTCTTACCATTTAGGGGGATGAAAAATAGATGTTGGCCGATTCTCAGACCTACTCAATATGCTCACAAAGTTTCATGAGAATCGGTCAAGCCGTTTCGGAGGAGTATGGCAACGAAAACTGTGACACGAGAATTTTATATTTTAGATTTCACTTCGGAATTGGAATGCTTAAATAACGCCAATCTTAGAAAATCAACTTATCTAAATCTGAATTGAATGGTCATACCAATGTTGTTTCTAATATCCACATCTAATCACTTTTAATTTTGCCTAATTAGGGTTTAGATAATAAGTTACTTTTTCGTTTTTTTATGATTTTTCCTTGAAATGAATCACTATCGTTTCGAATCACAACGGGAAGAACAAATATTGGTGTATTTTGTAGGAGTCCAGTTTTGCCTATTATTTTTTTGATCCATTGCTCTTCAATACTATCTTTAGATGAAAATTTAGAACATTACCTGTATACTGGTACATTGTATTATTTTAATGAATTTAAAAAAAAACCGTCAAATCATCAGCTTATGTAAAATTTCTTTTTTTTTCAATATTTGAAGTAACAACTTTCAATGCAAGATTAATATAGTCGTAACTTGATAAAATATTTGGATTCTAAATACGATCCTGTCTTTTTATTTTAGAATAGATGTCGATAGATGTCAGTCTGTTCACAATATAATTAGAAAAATACAAAAAAAATACCATGATGTATAAAAATTCATTAGGTGAGAATGTAGAACTCATTTCCGTATCTTCTTATGGTATGTTTTATTAATATTCAGGTCAACGTACCATTGTTTTTTTATTTCCAGTAACACAAAGTTTTGCCATCTAGTGGCGAATAAATATAATAACATTTCAATAAAACACTAAGAGATTTTTCTAGAACTTTTTAAAAAATTAGTTATAAAATTACTTATAAAAGAAATATGATGCCACTCATGGTACCAGAACGTCTATCTGAGTTATTTGTACAAGATAAAACACAACACTTCATCTTTTTACTTGATTGTACCGAGAACATTCAAGTATTACGATTTTTCGATGCAGTTCTAGAACATTGACGTTAATAGTATAATTTGCAAGTTGCGTCAACTGCGATGACGTCGGGGGCGGTATTTTGTCTCAGGGGTGATGCGCTTATGCCATCTCCTCTTTGTATTTGCTTCGTGGCCCTGACAGAGTAAAATCGTTAACGACTTCGATTGTTGTGTTGTTTATACTAAAGTTAATGTTTAAATGAGTTTTTTGATAGGGATAAAATATCATGAGTTTTGTTTTGTTGTAGTTGAATTCCAGGTTATGGTCATTCATCCCTTTAATTGTTTTATTCAATATTGAGAGCAGTTTTTTACTGAGATTGTCATTGTTCTGACATGATGTAAGCAAAGAAATATCATCGGCGAACAGTACACACGGTTCATTTATGAATGTAGGTAGGTCATTTATGTATAAAATGAAAAGAAGACATCCGAGAACACTGCCCTGAGGAATTGAGGCATTTATATTCTTTTTAGTTGATCTAACGGGTGTAATTTGATTAAGCTCGTTATTAAAATGTGCAATTTCCACGCATTGCTCCCTATTTGATAAATACGATTCGAACCATTTGTGAGGAGTACCGCGGATCCCTATTCCATATAATTTGTTGAGTAAGATTTTAAACTGTACCTTATCATATGCTTTGGTCATATCGAGAAGCACTCCTACCGCGTATTTTTTATCATTTATAATATTTATAATTTCCTGAACATATTTATAGACCGCCAAAGTTGTTGATCTCTGTTTACGAAATCCATTTTGATGTTCACTAAAAATA
Source organism: Spilosoma lubricipeda (assembly GCA_905220595.1). Lineage (NCBI taxonomy): Eukaryota > Metazoa > Arthropoda > Insecta > Lepidoptera > Erebidae > Spilosoma > Spilosoma lubricipeda. The sequence goes on along the minus strand of HG992300.1, from coordinate 12,754,321 downwards.
TTATATCTTTCACAAAAACCATAGACACGGTCACACATAGCCTTTTCGAAAACTTTTGATATTGTGGGAAGAATAGCAATGGGTCGATAATTGCTGGGATCAGTTTTTAAGTTTTTTTTAAACAATGGTTTTATGATCGCTTTTTTCAAGTTATTTCATATATCAAGCTTTGTTCAAGACTGCTGATGATGATAATAAACTAATTTTTATACGTACAGGGTTCCAGGCATCCTCCGGGCTGCTACTCCTACTGCTGTCTCCATGCCTGGCGGTCCAGTTCCGGGAACCTCCAGCCCCAACACGCCAGTCAACTAGAACACCCGTCGAAGGATGGGTTGACGTTAGACTGAACCATTTTATGGCATCTGACACACGGAAATTTAAAATGGTAAGTACATATGGAAAGAACGTAGGTGCATGGTCTGATTGAGATGGTGGAACCCTTATAGTTTCGTCATGTAGCGTCTACCCCATAGAGTGGGGTATCATTATATAGGTCTTTTAAAAATATTGAGAGATTGTTTTTTTTTATTATTAAATAGGGGGCAAACGAGTAGAGGCATTGCCTGTTGGTAAGCGATTACCGCCGCCTATGGCGTTGTCGGTCTTTTAAGAAGGAATACGCTCTTTTCTTGAAGGTTTGAAGGTTTGAAGGTTGTATTGGTCCGGGAATACCGCAGGTACCTTTGGTTTACTAACGTTAGTAGACATTACATAAGTAGTAAAACATAGAAATATCAATGACCTAATCGAGTATGTATCATTGCTTCAAAGAGAAAATTTTAGTTTTTGATTTTTCTGCTCAAATGAACAGGTAGGCTTAAGGAAACCAGTTCATTACAAAATATTTACTTGAGTTATTCAGGATAATATTTATTAGATATTAATGAGCATTTGCCTCGTTGGCGCAGTAGTAGCGTACGCGACTGCTGTGCATGAGGTCTCTGGTTCGATTCCCGGTTCGGACCAAATGTTTCCATGATCTGCAAATATTTGTTTCGAAGTTTGGGTGTTTTCTATGTATAATATATATGTATTTACAAAAAAAAAAGTATATATGTATTTGTATCAGTTGTCTAGTACCCATAACACAAGCTCTGCTTAACTTGGGACTAGATGGCGTTGTGTGTTAGGTGTCCAAAATATTTATTTATTTATTATTATTATTATTTACAAGAAGATGGACTATCACCACCCTTAATCATCTCCTGGGTGTCGGAAGAGTCAAAAACATTACTGCTAAGAGAAAGGAAAATTGGAAAATTCCTCCCCCAACAAGTCTAGCAAGCGTGATAGTAGGCCAAAACCCATTTCTATGGACTGTCCATTGTCCAGCAGTGGGCTCTTAAAGACTGTTGATGATATGAAACTCTTACTGGCCAACATACCCTGGAAGAAACTACTGACTTATTTTTCTTTTTCTTCAGCGTTATTACTACAACGACGAATTTGCTTCTCAAGACATCGTTATAGTAGTTGGAGGAGAGTGGCAGATCACCCCGGGGTACACGACTGGGGGACTGGCATACGAACTGGCAGAGAAGACCCGTTCAGCCTTGTTCTACACTGAACATAGATTCTATGGATTGACGAGACCTTTTGAGTAAGTGATTTTAACTTCTATAACCTGCGTATCCCTCCTCACTTTCATGATGGTGGTCAATGATGGCTGATTAAAGGAAGATCATTGATAGCATCTGGCAAGCTGTCAGAGAGTGGAGACTACTGCTGGTAGATTTATTGCTGCGATCGACGGCAAGATGGCGGCCTGATCGCAAAAATGTAATGTAGTAATGTAGTTGGGCTATGGTTTTTTAAACTGTTTCTTGTAGTATAATTATGTTGTCAATATTCCACATGTATAAGCAATGTTCCGGCTTATCTCAAGAACGGCTGGACCGATTATGATGGAACTTTCACTTGCAGATAGTTGATGGTATAAGGAGTAACTTAGGCAACTTCTTTTAGACAATCTGCACCACGCGACGTTACTTACGATTGTTGTTGTGTATCTTCACAGCTAATTTATTAGTATAATTGTAAATTCCACATATTCACACAGTCTAAATATCGATTAGACTACCTACGTACATTATCCACGTATACCTCCATTGTTTAATTAGACAATCACTAAATTCACCCTATTTAATTAGGCGTATATCCATATCCATGTTGGATTAGGATTAATTAATAGCTCTGCAGTGCATTGGCACGATTCGGGAATGAACTCGCTCCCATAAATGTAAAGTAACTTAATCGCTTCCGTATCTATGACATTTTGGACGCATATTACACCAAATTGTAATGTGTTTCAAATAATGTAACAAATTCTACAAATAACGAGATATATATTTTTTTTCATTATTGTACTTCTTGAAACTTAGCTCACAATTAGGTAATTTCCTGTCATCATAATCAGCCTATTGCAGTCCACAGCTGGACATCCAGTTGCATGACACTTTAATCGATTTACCGAGTGAGTACTCCACTCGCATCCAGTTCCTGCCAGTCATCTTGTGCAATTCATCACTGCACCCGGCTGTGGGCGTCCTACAGTACGTTTGCCGAGACACAGTCTCCACTCCAGAACTGTTATACCACAGCGGTCGTCAGTACTGCGGCTAATATGGCCAGCCCACTGCCACTTCAGCTTATAATCTGAGGGGTCACTACGATGACCATAGCTCTCTGATGGATCACCCCATTTCTGATGCGATTCCTTAGAGAAACACCGAGCATAATCCTTTTTAAAGCCCTCGGAGCGACTTTGAGCTTTTATATCTAATTTCCTATATAAATTTACATCAATATAAATTTTGTCACTTACTACTTACTTACGTTTTTGAGTATTTCAAAGTTTCTTCTCAAAAGGACACCAATTTGAGTTAAAAATATTATTTTTAAACTAACAACTGTTACGGAGATAGTGCGGTGTAAATGAGGTGTCCGCGTGATTCCGATCGCGCAGAATGCCAACCGGTGTTAGTTGAGCTTTGATACCATCTATTTTATTGTATGTGTGCATTTATACATATATTAATTTTAATACCACTCTATCGACAGATTTTACCATGCTCATGTCAATTTTAACACTACTCTATAAAAGACAAATCCAAAGGAGATTATATAAACAAAGGGTAGACCCTTTTTACAATTTATCTCTTATCGGTTTGTCCATCCAAAGGTTGCCTGTAAGAGATTTAAAAGATGTTAACAAAAAATTTGCCTATCAGCTGTAATATTCAGCTATCCTGTTATATTGGTCCAATAAAGCATTTTCTATTCTACTACATATATATTATATTCTACGTAAAATGTGTTCTTAGTCTGTGTCCTGTTTATTTAATAAAAGACAAATGATAAATCTCGCTGTATTTCCTAAAAGTGTGCCTGAAATCCGTCTGATAACCGCTTTACCCATTCTCAGGGCCATATTTACTAGTTCCTGATAAGATTACAGATAGTTTTCTGCCATATATTTTATAATAAAACACGACTTAAATCGAAACATATTGATATTTCCTTTTTGCACCAGGGAGCTCCCAAAACAATGTATAACTGGTAAAGGTTACTAACAGATAATATACTTATAGTTATTGAGAATTGTAAAACCGAATTCTGTAATCAATTGCCAGGTAACTTCAAAATAGTCTATCAAAAACTCGACAAGTGGGGAACAGGCCCTCAGTCTGACAACTATTTTACTGTTTAAAAAGACCATTTATATAGTACACTTATATGTATATACTACGACAAATATGGGCCAAGAAGTACTGAAAAGAGGCGATATTAATTTTGCTTGAAAGACGCAAACGAATTTGCGCGAGTCAGATACTATAGCTATCGTTTATCGATTAGTTACGGCAGTAATATAGTGGGGGCTGGCAGAGAGCCAGGACACGTGCCGCTGTCGGCTATGTATCATCCCACTATTGTTCAATTTATGGTAGTGTTACACATATGGTACGTGGTATAGTGGGGTCAGGGACTGTGGTGATGTGAGTAATACCATGACATTAATAGCCTTGGTTATTTACATATTTTAAATTGTTTGTTTACAAATAAACTTAGCTTAACTTATTTGTTTGGGTTAGTTAAATTTTTTACTGGACAATTTGGAATCTATTTACAAGTACAGAACAGTCCAATACTTGTTTTTGGTTATTAAAATGTACGTAGGTAATCTGAAAAAAACGATCTAATTATGAAATTTGCCGTATCTTCCATCTAAATTGTATCCAACCATATGTTAAGTAAGCTATCCGGAACTTATCTGTAACCGTGAAACGGCGGTGAAACAGCGCCTCAGTCAATGAACCACAACAAGTAAATCTGTGGAGAATTTCATAACACATCTTTTACATTTTTTTTTTTTTGCCTGAAAAAGCAAACTAGGCCGCCATAGTGTGGGTCACTATGCTGCTCTGTCCACGTTCACATAAAGAATAGTGACCACCACTTTTGGATTCTACTTATGCTTTCCATCAGGCAGAGTAGAGTCATTTTGGCAGCTTGATCATAAAAAAAAACATTTTAATAGCCAAACAGAGACTGCACTTATGTCTAATGCTTTGCTCTCAAAATAGGTAGCTTGATGTTACAAAGCTGAAAACCTTTATCAATGAATTGATTATAAGTTATCTGTCACAAAAAGAGTTATCTACATGTGATAGATAGGCTCAGACATCATCAACTTTAAATTAACAATAATACAAAGCTTTAACAAAAAAAAAAGACTTCAAAAACTGGTCCTAATTTAAATGGGTCCACACGGAAAACACCAGCTTTCAAATAAAAAAAGAATCATTCGAAATCGGTTGGCACGATATTGAGTTTTTTACCAATGTATCGCGCACATACTTTATACAAATTGAAGACTTATATGGTTTTCTCATGAATTACATCGTCAGAACAGGACCAACTTGAAATGGGATGACACGGGAAGCACCAGCTTTCAAATAACAAAGAATAATCAAAATCGGTTGAACGGTTTAACGTAACTCTTCTTCTCCTTCATAGCCTTTATTATTCCCATGAGTTAGGGTCGGCTACTAGTTCGACCAGTTTTACCTGAATATCAGTTTTCCGCGAAGCGACTGGCAACGGACCTCCGCAACTCTGAGGGTAAGCTGAATTGGAAGGTCGAACTAGTTGTCAGTATATTTGAAGGCACTGACTCCCCAATAACGATTGCCATAGATGTTCATGACAACCGGGACTGACGGCTTAACGTGCTCTCGGAGGCACGGGCAAGAAACACCGCCATCTTCCATACTCCGGGCTGCTATTAAGAATTTCTTGTAAGAAGACCTCTTGATCTACAGTCACTTACGCTAACCACTAGACCAACGAGGCAGTTAACGGTTTAAAGTAACAAACATAAAGAACAACACAGTCACAACATAAAAAACACAACAGTCGAATTGATAACCTCCTTTTTTGAAGTGGGTTAAAAACATAACACATCAAGCTCGGAGTCCGGATTCTCCATTTCTATATGTGGTTAGTATTGCTCTATGGTAGCGAAGCTTGGGCTCTGAAAGCCAACACTCAAAAACGCCTCGAAGCAATTGAGATGTGGTGCTACCGTAGAATACTCCGCATTAGTTGGACCAAAAGAGTTCCGAATGCTAGAGTGCTCCAGCTTGTCGGGTGAAATTGCGTACTTTTGTCCATCATCACACAGAGGAAAGTGGCATACATGGGCTACGTGCTGCGAAATAAGCGCTACCAGCTGTTCCAGCTCATTATGATGGAGAAAATTTGTGGTAAGCGACGAGCTAGAAGAAGAAGAAAGTCTTGGCTCCGCAACATCCGTGAATCGCAAGTGTCGAAGAGCTATTCCACTTGGCTCAGGACAGGGCACAACAAGCTGACAGCCAACTTCCAATCCTTGTCAAATAACTTGCAAAACAAAGAAATTCACTCTCAAAATTGGTTCGAGCGGCACTTGAAGAAGAAGAAAAACAAAACTTTTAGTCATGATATCTTCCCAGATGGGTAGGTAGAGACGATTGATCTCCACTTATCGCGGTCCTGACACATCTCTTTTGCTTCATCCACAATCATCAATCGACCCATGTTATTTCGTCGGTCCTGGTGCTTTTCACAAGGCTTTTAGAACATCACCAATTTGGTAAATAAATGTTTGCCGCACATATTTGCTCTATAAATTTCTTTTGTGAGTTTTCTATCAGCCATTCTCTTTATATATATATTAAGCAACCATATAATAGAAAATACTAGGTACAGCTATACAATCCAAAATTTAGGTTTCTAATTACTACTTCCTAAATAAACAGCCAGGTTCATAAAAAAAGGTCAACTCGCATTTAATTAGCATGCTAATCACTACTCTTGTTAATAAAATGATTACAAAAATCGCCAAGAAAATATGCTAAGTACCGTCGTATCTGTCGACCCCAATATCTATCTTCAAGCCTTAACTGTAATCCTTACTAATTATCTCTTTTATTTCTTACAAACACACCCTGAATATAAAACAAGGAAATAAACCCTTATTTTTATGAGAATAAGGTCTCCCTCATCAGTAAAAATAAGTTTGTAATATGCCGTTCAGTATGCATGAGCCGAAAGTCCAAAGTAATATTTTTGTGGAATTAAAGTCACTTTTGCGTGAAAGAAGAAACGGTTTGTGTCCCCCCAGGGAGGCTTTGGGAAGCTGTGTTCTCAACTCGGAGCCGTTTTCAACTTGCCTTATGTATTATGTAATGTTCGGGATAATCGGATGTTTTGAATCACAATACTTGGTTTTATATCTGTGATAATATTACTTTTTACGTAAAACCATGATTCGGTAAAAATTTTGAAAGTGAATTTCTTTGTTTTGTAAGTTATTTGACAAGGATTGGATTTTTAATATAATCTTATCGTTACCTAGAAAATTAGTAGCTATTTAATGCTTTTTTGGTTTTTCAACAAGTTTATAAGGTTTTTGTGGAACTATTTAATCCTTTCTTTATAATAATAATATATAATAGTAACAATAAATATTTCGGACAACTATCACACAACGCCATCTAGTTCCAAGCTAAGCAGGGCTTGTGTTATGGGTACTAGACATCTGATACAAATACATATACACTTTTTTTGTAAATACATACGTATTATACATAGAAAACACCTAAACCCCGAAACAAATAAACAAATACCTCATGATTAGCAGTCGCACACGCCAACCGCGAGACCAACGAGGCAGTCTTAGCAAGAGATAATAAAATTCGGTTTGACGAAATTGGTCAATGGTTTAATAAAATAAATATTGAGGAACAATGAAAGTGACTTAATATGAAAATTTCTAACTTTTGCTCAGTGCTCTATATCAAGAGATTGTTTCATAACCTACAGCTCTTGTTAAGACACAAACAATACAACAAAAGAATGATAACATAAATCACATATATTAGTACACATTTATTAGTATTATAAAATCTTCGTGTCACGTTGTTGCTACCACCACTACACGCACGATACCTCATATGACCTGTCTCTAGTGCGTACAAACATTCATGAGACGGGCACAAAAATCATTCAGTCTAAAATAAAAAATTCGTGGAACACACAGTGTTACCACATGTGATTATCGAACCTGTAACCCACAGTATAGTAAAAAGCGGCGAGCCGCTAAAATCACTACGCAATCGTGCCTCGTGCAATCATAAGTATCTATAAGTTTCACATAATATATACTCATAATGATTCAATTGCCCACATTAATGGAAATCCAGTGTTAACGGCCAGGACGTGACGAATGATGGGGTCAATTGCCCATTGGCCCTGTGACCCCTGGGGTCAGCTATGAGCTGGCTTTTGACGTACTACGTGAGAGATTTGTCGCAAGATTTAATACGGAAAGATACTTTAGAAATGTAGGTATTTAAAATTATAATCATTTTGTGGGTAGATTTACTTTATATTGTCGTACCAAGACCAATTTTTAAAAAGTTCAACATTTTACCGCTGGCATGCATGTACATTAGGGAGCTCTGTGTTTTTGTTAAACAACATCCTCAATATTTTGATCTTCAATAAATGTAACAAAAAGAGACATCATACCCAGAAATGTACACAAAATCTTTCAACCAAGAAGCAATCTAGAAATACATAAAAGAAACTCCTATATAACTGCAATTAAAGTATATAACAAATTACCAAATTCATTCAAGGATCAACCTTTAAAAAATTTTAAAAGTAAACTTCCCAAATGGCATCTTAACAAATGTTTTTACAATTTAAATAAGGAAGAAAAATATAGTGATATGATTTTATAATTTATTTTTTAAAGTTATTAATTTATTGACATCTCTAAATTATTTTGACATTGACTAAATTGACATACTTATTGTGACATTTAATAAACATTTGGAGATCGTTTTTTGTTTTTTCGGAAGACGGTACCCATTTCATCTCATCCACATTTTTTATATTTTATATCATTAATTTCATCACGACGAAGTCTTAACGACTTGAAGACTTATGATTTGAAGACTATAAACACTTGACATTGGCAGAAATAGCTGATCCGAGAGATCCGGCTGATTGCCATTTCATCAAAGAAGAAGAAGAAGAATAAACATTTAATATTCTTGGCATTCGGTATTGTATTTGTTGAATTGTTTTAATTTTTTAAAATCAATATTAATTAAATATATTAAAAATTTAATATGAATGAAATCACAATATATATTGACACTGACATTTATTGTATTGCATGCCATTAGTGTAAGACATTGCTAGTTGCACACCATTGTTATGATAGAATGTACTTGAACCTTATATAATTATTGTGACCTATTTTGTACTACATTCTTACCGCGGGTAAAGCTACGGGGCGAAGCTAGTCTTAAAAAAGTACTAAGTACTCCTTATATCATCAGCTACCTACCAGTGAAAGTCGCGTCAAAATCAGTCCAGCTGTTCGCGAGCTTTAGCCGGAACAAATGGACACACCGACGGACAGATAGACACACAAAAATTGTAAAAATGTTATTTTGGTGAATGTACCGTGTATTTTACAAACAGACACTCCAATTTCATTTAGATGACTTTCTAGTCTCGTCCGCGCCTCCTATAGCCCCTAGCGTGCTAGTATGCAGCGTAAACAAGTTTGTCTTATCGCAAAAAAGGTTAAAGTTAGCTGACCTCAAAAGATGTACATATGATGTCACGAACTTTTTTAGAACTTTTAAATAAGAACAAATTATGTTATACATGAATTATTTTTAGGAAACTTGATTCGTTTTCGCAGACCACGCAAGCTAAAAGTTTTCAAAAGGAATAATTTTTCCCAATTTCGTAACATTTTTCAATAATACTCCGCTCCGTTTGTTGCTGTCGTGATGAAGAGCATACATCAATTCGTATACATAAATAAGACTCACACGATAATGTTATCTTCTAATTTCAGGGACACCAGCTTACCTGGCCTGGCTTACCTGACCGTGGACCAGGCGCTGGCAGACCTCGCTCAGTTCATTGAGTACGTCAAGAGCGACAACTTCGAAAATGGACGATACCGGTAAATCACATCATGATTTTAGAACTAGACTTATGAAAGCACCAAAACACGTTTTTTGATGGAATAGGGGGCAAACGAGCAGGCGTATCGCCTAATAGTAGGTGATTACCGCCACCCATGCGCAACACCAGAGGCGTCAAAAGTGTGTTGCCAGCCCTTGGGAGTTGGGGGGAGGGGTTGGGGTATAGGCCTCCGGTATCTTCACTCCCTCAGTGAGTCGGTCGAGACGGCCCATTCATGCCGAAGCGTGACTCTCCCACGGTATAACATCTTCTCTTTACAGTGATGTTACCCTGTATAGTTGACTCCCGTAGGCGACTCTTATGACACCTTTGGGATGAAGAGGGGTGTTTACACTCAGTATTTTTAGTCCCTAACCTCACGAATAATCAACCCATCAAAGTACATGAACAGCATCACACTACAATTCAAGGAAACCATTACACATCCCAATTAACGTCTTTGTAAACAAAAACTTAGTTATTAATTAACTGTTTACATAAATATTAGTAATACCTTATCTCTTCGTACTGCTCCATTCGCGGTAGCACAATTTTAGTAGTTTTAAGAATTTTAATGTTTTAATAAATATTACTTGCGTCAGAACTTGTAATCGTTTAACTAGTGTTAGGTGCGTCATTACAAAGACTGCCATAATCTTTATAAAATAATAGCTTACCGTACAGCAGTAAATTAATAAGTCATACACTAAAAGCAAATCACTTATTATATAATCTTATTCGCCTTTTATTTTTCCCAAGATTTTTTGGGGTCGGTTACTTGTTCAACCGGTATTAACCTGAATATCAGTTACAGTATTACAGGAATACCTCCGCAATCGTGACGACTATCTTATCTTAAAAAAAAACAACTCCCGCTTTAGGAATAAACATCCCGTGTCGCGAGGGAATTCACAAACATGGGCATAAAGAACCCCCAGACTCGGAACATCCATTCGTGGTTAACACAAAGTGAAGTGCAGCGTGGGATTTGAACCCACGACACTTAACGCAGCGGCGTGGCGGCAACTGATACCACGAGGCCAACGTGCAGTCGTCTATATCCTCTAACAGTCTCTAATATGGGCTTCTCTCCAGCTGAGGGCTATTAAAACGTATACGACTACTAAAACTTTCTTATAGAGGCTTATAGAATAGAATAGAATACATTTATTAGTCACACATAACATACATGTAAAAGAGAAAGATAAGACATTTAACTTAGAGTAAATAACAACAAACAATATACAAAACAAACAAAATAAAAGCAGTGAAATGTCTAGCTGTGTGACCAAAAGACCACAGCTCAGCTTATGCTGCGGTCCTGAAAGTGACCACAGCGCTGATTTTCAGCTGTAGCCCAACTTTAACTATAACTTTTCTTTGACTCGAGGCTTTGAGTTTTTTTAATTTTTACACGGAGCGACTGGCATCGGACCTCCGCAACTCTGAGGGTGATGTGAATTTTTTTTAGGCTTTGATCTACTTTTGTCTTATATTATAACACGCTGACCAGGGATGCGTGTTTCATATTTTACTTCTCTTTGTAATACTGATGTCTTCCGAAGGTTGCTTCTTTATTTGTCTCTTAAGACACACACGGTATGAATAAGAGTGTTGACACTATATATTCTTAATCCTCTCTAATTCAGGCTACACGGGTGATTTAGTGGTTTAAGGGATCAAACCTCACTTGGGACAACACTTTGTGTTTTATACTTTAGCTGCGCCAAAACGACTTTGCTCTGCCTGATGGAAAGCATGAGCAGATTCGGAGAGTGGTGGTCACCACCCTCAATGCGAATAAGGACATGGCAGCATGGAGACCCACACTAAGGCCGCCTAGTGAGATGCTTTTTTACGCCCCGCTTAAACGACCCGGGATCATAGTGTGTGATTCACAATTTGTTGTTCTGATTCTTGATGTTCTTTGTGTCCGTTTTATGTATGTTTGTAAAGTCCCTCGTGACACAGAATTTATTCCTAATGCAGAAAAGAAAAATTGTCATAAAATCGGAACTGACGAAACACCTTTTTCCCAAAACAATCTTTTACAACTCTACTTGAGCTACAACCATTCAAAAAAAGTACTTCAAAATCCCAAAAGCAATTGAAAGTACAACCACACAATAAAGTTAGCGGCCATTACGCCGTTCCGCCTCATTTTCTAAGTCCAATATATTTCCATTAGTACCGTTAAAAATAAATTTCGCCCTAATTAGACTACGTTCTAGCAATTACCCCTAATTAATAGTAATTATTTGTTCTTTTTGCATTTAATAGTCTTTTTATTAACTATTTTCTTCTTTTCACATTTAAATGGTTTAGGACCATGATTAACTGTTAACAATAGTAGTTTTTTAAGCGTTTTTTACATTTTATTTTGCTTAACAACTCCTTGTTCTGGTGGCGTATGCCGATCAAGAGGTCTCAGATTTTCAGATTCAGTTCCCAGTCGATCGATTCCCACGTCGAGCCAAAAAGTTTTATTGGGGTTTTTCCTACAAAAAAATCCCGGAATAATCCGGGATTTTTTTCCATAAGGAAGTTGGCAGAGTTTCACACCCGGAGAACATGCTATCAGTCGATTACGGTTGTCAGGAACATCTATGGCAATTGTCACTGGGAAGTCACTAATTCAGTTTGCTCTCAGGGTTGCGGAGGTCCGACACCAAGCGATGCATAGAAAAAATTACATTGAAGTGAAAGTGGTTGAACTAGTAGCCCACTCTAAATAATGTTGGGCATTATAAAGACCTGGAAGATGTTGTCTTATAGCCAACTCTACTTTGTCAACTCAGAACAGTATCTCAATCAAATACACTGACTTTGTACTAAGCTCAGACTCATTCAAGATTCATATTTACCTAGAATTTTAGCTTGTGGTTTTGTATACATAAGATTGTCATTGTTACAAGCTTAATGTCAATGAATTTGTCATCTTCCTTATTCATTACAGTATCACGTGGAAGAAACGGATGAGTTTGTGGTTAGGTACTTGTAGCCACCTTATAAGTAATGTTATTGTAGTAAAATATTTTGGACTTACAATAATAAACTCAAATATCTCCTACTCACAGGAGTAGTGTAGTAGGAGGTAGTGCCTGTTGATGCAGACAAATGTTTACCTTGAGTAGAAAATGGAATGTTGGGTGGGCAGCACTGGTTAAGGTAACACGTTAGATGGAGGTTATCCTAAGAAAGATATCTGTTTAATCTTAATATAATATTATGAGTGCTTCTGGGTGGAGTGTTAGGAATAATTATTTCAATTCTTTAAAATCTAATTACAAAAATACAGCGTAGTAGAACTGTACATTATAAATTACTATCTGATCCACGCAACCTCGTTTGCCTCATCTATTGCCCGTAGCGTAAAAAATTTCCCCAGTTCTTGAAATATTGTTCATTGGTCTTAGCGTGATGAATATAGTCTATAGCCTTCCTCGATAAATGGGCTATCTAACACTGAAAGACCAAATTTTTTCAAATCGCACCATTGGTTCCTGAGATTAACCCGTTCAAACAAACAAACAAACTCGTCAGCTTTATATATTAGTATAGATGTCCCCTAGTGCATGTGGCGTAGTGTGTTTGATAAAACTAGATACATACATACATGTCTAGTGAAGAATTAGATTAAGAAACCATAATGTCGGGAGTAGAATATAAGATGCCAGGTCCCCTCAATCTGGATAACCTAGAAGACAATATTGCACAATGACAGAGGTTTTTATCCAGCTTTAAGATTTTTATTTCTGCAGCGGGATAGAAACCCAGGACCTTCGCATAGCAGATTACTACACAAACCATAATGCCATACTACGTAATACGTATTATTAAAATGTATTATAGAAACTATTGGAACCCAATTCACAGCCTTTATCTTATTCCACAGGCACGCGAAGGTAGCCCTAGAGGGTTGTTCGTACGCTGGCAGTATGGTGACATGGATGCGCCTGGCGTACCCACATCTAGTAGACGCCGCCTTCTCCGACAGTGGACCACTTTATGCCCAAGAAAATTTCCCTGGTAAGATGCTTATTTTGAGGCAAACATGCTAAATTATGTAGTGACTGATTAAGAAAGTGTCACCACATCCATTCATCGTTTGGGTATCGTTAAAGCTGACTAAGGCAGTAAACGGTTGCCTGTAAGAGATTGCCTCCGGGCGATAAGGCCGCCAATTGTACTTCTCTAATTTTAAGCTTACCTTGTAATGCATCTGGTGTACAATAAAGCGATATAATATTATTATTATTATTAAACACAGGACAGCACTCCAAAGAAAACAGAAACTTAACACATACTCGTCAGGTCAGCTCGATAGCGTAGTTAGCCACTGGGTGCTTAATAACAGCAGCTCGCAGATCCCTTCTGCTTTAGGTATCACAATAATCAATCTATTGCATTCTACTGTAGGGTACATATAAGGTTTCTCCCATTGCACGCCCCTCTGAACAGTTTTAGGTATAGGAATTTAAAATTTCCAAGGTAGTAAAGCTACGCTGATTTCAGCAATAACGGGCACGACCGGCGCGATACTACCTTCGCACAGAAGACCAACGTTTACGCATTCGTGCTGTCGTATTTATATTATACTAGCTGACCCACGCAAATTCGTTTGCGTTTCCTATTGCCTGTAGCGTGATAATTTTCCCCCGTTTTTGAAACATTTTTCATTGCTGCTCCGCTCCTATTTGTCTTAGCGTGATGATATATAGCCTATAGCCTTCCTCGATAAATGTATTACCCAACACTAAATTTTTTTTCCAATCGGACCAGCGGTTCCTGATATTAGCGCGTTCAAACAAACAAACAAACTCTTCAGCTTTATATATATTATATATTAGTATAGATAACATCTCTACTAATATATAAAGCTGATAACTATTTTTAGTTTCTGTATTTAATATTGTTATTTAATGGTAGATTTTCACCACCCTACTTGGGTAAATTTGCTGACATTTGGATTTCCATCCTTATTTTCTCCCCACTACATATATTTGCAGATATTGGGTATTCTCCCCACTTTTACCCCCAGAGTTTTTTCAGGGCTCTACCGATTTTCATTGAACTAATTATTTTGTAATGTGCACGTGATGCGCTAACATCTGCGACCCCACGCGACTCAACCGATTTTCATCAAACATATCTAACAACACTCGCCCGTAACTCACCTTTCATACAAAAAAAGCTAAATTAAAATCGCTTTATCCGTTCGCGAGCTACGGAGGCACAGACAGACAGATAAACAGACAAAAAGACAGACAGACAGACAGACACGTCAAACTTATAACACCCTTCTTTTTGCGTCAGGGGTTAATTATAACACTCCTCTTTTTGCGTCGGGGGTTAAAATGTTTAGATAATTTATTCTACAGAGTACCTGGAGGTTATCGCAGAAGCTATCAGATCACAAGGAAGTGAGGTGTGCCTCGCCAGCATCCAGCAGGGCATGGAGAGAGTGGTGGAGCTCCTCAGCACAACGAACGGCGCCAGCCAAGTCTCGGAAATGTTCAGGTATGATGTTCCTAGTTTCGTATTCTTAATAGAGAAGGAAAAATTGAAATAAATCTTTACCAATAAGCCTGGCGAGCGTGGAGTAGCAGGCCAGAACCTCGTTTATAAGATACTAGCCGACCCACGCAACCTCGTTTGCGTATCCTGTTCCCGTAGCGTAATATTTTCCCCCGTTTTTGTAACATTCTTCATTGGTGCTCCGCTCCTATAGCTTTTTGCGTGATGATATAGCCTATAGCCTTTCTCGATAAAGAGCTTTCTAACACTGAAAGATTTTTTTCAAATCGGACCAGCAGTTCCTGAGATAAGCGTGTTCAAACAAACAAACTCTTCAGCTTTATATATTAGTATAGATTAAAGAAACTGTATGATGTCTAAAGCTTCTATGCTTGTGGTAAAAGACAGATAGTGTAACTTATTAACGGAAGATGCTGATGTCTGGTTTCTTATGTAGTCCAAGCACAGATGCCCCAAGTTAAATGTATCATTTACTCTTACTGAAGTTTGGAATACTTCAGTTAGGTATTTCTTTTGTTGAATGGATGAAAAATCATTTAGGATCCCTGTTCCCCGTGGAATATGGAGTATGTGGTGTTAGTGCTAAAACATTACGCCAATGGCAGAACTCTGACTTTATCAGTGTAATTATTCTCTTGATACCTCGAATAGAACTTGAAATAAATATATACTAATATACTATAAAGCTGAAGAGTTTGTTTGTTTATTTGAACGCGCTAATCTCAGGCAGTACTGGTTCGATTTGAAAAATTCTTAAAAGAATATTACAAAAACGGGGGAAAATTATCACGCTACGGGCACTGGAGACGCAAACGAGGTTGCATGGGTCAGCTAGTATTTTATAATAAGGATCTTCGTTCCTATCTGGTGTCCCACGACACCACATGTTTTTTTTAGTATTATTGATAGACTACAGGCCCGTGTCAAAAGTTAATGGGTCCTTTGAACCACCAGGATACCTGTTCAGAAAGATATAGGGGGCTTTGGTTGGTTTGGCAAACTTAAAGCTCTTAATAATGAATGGAAGTAAAATAAAGAGCCTTACAATATTGCATTAGCAATGTGCTGTACATTGTTTACTATGTCCTTTTAAAAAAATCTTTAGTTAAGGAGCTTAGCCACAAATATGACTAAGTCGCTCACACAGAAGAGGAGAATCTTTTGTTCTGTGGTCGCTCATGTATGTACTTCTAGTAATAAATAAATATTTCGGACATCTAACACACGACGCCATCCAGCTAAGCAGAGCTTGTGTTATGGGTACTAGAAAACTGATATAGGTACATAAATACATATGCATATTCCTTTTTTGTAAATACATACATATTATACATAGAAAACACCCAAACCGCGAAACAAACATTTGCAGATTATATATATCTTTCGACCCGGGAATCGAACCCGAGACCTCAAGTACAGCAGACACTTATGCTACCACTTTTCCCACCGAGGAAGTTAATATAAAGAAGTACAATCATAACAAAAGTAAAACCGACTTCAAGGTTCGACTCGATTTCTCTTGGATGCCATAATCAGATATTAATGTCCTTATCATGGTACCACCATTGGGACATTTCCTTTCCATTAAAAAAATATTCATCAAAATCGTTTCATAAACGACGAAGTTATCCGCGAACACACATAAAAAAAAATATATACGGTCGAATTGAGAAACCTCCTCCATTTTTTGAAGTCGGTTAAAAAATAAAAGCAATAACAAATTGTCTTTTCAACTCTTCTCATATGTTTTAGAACTAGTTGATTCCCGCGGTCCATAAACACTACGGGTAACAAGCTAGTCAAACAAGCTGTAAAAAGTTGAAAAGTCCATGTTAATAAACTGAACTTAGTAATTACAAAAGATACTACACTAAAGATAGTATACTTAATAAACAAATACCTACGTGAAAACATTTTAGAAGGTTCAGATAATTTATTAATAGCTTATTACTTTTAAATACTTGTAAATCTCAGAGTTTTTAACATTTTGAAGAAGACATTGCTTAATTTGAGTTCAACGCCATCTGCCGTATTCTTGCAATTCTTCTAAGAGAAAAACCTTCCTAATTTTCAAAACAATTATGTGGGCAAGAGATGTCGCTAATATCAAAAAGTGTGTAAAGTTGCAAAAAAAAGGGTGATGGAAGAAAGTTTTGCGTGATAATAGTCAAATCTGTTTGTCAACTATCCTGATGATTTGAAATCATCATTATCACTATAAACACGCCTTTAATGGTCTATTGCTGGACAATAAACACAAGTCTTACCTACATCAGACAAATCACTAATAATAATTTAAACTGTTGTAAATTGTAATATTGGACTTAATAATGAGTGTAACAAATGCTTAGTTCTAATTGTATGATTATTTAAGAATTAACAGTTCGCTTATTTTAAGTTAGGTCTATTTTATTATATTTAAAAACTTTATACACAGAATGTACAATAATAATAATAATAATAAATAATAAATATTTCGGACATCTAAACACACAACGCCATCTAGTCCCAAGATAAGCACAATGGCGGTCTACCGTCGGTTGGTGCGGATATGATTGAAAAGGTGCACTGCATTGGTTAGAAATTCCAAAAAGAAAAGAGGTAAAATTACAAATGGATTACGTTAAATCTAAACAACCATACAAAAGTATGTATAAACATACACGTAAACTATTATAGTTAGGGCATAATAGGGAAGTTTAATGAGTAGGATTGTTTTATTGAATAGACACCCACTAAGAAAGGAATTTCGGAATTACTACCCCTAAGGGGGTGAAATAGGGAATTAAAGTTTGTATGGAAGTCCGTATTTTTTTAAGTTAGAAACATGAAAGTTTATTATTGTGCTACTGATTAAAAAAGAGTAGAGACGTATTTAAGCGTTTCTAGATATTCTACCTCTTAAGGAGTGAAATAGGGGTTGAAAGTTTGTATGGAAATCGGTTATTTTATAAATTAGCACCACTAAACTTTATTTTTATTATATTAGTAGGATAAGACGTTGCTTCATACTACCAAATTTCAAGATTCTGAGGACACGGGAAGTACCCTGTGCGAGTGTCTAAAATTTGCAGCATAAATGGCTGTATCTTTTAATTGCGTTGGCTTAGAAGTCTGATTTTTACACAGCTCCAAGAGACAGTAGACCTGAGCATTGATATAAATTTCAGCTTGATACCTCCACGCGTTCCTAAGAAAAGGGTCTTACCCGACAGACAGACAACGAATAACGATTCCGTTTTTGTCCTTTTGAGATACGGAATTCTAAAAATGAGTAGATACGTGTGTTTAAGATACGTATGTTTAATGAACATGTTCTAAGAAGTTGTACAAAAATATGTGTACCTCGCGCAGACTTTGCAGTTAGGTAGAAACAACTTCGAGGACGAGGTGAACAGGACAATTCTGCCGGATTGGGCATCCATCATGGACATGGCAAAGGATGGAAAGCATAAGCAGAATCTAAGAGGGGTGGTCACCATACTCATTGCGAATGCAGACAATGCAACAACTTAGCATGGTGACCCAGACCATGGCGGCCTAGTGATGCTTCTACATCATTGGACCTCCGGTCTCGCACTCGCTCTCCTAATTTGCACAACAGAATTGTGTTCTGTGTTACGTTCTCCAATTATGGATTCCATATTTCAGCCCGTCCTTATTTCTATGACCTAAATATTTACCACTTCTAGTTCAAACGACCGGTTAACAGGGTTTTACTACTTTGTACGCGTGTTGATTAAAAACCAAATACTCATTCTGTCAGGTAGAACGACAGGGCTTTACAATCTATACTTAATAATATAAAAAGGTACAGTTTCTGACTTCATTCGTATAGTTGTAGCGAGTAATCTTCGAAAGTACTGATCCAATCCTGAAAATTCATTCGCTAACAGAAAGCGACACTGTTTAAAAGTGACATAGACCATATTTTATTATGGTTAAACAATAAATTCAGTTAAAAATAATAGTATTTGTAAATCAAGTCGAAGAGTCGGAGTCGGCAAGTGTCTGATATTACACCGACCCCATAATGTTAGGTTTCAGTACGAAAGTTTATTACGTACCATCAATGACACAATTTTCGTCAGTGGTAGCATTAAGGTAAAACTTTAAATATCTAAAAACCGAAATTTCTTTTATTTACTTATACTGTAATGATAATAATAATTATATTGTACTACATAAAATTATGTTGCATAGATTTATTATTACCACATCGATGGCACTGGTGAAGGATGTTTGCCAGTAACAAGAAAAGCTTGATACTTTCTACAATCAGTGAATAATAAATTCGTTTCATCGCCTCTCATCAGGGAAAAACTTCCGACAGCGACTACCTTACCATTATACAGTAACGCTGCTCCAGATGATATTCCGACAAAGTTATCAACGTTTAATAAACACACGAAAAATCCCCAGGATCTAGGAATCCATTCGTCGCAGTCCGCTAACACGTCTTCGACCAGATAATCCACTGCTTCTAGCTGGACGTTCTGTTGCACATGCAGCCGGTCAGCGTACCCGTGACCGAGAATCGTGAACACACCCGACGATTTAAAAATCTCGTTCTTCCCTTCTATTATTTCGATCGGATGACGCACCGCTAGAGCAGCATCGTGAGTCGGAAGCTGCTTTTCCAGTCTCAAAGTAGCCAAGTCATGGACTGGAGCGTATATACCACTTTTATCAAATGCCTCAGTGGAGTGATTCTTATAGTACTCGTACGTTGATTGAAACATAACATCCGTAACTTTAATAGCAACACTTTGGTCCCACTCACGGTAAATTACGTGTACGCGTAAAGGAACCCTTTTAATTGGACCAGTATTTATTTTGTAATAACGCAAGGGAGTAGCCGCAGTTACCACGTGGCGTTTGCGAAATAATAAACCAGAAGCCACAGGCACATCTTTGTAGGATATACCCACCATGAAGTCAAACTGAGCAGAATCGGGCATCCATGTATATTTCAAAGGTGATGGTTTGCTCTCAACATATTGCAGAAAAACTAGTAACACGAAAACCACAAGCCTGCAAACAAGAAGCCAC
Source organism: Spilosoma lubricipeda (assembly GCA_905220595.1). Lineage (NCBI taxonomy): Eukaryota > Metazoa > Arthropoda > Insecta > Lepidoptera > Erebidae > Spilosoma > Spilosoma lubricipeda. The sequence goes on along the minus strand of HG992300.1, from coordinate 12,734,191 downwards.
CGTTTTATTGATTTAAAACATACTAATTATTTTAAACATCAAAGAGATGAATCTGACACCACCATGCTGCAAACCCCGGTGTTGTGAGCCGAGGGCCCTAGGTGGTTTCCACATCCACATTGCTATAATTTAAATGGACTTTTTCAGTCGATAGCTTTTGGTAGTGTAACAAATAAATAACGAGCAAAATCTGTCTTCATGCAATCTGTCAGCCATACATAGCTGACAGAGAAACAAATTAAATACACTTATTGAGATCGCTTTCAAGAATGTAGGAAATCCGAAAAGATTTGACACTTTACAAACGTAACGAATAACTTAAATTGTACAAACGTGGCCGTACTAACATTTTCAATTTGTTTGAATTGAAGACTTTCACAGCTCAGCTGTCCGATGATAAACTGACGATAGACATGGCAAGCAGATACCAATGCTACTTATATAACGACAATGTGAAAGAGTATAATGTAAACAGACAGTCTTTTATATAAACTGAATGTGATACGACGGACAAGAGACTCCAGCGGAGTTACACGAAACTTAAACAAATACTTAATACGTAATATGCATTTTACCACGAGTATTCCAATAACAAATAAATTTTAACAAAATAAAACTGTCTTCAAGGTTTGACTCGATTTCTCTTGGATGCCATCATCAGATCCTGATCAGATGTCCTTATCATGGTACCACCGGTGGGATATCTCCTTTCCATTAAAAAAAAGAATCATCAAAATCGGTTCATAAACAACGAAGTAATCCGGGAACACACATATAAAATATATATATTCGGTTGAATTGATAACCTTCTTTTTTTTTTGAAGTCGGTTAAAAATTAAAAAGAACCTGTGTACAAATGTGTGGATACAAAGTTTCAATGAAACAGGTACTCTTTTTTGGTTTTTACTCTTTAAGAAACGATTTCCATGTATATTCCGCAGTATCCGCGTGTGTGATTACGTTTTTGAATTCAAACGTAGTTACTGTTAAGTAGGTACGGTTTTATAAATAAGCATTAATTAGTCCGTACGTCTGTATTAAATATTTGATAAATTAAACACGTATTAAAGAATGGATTTTGGTACTTTCATTATTAATAATTGATTATAATGAATAGCTGATGATTCAGGGAGTAACTTAGGCTACTTTTTTTAGACTAACTTTGTCCCGCGGCTCGCAGTACAACAATAACCGCGGGTAACACCGCGGGGTTCAGCTAGTAAAATATAAATGTGATACACGCCGACTCAACACCAGCTAGGCAGAGTTTGTACTATGATAACCAAACTACTACTAAAGATAATATTATCCTTAAGAATAATAGTAGTTACGAATTTTTCATAAGTATTTAAAGGTTTAGGTGTAAGTTTTAGGTGCCTTGGAAAATATAACTCACATTATTACTTACACACAGGACCTGTTCGCCAATCGACGCTTCCAGCGCTGTAGACGTAGCAACATTCTTCTGGTATGGTATTACGGAGACATTCGCCTACCTGGTGCAGTATGCAAGACCTGGAAACATTCCCCAGGCCTGCGAGGCTTTGACTGACAGCACAATATGTGAGTATGACGCCATCAATAAGACGAATGGAACTTGTCCTATCTGAAATGATCCAGCATCAGCTGTTCTGTGATTAGATCAGACTCATCAACAACCTAGTCAGTATAGCTGGACATAGGCATCTTCTAAGCAAGGAGGTTCTGGCCTACAATACCAGGCTGGTCAGACGGTTGGAATAGGGATTGTTTCAAGTCTTCCTTCTTCTTCTTTCTTCTTGCAGTGATTATATCGCACTACCGTGGGAGAGCCTCGCTTCGGCACAAATGGGCCGGCTCGACCGTAGTGATACCACAGCCTCACAGAAAACCAGTGTGAAATAGTGCTTGTGCTGTGTTTTACCGAGTGATTGGAGATACCGGAGGCCCATATCCCAACCCCTTCCCCTATCTCCCCTCCCCAAAGACCGGCAACGCACGTGTGACGCCTCTGGTGTTGCAGGTGTCCATGGGCGGCGGTAATCGCTTACCATCAGGCTATACGTGTGCTCGCTGCGATCCCTTAGTCGCCTCTTACGACACCCATGTGATGGTAGAGGTGGTAACACTCTGTATTCTGAATACGTCACCACATGCATTAGTAAAACAACTTACCATCAACTCAGTTTGGTCAGGAAATCATAAGAAATGTACATACTAGCGTAATGCATAAAATTGAGAACTGTAAATTGTATAAAATCGGCCATTGGCGGGTCAGACTCGCGCACAAGGGTTCCTTACCATTATCTTTTCATTTCATGCGTCTACCCGTTACCGTTATTGATATCGAGCAAAAAAACGGCAAAAAAAAAACACATTTATTGTATGGGAGCCTCTCTAATTATAATAATAATAATTTAAATATTCTGTTTTTAGTATGTGTCATTATAGCGGCAATAGAAATACGTGATCTGTAAAAATTTCAACTGTCAAACTATCACGGTTCATGAGATACAGACGTACATACAGACAAATAAACAGCGGAGTCTTAGTAGTAGGGTCCCGTTTTTACCTTTACCGGTACCTCAGAAACTTCGTTTTCTGCGGTTCAAACCTCACTTCACTGCAAAAAAGGTGGTAGTTTCATTTATTATTATTATGACAACTTCTCCCTCTTAGATCACTCCTGGTAAATATCTGTAATCATCATGTTCTCCATTTCTGATATTACAGCGGACCCCGCTCAGCGGTTAGCAAGCTGGATCATCTCGAGGCCTACGACCCAACCGTGTGTTAAGAGCAAGTACAGCGATGAGGTTACGAACCACAGAAACACCAGCTTCGATTCCAGCGATGCCACAAGTAAGTCCCCTACCTCCTTCTCTAGATATCGCAGAACCAAGGACTTTCACTCGAAGAACGTTTTGTCTACTGAAATGAACAAGCAGATTATTTCTCCTGTCTAATTTCTCCTAGCCGATAGCGGCCACGGCGGCCAGTCTCAACGGAGACGAGTCAATTACGCAGGAGATATTATAGTGCACAAGTGTGTGTGCAAACACAGGTGCACTCTCAGTTCCGTCTCTCTGATAATCCGATTCTGGAATAGCGCCCTACTATAATGATGTTATTATATACATACTAGCTGACCCACGCAACCTCGTTTGCGCCTTATATTGCCCGTAGCGTGAAAATTTCCACCGTTTTTGAAACATTCTTCATTGTTGCTCCGCTCCTATTAGTAGTAGCGTGATGATATATACCCTATAGCCTTCCTCGATAAATGGACTATCCAACACCGAATTAATTTTTCAAATCGGACCAGCGGTTCCTGATATTAGCGTGTTCAAACAAACAAACAAACAAACAAACAAACTCTTCAGCTTTATATATTAGTATAGATAACCCTTTTAACCGACTTCAAAAAAAGTAGGAGGTTTCTCAATTCGACCGTATATATATATTTTTTTATGTGTGTTCGCGGATAACTTCGTCGTTTATGAACCGATTTTGATGATTCTTTTTTTAATAAAAAGGAGATGTCCCAACGGTGGTACCACGATAAGGACATTAATACCTGATGATGGCATCCAAGAGAAATCGAGTCGAACCTTGAAGTCGGTTTTATTTTTGTTAAAATTGTACTTGTCATAAAATCACTTTTTCTATTGGTGAAAACCGCATTGAAATCCGTTGCGGACTTTGGAAGACCAAGCGTAAAGGAAAAAAGGGACTTAATTCATCATTCTGCATGTACGCTCGTCGGTTCTAAGTGCTTTTATTCGGGTTATTTGTTCTGACTTGAGTTCATTATATTATTTAAACTAGCCGACCCACGCAACCTCGTTTGCGTCTTCTATTGCCCGTAGCGTGATAATTTTCCCCCGTTTTCGAAACATTTTTCATTAGTGCTCCGCTCCTATTGGTCCTAGCGTGATGATATATAACCTTTAGCCTTCCTCGATAAATGGGCTATGTAACACTGAAAGAATTTTTCAAATCGGTCCAGCGGTTCCTGAGATTAGCGTGTTCAAACAAACAAACAAACTCTTCAGCTTTATATATTAGTATAGATATACATACAACGATACAATGCAAGTGATTGCGAGCTGATTAAGGGAACAAACTACACAAAACAAGAATACTGCAAAAAGAAGGAAATCTTAAAAGAAAGCCGTTCTTTGTTTTAAAAATACGGCTTAGGGTTCTGTTATTTAATTGAATTCTCTCTGAAGTTATCTTCAAATCACTTATTTTAGTGATGTAATTACCTAAATGGTATTTTGTATTCAGATAACGTCTAATTTTACAAGTTTTTATTTAGTTTCACCTGTCCCGACGTTTGTCTGCAATGAAATCTCGCAAGTTAATTGGATTCACTTCCCGATTTCCGATTGAGCTGAAATTTGAAATATATCTTTAGTTCTGGTGACAATGCAATTACAAAATCAAAATGTGTATATATTTCTGAACAACCCACCCAATATGGGTATCAAATGAAAGGGCTTAAAGTAATAAAAGCTTGTTTTAATTTTTTTTATTTTAATTATTCACTTCTAAGTGTGACACATCTAATTTTAGTCAATCGGTGACATTAAGAACACAGTTTTATAAAAGACTGATTTTTTATGATTTTTAATTAAGTAAGTTTTCGAACAACAGTATTATATTAACACCATTGTTTGAAAATATAATTTATTATTTGTAGTCGTAGTAGGTTTATTACAAAAAGTATATTATGTATCACATGGAATAAACCCATGGGGAAATCACTCTATTGTTCTAAAATCCCGCGATAACACTTAACTTAAAAAAAAGTGGGAGAGCCATGCTTCGGCGTGAATGGGCCGGCTCGACCGTTGTGATACCACGGCCTCACAGAAAACCGGTGTGAAATAGTGCTTGCACTGTGTTTCACCGAGTGAGTGAGGATACCGGAGGCCCATAACCCAAACCCCTATCTCTCCTCCCTATCCCCCAAAGCCCGGCAACGCACCTGTGACGCCTCTGGTGTTTGCAGGTGTCCTTGGGCGACGGTAATCACTTACCATCAGGCGATACGCCTGCTCGTTTGCCCGCCTATTTCATAAAAAAAAAAACTAAAATGTACAAGTAACGCCCTTTCCAAACGCGGCATATTTATCTCAAATTTATTTTTTAAAACTGTACTTTATAACCGCTAGAGGGCACCACATGAGGTTCCGTGACACGTCATATAACCTATAACCAGCGGACGATCAAAACGCTTCTAAGAATACCTCATTTGCCCAGTTCTAATAAGTAGTTTAGGAGCTATGACGCAACAAATGAACGTACATACATACATAGCCGGTCAAAATCATAACCCTCCTTTGGCTTTGCCGTAGTCGGGTAATAAAAACAACGAATTTTTTTACCAGTTTAATTAAAAATATATAAAAGTTACATTTAAGGCCACTTGCACAAAATAGCTTAGATACAGCATAAAAGATTAAACACAATTGGCATCTTGCACAACGATAAACTTTTTGCTAAACATGTTAAAGTACTGCTGAAGTAAAACATCGATATCGGCTCTAGGATACCCCTTACCATTTTAACTCACTTAACATGCTGTCATCATTGTGCAAGAGGGCGCTAAATTTGTATAAGCTAAACCTATCTATGCTTTTATCTAATTTTGTTTAGTAGCTATTTAAGTCGAACTTTGTGCAAGTCGCCCTTAAACTTACTTAAAACAATTTCGTAATGTAAAGTGGGTATTCTAGCCTCCTTCTAAATCGCTATTTTCAATAAAAAAACTTAAATAACTAGGTTGTGCCCGCGGCTCCGACCGCGTTTATGTCGATTATCGCGGCAAAACGTGGCCTGTGTTATTCTGATGTATAAAGCTATATTACTGTTAAGTTTAATCCAAATCCGTCCAGTAGTTTTTGCGTGAAAAAGTAACAAACACACACTCACAAACTTTCGCCTTTATATATTAGTGTGAAGTATGATGTGATGTGATAGGAAAATTAATACTACATTTAAAGAAACATACAGAAGTCAGTATCATAGAAATAGTCTCTAACGGTAAATGGCTGAGTGGTAACCGAGTATATTTATACATTGCTAAGTTCAGCAACCCAACTAGACTCACCTGGTTAAGGTGAGTCTATGGATGGGTGACCAATGTAAATATTTTAAAATCGTTTAGTGACATGAGACCTTCACAAACACATAAAATGGATACAAAAACACTAAGATTTAGAATATCAATTTATGGATTACAAAAAGTGTTGTCTCTTATAGGGACCGAACCGCCAACACCCAGCAAAGCAATAAATGACCACTCAGCAAACCAGACGCTATCGCGCAGTCTAGATTTTTCGCTGGATTGTAAACTGTAATTCAAAACTCCGATACAAAGCTTTTTTTTTTTTTTTTTCTAATTATGTTTGACCCTGCCAAAATGACTCTACTCTGCCTGATGGAAAGCATGAGTAGAATCCAAGAGTGTTGGTCACCATACTGCGAATGCAGACAATGCAACAATGCAATATGGTGACCCACACCATGGCGGGCTAGTGATGCTTCTGCATCATTGGGCCTCCGGTCTCGCACTCACCAACGAAACACGACAGCATGATCGCTGTCATTTTACGTTGATTTTCTGTGCGAGGGTAGTACCGCCCCAGTCGAGCCGGCCCGTTCGTGCTGAAATCAGCGTGGCTCTACTACCTATGCTAAGCTATTATTCTACTAAGATTATACTACTAAGCTATTTATGGTGACCGTTACTAGGACGACACAATATTATAATTAACAATATTATGTATACCAGCCTAAAGCAGAACACAAGACCATCCAGTTTCATTGTGTAACTTCACATTTTTTTCAGATGTTTTGATAAAATTTGTCACATCATCTACATTGTAATCTGAAGGGTTCTCTTCTTTGATTCGATTCTGTCTGTTCGCTGATGAATTCGTTATTCTAATAAATCGAGCGACATCTATAGGGTCTTCCGGATCATTAATTATCTTGTCATATTTCTCCGATGTCTTTTCTATAATTTCCAAGGTATGTTTTCCAAAAACAACCGGTTTGCCATTGAAATATTGTTTTTTTTTTAACACGTAGTCTTTAAATCCATAAGAAGGAAATGTTAAGAATTTTTTCACATACGATATGTAAAATTTATTCACGGATAAAATTCTTGTGAAATCCAATCGGTTTACTGGTTCTAAAGTAAGTTCTTCGTTCTGTATCGAAACTTGCCGGGACTGCATCATCAGTTGTTCGTAGAAAGAATTTTTATCTTCTGTGACAAAGTATGGTCTCATAGTTTCTTTGCACACCGGCACATCTATTGGCTCAAGGTGGTACATGAAATGTGCAAACTTGTGCATATCAACCTTAGCAGACAGCACACTCTCATCTATCACTTTATTGTGGTCCATCAGTAAATAATTGAACTTGTAAATGTTTTCTGGGTTTATCATCTCAGCTATTAAGAATTCCTCTTTGTTCTCAAATATTTGTCTTAAAATAAATTGACATTTTTGCGCGAATCCTGATATCCGTTTCAATCTATTTACATTCTTATAAATCTCCGCTCTTGAGTAAACCAAGTTCGTGTCTATATCATATTCAAACCATTCTAGGATCTGTATCATATAACCTGCATAACTATTATACATACGCATTTTCTCTTTTGTGAAATGTTTTGGGTCATTTTTAAATATCACCGAGGATAACTCCACACAATACCAAAGGGCGGTGGTTAAATCGACTCTCATTATTGGATCCTCTGTAGAGACCTTGCTCAAGCTCAAGGGACATTTGGTCTTAGCAATACGTTTTATTACGTATTGTTTGAAATATTCAACAACATTCGGTTCAATATATTCCAGACTCTCACAAGTTTTGTACAACACATAATAAAATAATCCTTTGTTGTAAGGCACTCGCCTCTTCTCGAAATATGTACATGATAATACATAATCATTGTAATCGTCGAACTCTTCGAGCGGTACAATGGCGCCTGTGAACCTTTTTCGTGTGCGCGGTCCTGACTGTATTCCGTGTTTGATCATGGCTTTAAACGCCTCTAAATTATAATAGTATTCGATAGACTTATGGAGTAAGTTATCGAGCAACAAAAATAATGGACAATCAATCATTTTCCTAAAACGAGAAAACAACGCTTTATCAGAAAACAGTGGTGAATTAGGATATCTCCCATATTTGTATAAAATTTTATGTATCATACTGTGGTGGGTCAATAGGATGACGGGAACTCCAGTCTCGTTTGAAAGAATTATATCAGGAAAGGCAATTTCTTTTTCTACCTTATAATTAACATTCAAAGATTCTTCTTCTTCAATAGGCACAAAGTTTTGCTCAATTTTTAAATTGTCAAATTCAAGAGATTTCTTGTCGTTATTTATATAGTTTATTAAAGTACCGATGCAGTTTGCTATGTCTTGTTTGACATCATAGTGGTCGGGATTCATCAATGTTTTATAAAATGCTGTTTTTTGGAATTCTTTTACAAAAATGTCTCTATCTTTAACGTTTAAGTTTATCGGTTCTTTAGTTTTAGCCGCCGCTAATTCAGAATTTAGGCGTGTTTGTAAACACTTTAGTTTTTCTATTTCATCTAAAGCCATTTGGTCTGTGGAAGTTTTAGTAAGAAATTGCAATTTTATAAATGATTTCAATTGCTTCTTTTCATCCTTAAAATTTTCAATAGTTATTTGATCATAATTGAAAGGATTCGATAGATCAGTATCATCTACAAGCTCCTCGTTACGATAAACAATGTAACGTATATTATTACACATAAACATGGACGCCACAGACATATCTATTTTCTTTACATTCGAATTAAAAGCATAAAATGTGACATTATCGATCTTCATATGAGGATCGATGGGTCTGATGCCGGAAGGAAACACGGCACCATCTGTGATTACGTACAGTAACGGCACTGCATCATTATCTTTTAAATTTTCTTTCATCCAATCTAACACTGTGTGTGGTAAAGTCTTCTTACCTTCTCCTCTCCTCAACTTGTATCTTGATGCGACCTCGCCTTCTTCCACTGTAACACACCTGTGGCTCCAGTGAAGGTATACGATTTCGTCATCTTTGTTATTATCTGTACTATTCCGTAAGCTGTTCACTTCTTTTTTAAATCTTCTTAAAGTCTCTAATCCTCTTGTATTAAAGTAGGAATTACCGTATGTAGACTTGGAATCGTCGGTTGCATAAATATAATAGTTCACCATTTTTTTATATCAATGGTTGTTCTTAGGTTAAATTTTACTGATAAAACTATTTTATGGCGAATTAATCCTGTGTAAAGGTCATGTAAATAACACGACAAGACACTTTTCACATGCAAACATTTAGTTAAGTTTGCAACAAAACAAGGAAAAGCTTTTTAAAATATCCCACACTCACGAAACACAATTGTCCTTATGCCAAACGCCTAACACGTGTTTATTAAAGATCGGTTGATTGTCGCAATTCGCACGCGACGCTAATGGACGCGTGTGCAACGCTCTGCGAACGCCACAGAACAGCGGACAGGCGAACGTTTTAAGTTTGCAACAAAAATATAAAATGGCCGCGCTTACATTCGGCGGGAAACGTATCCATGCCACGGAATAACAGAACTAATAGTACTTACGTATCCACGCGTCGACACCAAGGCGTTATCGCTACTAGCAATTTTTATGTTAAGCTATTATCTATACAAATAAATAAAATTGGAATCTGTTTGTAATATTAAATTAACCCGCTTTTTTACTAAATGCATATGTATGTATACACGGTATATAAACCAAAAATATACCTAGTTAACATTTTTTTGTCTGTCTGTTAGCTCCGTGTAATCTCGGGAACGGCTGGACCGATTTCGACAGGACTCTCACTGGCAGATAACTGACGATCTAAGGCTACTTTTTTTGGACTAGCTTTGTTCCGCGGCGTTACTCGCGGTAAGACAATAACCGCGGGTAACACCGCGGGGTTCAGCTAGTAGGCTATATGACGTGTCACTGAATTAAATGTGGCGCCCTCTAGCCGACTTAAAGTAATGTAATATCTATACAAATAAATAAAATTGGAGTGTCTGTTTGTGATATTAAAATAACCGTTTTTTACTAAATGCATATGTAAGTAACAAAAAAATGAATGCATTTTCGGTATATGTACCTACATTCATTAATTTTTTTGTTTTAAATATAAAAACGGATATAGCTTATACAATAGTTATACAATAGAATAACACATGGGCTACTATTTGCCGCGATATCCAACATACACACGAGCGGAGCCGCGGACAACAGCTAGTATATTTCTAAACACATACATACTATAGATAAATTACACCTAGATACAACAAATGATCGTATTACGACCCGACCATTTACACACTAAGCTATCTACCTCATTTTAATAATGACTAGCTGAACCCCGCGGCGTTATCCGCGGTTATTGTCGTACCGCGGGTAACGCCGCGGGACAAAGTTAGTCTTAAAAGTATCCTAAGTTACACCTTAGATCATCTGCTATGTGCCAGTGAATGTCCCGTAAATATTGGTTCAGCCGTTCCAAAGATTACCCGGAACAAACAAACAGACAGACCGACAGATAGACACAGACAGTCAAAAATTGTAAAAATGTTATTTTGGTACATGTACTGTGTATACATACATTTGCATTTATTAAAAAGCGTTAATTTTAATATTACAAACAGACACTTCTTCATTTGTTTGTATAGATATAGTAAAGGATTTATGCGGTATTTGTTGGCAAATGTGTTAAATTCGTTTCCACAAAACATTATTGATAGATTGTCATTATCATAGAAAAGGAGACTTTATTTCCCTTGTTCTGTGGTCATTATCTCCAAACGTAAAGAAATTAGGTAATGTCTTAAATACATTTCTAATAGAGAGGGTAGATGTGAAGTTTTGACTTGTGTTGTCGCAGGAAGTTAATCACCTATTGTGAAGCTATCTCTGCATTTATCCCTCAACTAGCGCGGCGAGTTACTAACCACTGATAAACCTAAAATAGGTTTTTGAGTTAGGTAAATATATGTATTAATGTAATTGTATGTTTTGAAAAAAAATCACACAAAGATTTGTTCTGGGTGGGAATCGAACCCACGACCTCTGGCTGACAATAATCATGATCACTAACTACTGACCGACAAACCGTACCTATCTATGCGACGGCCATCCTCGCGTTACTACAAATGTGATAGAAAAAACGATTTAGCTGATAGAAATTTGAACTGCAAGCGATCAGCGATATTTTAAAGGATTTGTTGCACACACGTTCGATACATTGAGATATATAGTCAATTCGTTTAGACGAGAAATACGAATATATTAATTCATACAAGGGCGTAAACTGACAAAATACTTGCTTGTGAATGTACGCCGCAAGCGGGCGACTTGCCGCACGTGTGTCGGCGCCGACGGCGCGATCAAGGTGACCGTATCTAAGCGAATGGACTGTATCTAATATCAATGGTTCGACATATCTGCACAGATCGGTCTGCACACAAGTTGGAACGATTACGTATATAGCGGGCATTACTTAAGTAATAATCCTTTTTATTCATAAGTATTGTGAACGTATTTAGACTTCTTGTGCCACTTGAGCGGACAGAGACCAGACACAAACGCTTAGCGTGTTATTTATTTATTACTAGCTGAACCCCGCGGGGTTATCCGCGGTTATTGTCGTACCTCGGGTAACGCCGCGGGACGAAGCTAGTCTAAAAAAAGTAGCCTAAGTTATTCCTTGTATACACGATGCTCGTACGTATGGTGGCGGATCATGAATACGCAGTATCACCAGCCCTTTTTAACCTGTGGGTGTCGTAAGAGTAAGAGCCGACTACGGAAGCAAACTACGCAGGATAACAAGACTACAAAGAGATGAAGACTTGATGCAAGCCCCACTTAACCGATAGCCCAAAACCACCTTACTAATGAGAGGTTTTTGTCCAGTAGTCTCTTGTTAAAGGCTATCTAAGACTGTTGAGGATATAGTTTTTATTATTATCCTGAATTGTGTCAATGAATAAGGAAAAAGGTGTTAGCATTTCAATTTTCAAAAGCCAAAATGACTTGACTGTTCACTTAACGTTGTGTTAACAATTTGTTACAAGCGACATTAATTCAAATAGTACTTTATCTGCACTAATCAACATTAAATTTAAAATAAAAAACATTTATTGTATTTCATAATTAAATACGTTTATTCTGATTTTCTACATGAAGTTCTTATATATTGTATCCTTATCTAATCTATACTCTTAACTTATACTAACTATCCACGCTGTCAAATTCAACATTACTCTCAGATTTCTTAATATACTCCAGAATTTCAGACATATCAAAGGCGGTGGGCTCCTCCAATCTAATACGTTTCTCTCTATTCACAGATTCTTTGGTTATTTCGATGAATTCAGACACACTTATTGGATCATTCTTGTCATGAATGATCTTCTCATAATCTTGATGAACATTTTCAATATGAGTCAAAACTGCCGAAACAAAAATTACCGGCTTTCCTCTAGAAACCAGTTTTTTCTTCAACACATATTGTTTATATTCCTCCAGTGTAGGATATTTTGAATGTTCTTCGACGTATAGTATATACAATTTGTTTAAAGATAAAACTCTCGACAAGCTCATTTTGGACACCGGCTCCAATGTCAGTCTTCCATTTTGTACTAACACTTTCTTGGCTTTCATCTTCACCTGTTCATAGAAGGACTTATTGTCTTCTGTTACGAAGCGAGGTCTCAAAGTTTTTCTGCAGATGGGTACTTCTGTATCTTCAATGTGATCCATGAAATGTGCAAACTTGTGCACATCGACTTCAGCAGACAACACACTCTCATCAACCATTTTCTTATGGTCCATTTGTATGTAAAGTAACTTGTAAATATTATTTGGAGTAACAATTTCAGATACTAAAAATCCATCTTTTTTAAGAAATATTTGCTCCAATATAAACATGGCTTTACCTTCGAAACGCGGAATGCGTTTCAGTTGGTTTAAATGTTTGAAAATATCCGCACGTCTATTCACCAAGTTCGTATCGATTGGATATTGAAACCATTCAAGGATCTCCTTCATATATTCTGCACAATGGCTGTACATACGCAGTTTCTCTTTTGTGAAATGTGTCGGATCATTTCCAAAAATAACAGATGACAGCTCAACACAGTACCACAAGGCTGAGGTGAGATTTACTTTTATCAAAGGATCATCTATAGAGACTCCGCTGAGTCCTAAATAACATTGAGTTTTTGCAATACGTTTTATAACATAACCTTTCAAATATTCAACAACATTCGGTTCAATGTACTCCAACTTTTCGCAAGTTTTGTACAGAACGTAGTATAATAAACCTTTATTGTAAGGCACTCGTCTACTGGCAAAATATGTGCAGGATAATACATAGTCGTTGTAATCGTCGAACTCTTCAAGCGGCACGATGGCGCCTGTGAAAGGCTCTCGCGTGCGGGGTCCAGTCAGAATGCCGTGCTCGATCATGTTCTTGAACGCTTCCAAATTATAGAAATATTCAACAGAACTCTTAAAACTTTCATCATACAACAATAGTAGGGGACATTCGATCATACTTCGAAACTTAGAGAAATGAGCCGAGGAGGAGGTTTGGTCTTCATCGCTTTTGAACAAAATCTTATCAATCAGACTATAGTGAGTCAATAGGATGACGGGTATTCCCGTCTCGTTTGACATTATAATATCAGGGAATGAGATCTCTTCTGCATTTTGGTAATCAACGCTTGACACATCCTCTTCCTCTGGAGCCGAAGTGAATTTCTGAGTAAACTTTAAGTTGTGAAAGCTGAACGATTTCTTGTCATTGTTAATGTAACTGATTAAAGCGCTGACGCAACTCTCAACAACCTGCTTCAGGCTCTGATGGTCACAATTCATTAACGTTTCATAAAATGGAGTTTTCTTAAATTGTTTTATGAAACTGTCTTTATCTTTGACGTTTAAGTTTAAAAGAGTTTCAGGATTATTTTTTTCCTTGGCCTCAAGCTCAGCATACAAACGAGTCCGGAGACGTTTTATCTTTTTGATTTCCTCCAACGCCAAACGATCTGAGGAGGATTTATTTAGAAATTGTAACTTAATATATGACTTCAATGCTTCCTTTTTCTCTTCGAAGTTTTCGATAGTTATTTGGTCATAATCGAAAGGAATCGACAGATCTGTATCATCTACCAGGTCTTCGTTACAATGTACAATGTAACGCTTGTTTTTACAAATAAACATGGACGCCACAGACATGTCGATGCTGTTAATGTTCCAGTTGAATGCATAAAACTTTACATTATCAATCTTCGTATTAGGATCAATAGGTCTGATGTGGGAAGAATATACAGCGCCATCTGTGATTATGTACAGTAGTTGTACTGTATCATTCTCTTTTAAATTTTCAGTCATCCAGTCGAGCACTGTATGTGGTAGTGTATTGCTACCATTGCCAGTTTGCTGTTTGTATCTTAACTCAACCAGATCTTCTTCCACTGCTACGCATCGGTGGCTCCAATGTAGGTATACTATCCTGTCGTCTTCAGCACTGCCTCCTGCGTTGTCCTGCATACCCTTAACTTCTTCTTTGAACATCCCTAGTGTCTCCAATCCTTTTCTATTAAAATACTCTGCCCCACAGGTAGAACCCGAATCATCGGTCGCGTAAATAAAGTAATTAACCATTTTTGTTCACTGATCAATGTACACAACGTCGATAAAGTTTTAGTTCATCAATATAAACACATCGCCACCCGATACTACGGCAATGTCACTGTTTAAATCGTGGTTCGAGGCTTCTATAGCAAATACAACTCGTATAACAATGTATGCGTTTGTAAGTAACTTCAATATTCACAATGAAACTTTCCAGAATTATTTACCTTTCCTAAAGATGCACTTAGAACACGGTTTTACTATTTGAGTAAAGAAATAAATCGTTAATATTTAACTTGTACGCATGGCTTTCACCCGCGTTGCTAAACGTGTGTTCAGCGTCGAGTTCATGCCCCGAGTGGTCGCTTATTCCCTGCGAATGTGTCTGTATATATAATATCGAAGCATAAACCTCGTAACTCAGTACTGCGAAAACTGTAAACAGCGACCACGATACAAAAACTTCACCAGTAAGCCAAATCTTGCATTAAAAGTTTGATCAAATTCAGTCCCGATCTACTGCCGATCTCATAAATGTTATATAAGCTATTTTCGTAACAACGTATTAAGCATTCAACGTCAACTGTAATGATATTTTTTTCGTATTGTGACCGGTTTTTTTTTTTAAATATTAATTCTGTTTTTTTAATACGAATACTAACTTATTTCACAACAATCAAAGTTTGGAATTGTCACCCTCAATATTATAGTTATAAGAATAAGGAACCTAAGTAACGCTTTAAAATTAAATTAAAATACTCGGCAAAAAAAAGAGTGCGTCTCGGGCGCTCGACGGAAGTGATAAGTATTAGGTAGACATACGATTTCGTACTCATCACTTCGGTTCCTCCTTTCTGTGACGAGCCGTCAAAACCTGGAACTCACTTCCAGCGCACGTGTTTCCCTCCCACTATGATCCCGGGTCCTTCAAGCGAGGCGTAAAAAAGCATCTCACTAGGCGGCCATAGTGTGGGTCACCATGCTGCAATGTCCTTATTCGCATTGAAGATGGTGACTACCACTGTTTGAATCTGCTCATGCTTTCCATCAGGCAGAGCAGATTTATTTTGGCGCAGCTAAAATAAAAATAATAAAAACTAAATTTAATCTAAGTGAGAGAGGAGGAGCTTGCCTACCGCTGCCGTATACGTGACAGAAAGGGAAGCCAGACAGATTGGCGCCGTAACGCGTTGTTGTGAAAGTATTTACAATATTTACATACAAGCATTACAAAATTCCTCAGCATCATCGCCTACTCGAAAGCGTTCCCAAAAGACTGGCAGTATTTCATTGTTGAATGGCAATGCTAATTCTTTGTGCGAGAAAAAGGCTGGAATTCGGGTCACGAGAAACAATACATCTAGCGTCTCGACCCTAAACTGTTTAAATTACCTACAGTTTTTTTATTTTTACGTTGTTTGAGGGTTTCCGCAGATGTAGCAACAGCGCCGTCATAACGACAGGATATCAGCATAAGTTGCGCCCCACACCAAAAGCCTACCCATCTTCTATTGCAGTAAATATACACGATCTGGTCTCTTCCCATCGTCTCATACCAGACCATTGGATTCACGTTTAGCTGTAACGCCGGCGGTAACAAGAGCACGAAGAATAATGTCGTTAATATTGACATATCGAGATATATGGTTAGCGCTTCTGCTGCAAAAAAAAGGCCACGATGTCCGAGACTGTCAACAGCTTCTCCGCATTGAGAAAACTGCGGACCAACACGTGGAAATCCTACAAGAAGGCAAGTAGTAGTATCGTCTAACACAGTTTATATTAGTTAACTTAATATATGGATTCCCTTTAATGTAGTATGTATTATTTGTAGGTATCCTCTATAAATCAGAAAAGATTATTATATATTAATAACATTCGTGTCTGTTTCTGAACTGTCTTTCTGTATTTAACTATACAATGGTTGCTAACAAACCTGATGAAATATTCTGCATCCTTACAGATTGAGTTTATCAGTTTACTGAGAAAAACTAACTAAATAAAACAATAGCTATTCAATTGATATCAATTCAGGTTCAAATTTTAATATGATTATATACATAAACACATAAACATATTAAAATTTAAAATAGGATATTATCGTGCAACATTAAATATGTTACTATTTGATTGCATCATATTACTTACCATTATTCTCTGTTCTTGGTTGTAAATATTGTCGTTATTTGTGTCATATGTACTCAATTCCACATACCTACGTATTTCTTCCCCATTGTGATCCCGGGTCCCTTATACGGAGCGTGCAAAAGCATTTCACTAGAACGCCATTGTGCGCGTCACCATGCTACATTGTCCTTATTCGTATGGAGTTAGATACGACATTCGTATGAGGACAGTGACCATCGCTCTTACATTTTGGCTTGGCGCTGACTTCAAACAGGTTTTAGGTACCTAGCACACATAATAATACTACTATTTAAATAATAAAGAATTAGGTATAGACAAGAATTGGCATAGCAATTTATGAAAGGCCAATTTATTTTAAGCTTTTTAGTGTTTTCTGGCAGGGAGTTTTCGTTGGATGCTTTTAGGAAGTCGGTTTTTTTTTTATTAAAAGTATTTGACTGTGAGTGAAGTGCTATTTGGATTAAATTCTTCAAAAGTGGACCTCACAATATAAAAATATAAAAATCTTGCAGTTTTGAGTAATAACGGTGCATGATTGGTTAGCTCATGGCGGTGCAATGGATTTTCCCCACCATCCGCTTTAGCGGCCACCCGCGAGGGGGCGACGTTACGCGTGACGCGTGTGCCGTACGTCGTCTAATTAATGAGTTACCAGGAGACGGTGCCCGCTTCAGTGCGGGTAGGCGCTGGGAGGGGTCCGAATGTGTTAATAACAGCAGTTCCCGGATCCCTCCCGTCTCAGGCGCAGAGTGGCACTCCGTGTGGTTTTAGTCGGTTCGATTCCGACACACCGCCCCGCCGCAAACCCAGGCGGGGTGACGGCCCGAGGAGGTTGCACGTTAAAAAAAAATGGCGGTGCAGCAATGACTCCTAACTTTTTGTTTTCTTTGGTCTACTTCGTTCTCATTCAAGTCTCATAGTTAAGAGAAAGAAAATTGTAAACGCTATTTATTATTTTTAAGAGGAGCATCAGTGGAGTTTCTTGCCAGATTCTTCTCCATTAAGGATAGGCTGCACTTGGAACTGGCGACTAGAATCACTCGATATATTAATATTGACTATTCATAAGTGCCTGTAAAAAAAGTGCCTATTTGAATAAAATATTTTTGACTTTGACTTTAACTTTAGCGTGATAATTTATAGCCTACTAGCTGACCCACGCAACCTCGTTTGCGTCTCCTATTGCCCGTAGCATCACAATTTTACCCCGTTTTTAAAACATTCTCCATTGCTGCTCCGCTCCTATTGGTCTAAGCGTGATGATATATAACCTATAACGTTCCTCGATAAATTTACTATCCAACACTGAAATAATTTTTCAAATAGGACCAGCGGTTCCTGAGATTAGCGTGTTCAAACAAACAAACAAACAAACAAACGAACTCTTCAGCTTTATATATTAGTATAGATAACACTAGCCGACCCACGCAACCTCGTTTGCGTCTCCTATTGCCCGTAACGTGATAATTTTCCCCCGTTTTTGTAACATTCTTCATTGTTGCTCCGCTCCTGTAGGTCTTAGCGTTATGAAATATAGCGTATAGCCTTTCTCGATAAATGTGCTATCTAACACTGAAATAAATTTTCAAATCGGCCCAGTAGTTAGTGAGATTAGAGCGTTCAAACAAACAAACAAACTCTTCAGCTTTATATAATAGTATAGATGATGGTACAGGAATAGTAGTATAGGTACTATGTAAATTATTTGGAAACATCAACAAAGTTATTGCAGTTAATTGTGTAATTCGTTTTCAAGTTAAAGTTATAATGTTCTGGGCCACAATATGCCCCGCACTTGTATAACCCGCCCTTAGCGCGTGGAGTATTTAACACCGATATCGGTGTCCAACAAAACCTTTCGTTGGTTTTTACCATTGAGATCTAAAGATCAATGTTTTTTACCGTGTGATAATTTATATTTATTTATTTATTAAAATATTTTTTAAAGCAATACATAAATAACTTATTTGCTACAGCAAAAAGTACATAAATATTGAAGTGAACACAAAAACAGTGCTTACATGTTCATGATTCAGCACTCAGTAGTTATATGTATACATACCTACCGAATATACCGATGCTTGCAAAATACTACATATTTCTGCTATGTAAATCTTTACATATACAGTATAAGTAGTATAAATATGTAGTGTAGTATATACAGTATACGTTAAGATTAACATATACCTGATATACTATTTTTTTCTGGATTAACACACAGCGCCATGTAATCCCAAACTAACCGGAGCTTGTATTGTAGGTCTGTACTAGAAAACTGATATAAATATATTTATGTATACTTTTCTTTTGTAAATACGTGCATATTGTCATTACGACGAAAGATTTTTCGCGAACCCCTATCGCCATCCCAAAAAGCCGGCAACGCATTTATGACGTCTCTGGTCTTGCGAGTGTCCATGGGCGGTGGTAATCGCTTACCATCAGACGATACGTCTGCTCGTTTGCCCCTTATTCCATAAAACAAAAGAAAAATGCTCGAGACGTCTACACACACAGAAAGTTCTCGTTGATCTCCTGAGGCATGGAATAATGAACCTTACAATGATATACATAGCGTAGAATATCGATTGATGGTAGCGAGGCTGCTTCCACCAATTTCGCCGGCGGGTGCGTCCTTGGTACGGTAAATAACCTAGTATGTACGAGCTTTTTTTGAATGCACTAGTAACAATAATAATGGGCAATAAAAAAAAGTAAAAACTAAAACCCAACTACGACAAAAAAACGACGCTGAAAATGTATGAAACAAGTTTCAAAAGCCGTAGTCACGCGTTGTTAAAGTGATATGTACCATATGATACATTACACTACATGGACTACGGCTTTTGAAAATTATTAATGTACCATAGTCCATATCACTTTAACAACGCGTGACTACGGCTTTTGAAACTTGTTTCATACTTTTTCAGCGTCGTTTTTTTGTCGTAGTTGGGTTTTAGTTTTTACTTTTTTTTTATTTAAAATATTTTGGTGCCTCTGTAATACTAATTTATTTGTAAAGTATATTTTAAATTGATACCATAGAAATGTCACAATTATCGAATAAATACGGACAAAGTCACGAGAAAATGCTAATAATATATATATTTTTGAAATCTACAAGTAACGCCCTTTCGTATAATACCAAACACGGCATGTTTCTCTCATATTTATTTTTTAATACACTACTTTACGTCGGCTAGAGGGCGCCACATTAAATTCAGTGACACCTCATATAGCCTATTATCAGCGGGCAATCAAGACGCTTCTAACGATACCTCATTTGATTTATTCTGACTAGTTTAGAAAGAATGAGGGAACAAATAAGCATACCTTAGAAATATCACACTTTTCGAATAAATACGGACAAAGTCACGAACAAATGCTAATAATATATGTATTTTTGAAATGTACAAGTAACGCCCTTTCCAATGATACCAAACACGGCATATTTATCTCAAATTTATTTTTTAATACAGTACTTTATGTCGGCCAGAGGGCGCCACATTAGATTCAGTGACACGTCATATAGCCTATAACCAGAAGACGATCATGACGCTTCTAGAGACATCTCATTCGTCCAAATCTAATGAGTAGTTAAGGAGCTAGGAGGGAACAAATTAACATACATACATACATACAAACATAGCCTGTCAAAATCATAACCCTCCTTTGGCTTTGCCGTAGTCGGGTAAAAATATGAACTCTCGCGGGCCGCAGTTCGGCTCAGTTTGAGCTACATTGCGATAAGTATTGGATATATCAGTGATTACCGTAGTAACCTCGGCGACAATTAAGGATTGTTATTCTAAGTGGTAATGTGATTATAAAAGTGTTTTTAATAAAGTCTGTAGGGCAATAGGGTTACAAGTGCAGAAGCTAAAAAGCTGCTTCTGAAAGGTAACCTCAAAATACCGCCGTGTATTAAATTTCTAAATGTTACTATAAAAAATAAAATTGTTATTTGGGATTGGTTTTATAAATTTCTTTCATTTATCGAATATATTAGAACAGTTAACGAAAAGTCTAAAAAAAGTTTATTTGCGCTGACGAGGATATCAACTGCCACATGGGGTCTTTCATTTAACACAAGACTAGTTATGCATTATTTGGATTTCTTTTTAAAGCGCCCATTTCCCAGTGTACGAGGATATTTCGAGTTCTGACCCCGTAGGTTAAACCTAGCAGATAAGTCATTGTGATGCGTTTCTCGTGTTTACCCTACAGGTACCGGTAACCACAAATAACACCCTATTCCTGTTGATTACTCCAACGTAAAAGTTACGTCAATTATCGATGTTAATAAATACAAACATTCCATAAGAATAATATGTAAGTATTAGACACTAGAGAAAATAGTGTAAACAAATGAAGATCGATAAAAAGAAATGAAGATCACCTATTATTATGGTGGTTAATGGTTATCACATACAAATAAAAAATTTCAGCTGCAATCAATTCTCGACCTAATGAAAATTCTCTAAAAAGAAGTTTTTTTTGCGTTTATAACTGATGCTGACCACAAATATTTAAAAAATCAATGTTATGCAATTGCTTGCACCTATTTTTTGTCATCTACATGTGATAACTATTTAAATCAATTGATGCAAGCAAGGTCAATTGAGAAACCTAAATACAAAGTTTCAAGTGAGTCTATTAAGAAAAAAAAAGTCTGATTCCCACTTTTACCCAAAATTTAAAAAAATCTTATTTTGGTACATGTATCGTGTATGCATACATATACATTTTTTTAAAAGCGGTTATTTTAAAATTACAAACAGACAATCCAATTTTACTTATTTGTATAAATGTTATACATTGTAATTTTTTGCCGCAATAGCACTATTTACTATTTGGTTTTTAAAATAAATATGATTATGTTCTAGACTACCAAAAATATTTGATAAAGTAAGCTATGTTTCTATCAAAACAATAATATAAATATTGTTGTTTATGATATAAAAAACCAAAATTAAAACATGCCATTTACGCTGTAAAAATGTGCAAAAGTAAATTCGATTTTACTTTATTTGGATCACAATATCAACATTATCAAACTGCAAATGATTTTGGTATCGAATTTCATTTGACCATTCAACCTTCGTCGGCCTTTTTAGAATAAAATCTTGTTACTAAAAAACTTATAACTTGTTACTTAGTAGTAAAGTAACAGAAAGTTACTACAATTATATTGTTATCTATCCCATATTTATCCTATCATCAATGTCAAATTCAACATTACTTTCAGATTTCTTAATATACTCCAAAATTTCAGACATATCAAAGGCTGTGGGCTTCTCTAATCTAATACGTCTCTCTCTATTAACAGATTCTTTAGTTATTTTTATGAATTCAGACACACTTATTGGATCATTCTTGTCATGAATAATCTTCTCATAATCTCGATGAACGCCTTCAATACAGGATAAAACTCCTGTCGTAAATATAATCGGCTTCCCTCTACAAACCAGTTTTTTCTTCAAAACATATTGTTTATATTCCTCCAGTGTAGGATATTTTGAATGTTCTTCGACGTATAGTATAAACAATTTGTTTAATGATAAAACTCTCGACAAGCTCATTTTGGACACCGGCTCCAATGTCAGTCTTCCATTTTGTACTAACACTTTCTTTGCTATCATCTTCACATGTTCGTAAAAGGACTTATTGTCTTCTGTTACGAACGGAGGCCTCAAAGTTTTTCTGCAGATGGGTACTTCTCCGTGTTCAATGTAATCCATGAAGTGTGCTAACTTGTGTACATCGACTTCGGCAGACAATACACTCTCATCAACGATTTTCTTGTGATCCATTTCTATGTAAAGTAACTTATAAATATTATCTGGATTTACAATTTCAGATACTAAAAATTCATCTTTTTTTAGAAATATTTGCTCCAATATAAACATGGCTTTATCTTCGAAACGCGGAATGCGTTTTAATTGGTTCAAATGTTTGAAAATATCCGCACGTCTATTCACCAAGTTCGTATCGATTGGATATTGAAACCATTCAAGGATCTCCCTCATATATTCTGCACAATGGCTGTACATACGTAGTTTCTCTTTTGTGAAATGTGTAGGATCATTTCCAAATATAACAGATGAAAGCTCAACACAATACCACAAGGCTGTGGTGAGATTCACTTTTATCAACGGATCGTCTATAGAGACTCCGCTTAAGCCTAAATAACATTGAGTTTTGGCAATACGCTTTAAAACATAACCTTTCAGATATTCAATAACATCTGGTTCAATGAACTCCAACTTTTCGCAAGTTTTGTACAGAACGTAGTATAATAAACCTTTATTGTAAGGCACTCGTCTACTTGCGAAATATGTGCAAGATAATACATAGTCGTTGTAATCGTCGAACTCTTCAAGTGGCACGATGGCGCCTGTGAAAGGCTCTCGCGTGCGGGGTCCAGTCAGAATGCCGTGCTCGATCATGTTCTTGAACGCTTCCAAATTATAGAAATATTCAATAGAACTCCTAAAATTCTCAACATTTAACAATAGTAGAGGACATTCGATCATACTCCGGAACTTAGAGAAATGAGCCGAGGAGGAGGTTTGGTCTTCATCGCTCTTGAATAAAATCTTATCAATCAGACTATAGTGAGTCAACAGGATGACGGGTATTCCCGTCTCGTTTGACATTATAATATCAGGGAATGAGATCTCTTCTGCATTTTGATAATCAACGCTTGACACATCCTCTTCTTCTGGAGCCGAAGTGAATTTCTGAGTAAACTTTAAGTTGTGAAAGCTGAACGATTTCTTGTCATTGTTAATGTAACTGATTAAAGCGCTGACGCAACTCTCAACAACCTGCTTCAGGCTCTGATGGTCACAATTCATTAACGTTTCATAAAATGGAGTTTTCTTAAATTGTTTTATGAAACTGTCTTTATCTTTGACGTTTAAGTTTAAAAGAGTTTCAGGATTATTTTTTTCCTTGGCCTCAAGCTCAGCATACAAACGGGTCCGGAGACGTTTTATCTTTTTGATTTCCTCCAACGCCAAACGATCTGAGGAGGATTTATTTAGAAATTGTAACTTAATATATGACTTCAATGCTTCCTTTTTCTCTTCAAAGTTTTCGATAGTTATTTGGTCATAATCGAAAGGAATCGACAGATCTGTATCATCTACCAGGTCTTCGTTACAATGTACAATATAACGCTTGTTTTTACAAATAAACATGGACGCCACAGACATGTCGATGCTGTTAATGTTCCAGTTGAATGCATAAAACTTTACATTATCAATCTTCGTATTAGGATCAATAGGTTTGATGTGGGAAGAATATACAGCGCCATCTGTGATTATGTACAGTAGTTGTACTGTATCATTCTCTTTTAAATTTTCAGTCATCCAGTCGAGCACTGTATGTGGTAGTGTATTGCTACCATTGCCAGTTTGCTGTTTGTACCTTGACTCAACCAGGTCTTCTTCCACTGCTACGCATCGGTGGCTCCAGTGTAGGTATACTATTCTGTCATCTTCAACACTGTCTCCAGCGTTGTCCTGCATACCCTTAACTTCTTCTTTGAACATCCCTAGTGTCTCCAATCCTTTTCTATTAAAATACTCGGCTCCACAGGTAGAACCGGAATCATCGGTCGCGTAAATAAAGTAATTAACCATTTTTCTTCACTTATCAATTCACACAACGTCGATAAAGTTTTAGTTCATCAATATAAACACATCGCCACCCGATACTACGGTAATGTCACTGTTTAAATCGCGGTACGAGGCTTCTATAGCAAATACAACTCGTATAACAATGTATGCGTTTATAAGTAACTTCAAAATTCACAATAAAACTTTCCAGAATTATTTAACTTCCTAAAGATTCACTTAGAACACGGTTTTACTATTTGAGTAAAGGAATAAATCGTTAATATTTAACTTGTACGCATGGCTTTCACCCGCGTTGCTAAACGTGTGTTCAGCGTCGAGTTCATGCCCTGAGTGGTCGCTTATTCCCAGCTAATGTGTCTGTATATATAATATCGAAGCATAGACCTCGTAACTCAGTACTGCGAAAACTGTAAACAGCGACCACGATACAAAAACGTCACCAGTAAGCCAAGTCTTCCATTAAAAGTTTGATCAGATTCAGTCCCGATCTACTGCCGATCTCATAAATGTTATATAATCTATTTTCGTAACAACGTATTAAGCATTCAACGTTAACTGTAATGAGATTTTTTTCGTATTGTGACCGGTTTTTTTTTATTTTAAAATATTTATTCTGTTTTTTTTTTTAATTACGAAATACTAACGTATTTTACTACAATCAAAGTTTGGAATTGTCACCATCTATATTATAGTTATGAGAATAAGGAAGCTAAGTAACTTGCTTTAAAATTAAAATAAAATACTCGGCAAAAAAAACGTGTGCGTGTGCGCTCGACGGAAGTGATAAGTAGTAGGTAGAAATACGATTTCGTACTCATCACTTTGGTTCCTCCTTTCTGTGACGAGCGGTCAAAACCTGGAACTCACTTACAGTGCACGTGTTTCCCTCCCACTATAATCCCGGGTCCTTCAAGCGGGGCGTAAAAAAGCATCTCACTAGGCGGCAATAGTGTGGGGTCACCATGCTGCAATGTCCTTATTCGCATTGAAGATGGTGACTACCACTCTTTGAATCTGCTCATGCTTTCCATCAGGCAGAGCAGAGTTATTTTGGCGCAGCTAAAATAAAAAAAATAAAAACTAAATTTACTCTAAGTGAGAGAGGAGGAGCTTGCCTACCGCTGCCGTATACGTGGCAGAAAGGGAAGCCAGACAGATTGGCGGCGTAACGCGTTGTTGTGAAAGTATTACAATATTTACATACAAGCATTACAAAATTCCTCTGCATCATCGCCTACTCGAAAGCGTTCCCAAAAAACTGGCAGTATTTCATTGTTGAATGGCAATGCTAATTCTTTGTGCGAGAAAAAGGCTGGAATTCGGGTCACGAGAAACAATACATAGCAAAGCCTGCGGACTCCTGGACTTAGCGTCTCGACCCTAAACTGTTTAAATTACCTACAGGTTTTTGATATTTACGTAGTTTGAGGGTTTCCGCAGATGTAGCAACAGCGCCGTCATAACGACAGGATATCGGCATAAGTTGCGCCCCACACCAAAAGCCTACCCATCTTCTATGGCAGTAAAGATACACGATCTGGTCTCTTCCCATCGTCTCATACCAGACCATTGGATTCACGTTCAGCTGTAACGCCGGCGGTAGCAAGAGCACGAAGGATAATGTCGTTAATATTGGCATATCGAGATATATGGTTCGCGCTTCTGCTGCAAAAAAAGGCCATGATCTCCGAGACTGTCAACAGCTTCTCCGCAGTGAGAAAACTGCGGACCAACACGTGGAAATCCTACAAGAAGGCAAGTAGTAGTATCGTCTAACACAGTTTATTTTAGTTAACTTAATAGATGTATTCCCTTTAATGTAGTATGTATTATTTGTAGGTATCCTCTATAAATCAGAAAAGATTATCATATATTAATAACATTCGTGTCTATTTCTGAACTGTCTCTCTGTATTTAACTATACAATGGTTGCTTGTTAGCAACCTGATGAAATATTCTGCATCCTTACAGATTGAGTTTATCAGTTTACTGAGAAAAACTAACTAAATAAAACAATAGCTATTCAATTGATATAAATTCAGGTTAAAATTTAAATATGCTTATTTACATAAGTATATTAAAATTTGAAATAGGATATTATGGTGCAACATTAAATATTACTATTAAATACTATCTGATTGCATCATATTAGTTATTCTCAGTTTTTGGTTGTAAATATTGTCGTTATTTGTGTCATATGTACTCAATTCCACATACCTACGTATTTCTTCCCCATCATGATCCCGGGTCCCTTATGCGGAGCGTGCAAAAGCATTTCACTAGAACGCCACTGTGTGCGTCACCATGCTACATTGTCCTTATTCGTATGGAGTTAGATACGATATTTGTATGAGGACAATGACCATCGCTCTTACATTTTGGCTTGGCGCTGACTTCAAACAGGTTTTAGGTATCTAGCACACATAATAATACTACTATTTAAATAATAAAGAATTATGTATAGACAAGAATTGGAATAGCAATTTATGAAAAGCCAATTTATTTTAAGCTTTTTAGTGTTTTCTGGCAGGGAGTTTTCGTTGGATGCTTTTAGGAAGTCGGTTTTTTTTTATTAAAAGTATTTGACTGTGAGTGAAGTGCTATTTGGATTAAATTCTCCAAAAGTGAGTAATAACGGTGCATGATTGGTTAGCTCATGGCGGTGCAATGGGTTTTCCCCACCATCCGCTTTAGCGGCCATCCGCGAGGGGGCGACGTTACGCGTGACGCGTGTGCCGTACGTCGTCTAATTAATGAGTTACCAGGAGACGGTGCCCGCTTCAGTGCGGGTAGGCGCTGGGAGGGGTCCGAATGTGTTAATAACAGCAGTTCCCGGATCCCTCCCGTCTCAGGCGCAGAGTGGCACTCCGTGTGGTTTTAGTCGGTTCGATCCAACACTGAAATAATTTTTCAAATAGGACTAGCGGTTCCTGAGATTAGCGCGTTCAAACAAACAAACAAACTCTTCAGCTTTATATATTAGTATAGATGATGGTACAGGAATAGTAGTATAGGTACTATGTAAATTATTTGGAAACATCAACAAAGTTTTGTAGTTAATTGTGTAATTCGTTTTCAAGTTAAAGTTATAATGTTCTGGGCCACAATATGCCCCGCACTTGTATAACCCGCCCTTAGCGCGTGGAGTATTTAACACCGATATCGGTGTCCAACAAAACCTTTCGTTGGTTTTTACCATTGAGATCTAAAGATCAATGTTTTTTACCGTGTGATAATTTATATTTATTTACTAGCTGAACCCCGCGGTGTTACCCGCGTTTATTGTTGTACCGCGGATAACGCCGCAGGACAAAGCTAGTCTAAAAAAAGTAGCCTAAGTTACTCCCTGAATCATCAGCTAACTGCCAGTGAAAGTCCCGTCGAAATCGGTCCAGCCGTTCCAGAGATTACCCGGAACAGACAGACAGACAGACAGACGGACAGACAGACAGACAAAAATTTTTTTAACTACATTTTTGGTATGTGTACCCTGTATACATACATATGCATTTAGTAAAAAGCGGTTATTTTAATATTACAAACAGACACTCCAATTTTATTTATTTGTATAGATTTATTAAAATATTTTTTTAAAGCAATACATAAATAACTTATTTGCTACAGCAAAAAGTACATAAATATTGAAGTGAACACAAAAACAGTGCTTACATGTTCATGATTCAGCACTCAGTAGTTATATGTATACATACCTACCGAATATACCGATGCTTGCAAAATACTACATATTTCTGCTATGTAAATCTTTACATATACAGTATAAGTAGTATAAATATGTAGTGTAGTATATACAGTATACGTTAAGATTTACATATACCTGATATACTATTTTTTTCTGGATTAATACACAGCGCCAATAATCCCAAACTAAGCGGAGCTTGTATTGTAGGTCTGTACTAGAAAACTGATATAAATATATTTATGTATACTTTTCTTTTGTAAATACGTGCATATTGTCATTACGACGAAAGATTTTTCGCGAACCCCTATCGCCATCCCAAAAAGCCGGCAACGCATTTGTGACGTCTCTGGTGTTGCGAGTGTCCATGGGCGGTGGTAATCGCTTACCATCAGACGATATGTCTGCTTGTTTGCCCCTTATTCCATAAAATAAAAGAAAAATGCTCGAGACGTCTACACACACAGAAAGTTCTCGTTGATCTCCTGAGGCATGGAATAATGAACCTTACAACGATATACATAGCGTAGAATATCGATTGATGGTAGCGAGGCTGCTTCCACCAATTTCGCCGGCGGGTGCGTCCTTGGTGCGGTAAATAACCTAGTATGTACGAGCTTTTTTTGAATGCACTAGTAACAATAATAATGGGTAAAAATATGAACTCTCGCGGGCCGCAGTTCGGCTCAGTTTGAGCTACATTGCGATAAGTATTGGATATATCAGTGATTAACGTAGTAACCTCGGCGACAATTAAGGATTGTTATTCTAAGTGGTAATGTGATTATAATAGTGTTTTTAATAAAGTCTGTAGGGCGATAGGGTTACAAGTGCAGAAGCTAAAAAGCTGCTTCTGAAAGGTAACCTCAAAATACCGCCGTGTATTAAATTTCAGAATGTTAGTATAAAAATAAAATTGTTATTTGGGATTGCTTTTAGAAATTTCTTTCATTTATCTATCTATCTATATATATAAAAGAGTAAGGTGACTGACTGACATACCAGTGGCGTAGCGAGGGGGGGGCGGAGGGGCGGACTGCCCCGGGCGCCATCATAGGAAGGGCGGCAAAATTGGAAAAAAAAAATTATATATTTTGTGCGGTCAGTCAGCCAATGAATTTATCAAGAAGTTAACTTTTGTTAAAAAAATGTAGGACGAAGCTATGTGCTAACAAGCTCCATTCACTTGTTTAACCAATATTTTACGCACTAGAGTTCTGATAAATGATCCACAAAAATAATTGATACCATTATATAATAGGTCTTTACCTATGAAATTATCACGAGACGGGCAATAGGAGACCAAACGAGGTTGCGTGGGTCTGCTAGTCGTTAATATAATAGGTCTGTACCTATGAAATTGCGTTTTGTATGCAACTAGCCGACCCACGCAACCTCATTCGCGTCCTATTGCCCGTAGGGTGTATTTTTCCCCCGTTTTCGAAACATTTTTCATTGGTGCTCCGCTCCTATTGGTCTTAGCGTGATGATATATAGCCTATAGCCTTCCTCAATAAATGGGCTATCTAACACTGAAAGAATTTTTCAAATCGGACCTGCGGTTCCTGAGATTAGCGTGTTCAAACAAACAAACTCTTCAGCTTTATATATTAGTATAGATAGATAGATAAGTGAAAGTTCTAATTTTTTCAAACTTTCTTATTTCTGTTATTCGAAGTAATTACCCATGCAATCTACGCATCTTTTCCAACGCATTGGCAGTTTATTGATGCCCTCCTTGTAAAAATCAGCTGGACAGGAGCCAACAAACTCTTCAAAGGCATTTTGTACTGCCTCTCGGGAATTGAATTTTTTACCCACTAAAAAGTTGTCTAAATTATGGAAAAAGTAATAGTCGGTAGGTGCAAGGTCTGGTGAGTATGGTGGATGAGGGAGAGCTTCCAATCCCAGCTCTTTAACAAAAATAGGGGAAAATTATCACGCTATGGAAAATAGGAGACGCAAACGAGGTTACGTGGGTCAGCTCGTTATTAATATAAACTATAACTATATTTTTATTAAAAAATAATATAAGCACTTTTGAGAATAAGAGTCAAACTTCCGCCTTTAATTAAATATTTGTAGGTCTACTTTGTTTAATAGAAAAGTATTTTATTACACTATCAACGTCTATAGCATCACACTTTTTTTTTTCACTTGCTCAATAGACAAGATAGCGAAATTAATTACTATTTCAAATCATACAAGTTAGCATCTCTAGTTCTGTTATCAAAAATATGCCTTCTTTTTATGTGCCTCTAAGGTTCTATGGGAATTCTGAGTTTTTCACACATATTTTTTTCATAACTCACAACGCCATCTGCCTATTTCTCTCGTTTCTAAGTCACTATCATTTGCAAAGCATTTACTTTCTGAGCGCAGAATCTTACGTCAAGTCCCTTTATTTGTAAATATTTTTCCCCGGTTTTTTAGCCCCGTTGGGGCTTTGTCAAGTCCACTTCCTTTGGACGGAGGAGCTACAAGAGCTGGGGTTGGAAGCTCTCCCTCATTCACCATACTCACCAGACCTTGCACCTACCGACTATTACTTTTTCCAAAATTTAGACAACTTTTTAGTGGGTAAAAAATTCAATTCCCGAGAGGCAGTACAAAATGCCTTTGAAGAGTTTGTTGTTGTTCTCCATTGGTACTCCGCTTCTATTGGACTTAGCGTGATGATATATAGCCTATGGCCTATTAGTAAACATTGATTTGGGTTTTTGAATTCGCTAATAATTTCATTATGTCTATCGTCAAGTTGTAACAACGTTTCAAAGTGGTTGGAATAATAAAAAGTGTACTAATAAACAATAAGTGATTATAAAACTTAGATTAACTTATTTATTTGTGGCATTAATGTCCACATTATTTTATTCAAAATAATGTGGACTGTTCTCGCCAAAAAGTTCTCTAGAATTAATCTACCTATGTAATGTTTAGTAGGTATACATTACCTTTAAATATCTAAATAAGAGGGCGGCAAAATTGTCTGCCGCCCCGGGCGGCCGACACTCACGCTACGCCACTGTGACATACCCAGAGATCAACGCACAGCCCAAACCGCTGTACCTAGAATCCTGAAATTTTGCATGTACGTTCTTTATATAACGTAACTGAGCACTAAGAAAGGAATTTTTGAAATTCCACCCCTAAGGGGGTAAATCAGGGGATGAAAGTTTGTATGAAACTTTTTATTCCTTTGATGAATTTGCCTAAAATATTGTTAAAATATAGTGAGGTTAAAGTAATGAAATTCGCATTTTAGTATTTCTCAAAATATCGCCCCTAAGGGGGTAAATTAGGGGATGAAAGTTTGTATGAAACTTTTTATTCCTTTGATGAATTTACTTAAAATGTTGTAGAAATATAGTGGGGTTAAAGTAATGAAATGGGAATTTGTTATTTCTCAAAATATCGCCCCTATAGGGGTAAATTAGGGGATGAAAGTTTGTGTGAAACTTTTTATTCTTTTGATGAACTTGCTTAAAATTTTGTAAAAATATAGTGGGGTTAAAGTAATAAAATACTTATTTTATTATTTGTCAAAATATCGCCCCTAAGGGGTAAATTAGGGGATGAAAGTTTGTATGAAACTTTTTATTCCTTTGATGAATTTGATTATTTTTTTTTTAAATATAGTGAGGTTAAAGTAATGAAATGCGCATTTTAGTATTTCGCAAAATATCACTTCTAAGGTGGTAAATTAGGGGATGAATGTTTGTATGCAACTTTTTATTCCTTTGATGAATTTGCTTAAAATTTTGTTAAAATATAGTGGGGTTAAAGTAATGAAATGGGCATTTTAGTATTTCTCAAAATATTGCCCCTAAGGGAGTAAATTAGGGGATGAAAGTTTGTATGAAACTTTTTATTCCTTTGATGAATTTGCTTAAAATTTTGTTAAAATATAGTGGGGTTAAAGTAATGAAATGGGCATTTTAGTATTTCTCAAAATATTGCCCCTAAGGGAGTAAATTAGGGGATGAAAGTTTGTATGAAACTTTTTATTCCTTTGATGAATTTACTTAAAATGTTGTAGAAATATAGTGGGGTTAAAGTAATGAAATGCGTATTTTATTATTTGACAAAATATCGCCCCTAAGGGGGTAAATTAGGGGATGAAAGTTTGTATGAAACTTTTTATTCCTTTGATGAATTTACTTAAAATGTTGTAGAAATATAGTGGGGTTAAATTAATGAAATATGTATTTTAGTATTTCTCAAAATATCGTCCCTAAGGGGTAAATTAGGGGATGAAAGTTCGTATGAAACTTTTATTCCTTTGATGAATTTGCTTAAAATTTTGTTAAAATATAGTGGGGTTGAAGTAATGAAATGGGTATTTTATTATTTCTCAAAATATTGCCCCTAAGGGGGTAAATTAGGGGATGAAAGTTTTGGTGCAACTTTTTATTCCTTTGATGAATTTGCTTAAAATTTTGTAAAAATATAGTTGGGTACAAGTAATTAGAACTTCGTATTTTAGAAGTTTTAAAAGTTCAACCTCTAAAGTGTTAAAATATGGAGTTCTATGACGTTTACTTGGTTAGGAAATTGTACATATGAAATTTTAGACTTATGCTCTTGCTTGATAAGAATAAAATAATACGTTTATTAGTTTTTGAAAATTTTATCCACAAAAGGTGTGAAATAGGGGATGAAATTTGTTTGGAAGTACGTAAGGCAAAGAGTCTACCCTAATACATATAGTAATATGTGATAATTGCTGACATATATTTTAAACAATAAATATATTGTCTCGATATGAGAAAATATACCTATATGTAGACTTGTGCTGACGAGATCAAAATGTGCCTCAAAAGATCTCACTTATGACCCTTAGTGAGTGTAATAAAATTAACTAAAAGTATGAGAGTACATCTGAGACCCCTCTCAGATGTAATCTCACGTACTGTAATGTACGTCACCACGTATTGCTGGTGAATTAGCTCATCTTCTATTAAAGATTGGGAATGGAGATTTGCCTTTAAAATATGGTCTGATTGCCATCCCAGATAAATTGTGCAGTATCGTGCACACAGTAGGAGAACTTTTAGATAGTATCCATCCAGATGTTGTCCACCTTCAGTATAAATCTGCGGAACGGTTGTGTGAGCGCGCTATTTTCACCCCTAGAAATGACCAAGCCGCGATAATAAATGAGCTCATGTTGAATTATTTTCAAGGAAATGGAATGGTTTACAATTCATAGACTCTGTAATGAACCCATATGATGCCGTGCATTACCCAGTAGATTTTTTTATTTCTCTAAAACCATCTGGTCTTCCATATCACAAACTCAAATAAAAAATAGGCACACCAAATATATTGTTCAGAAATTTAAAACCGCCAAAACTTTGTAATGGAACCAGGCTTCAAATCAAATTCAGAACTTACCATTCGAGTTTAAAAGAGTTTAATTTCCAGTGAATATCTGATTTGCAATGCCAATAAATAAATCACAGGGCCAGACTCTTTAAGTCACTGGTGAATTTAATTGAGGGGGGGTGTTTTTCTCACGGCTAATTTTATTTTGCTTGCTCTCGTGTCAGTGCTCCAACGAGGCTGGTTTTATTGGCGCCGACAACGAAATCAGTAAAAAAATTAGTTTATGAGGAAGTACTTTAGGTTTATCAATATTTCCGAATTGTAAATAACAGGAATTTCAAAAATTCAAACACCAAGCAGGCAAATACAAAATGATCAGTGATTCCTTTAATAGATTTGCTTCAAATATACTATTGACTAAAAACAGAGCTGAACTCTTTATTGAAATGCATTGCAATATCTACTTCTGCGCGAGCGAAGCCGCGGGCAAAAGCTAGTCGAACATATTAGAACAGTTAACGAAAAGTCTAAAAAAAGTTTCTTTGCTCTGACGAGGATATCAACTGCCACATGGGGTCTTTCATTTAACACAAGACTAGTTATGCATTATTTGGATTTCTTTTTAGCGCGCCCATTTCCCAGTGTACGAGGATATTTCGAGTTCTGACCCCGTAGGTAAAACCTAGCAGATAGGTCATTGTGATGCGTTTCTCGTGTTCACCCTACAGGTACCGGTAACCACAAATAACACCCTATTCCTGTTGATTACTCCAACGTTAAAGTTACGTCAATTATCGATGTTAATAAAAACAAACATTCCATAAGAATAATATGTAAGTATTAGACACTAGAGAAAATAGTGTAAACAAATGAAGATCGATAAAAAGAAATGAAGATCACCTATTATTATGGTGGTTAATGGTTAACACATACAAATAAAAAATTTCAGCTGCAATCAATTCTCGACCTAATGAAAATTCTCTAAAATGAAGTTTTTTGCGTTTATAACTGATGCTGAACACAAATATTTTAAAATGTTTTGAAACTTTCTAAAGTCGAAAATTGATTGCACCTATTTTTTGTCATCTACGTGTGATAACTATTTAAATCAATAGATGCAAGCAAGGTCAATTGTCTATTAAGAAAAAAAAAGTCTGATTCCCACTTTTAAAGCCTTAGGAGGTAACAAATGTCGTAGTAATACACGTAACTCGATACCAAATCATATGTATATACAAGCGGAACCCCGCGGAGTGACCCGCGGTTACTGTCGTACCGCGAGTAACGCCGCAGGACAAAGCTAGTCTTAAAAACAGTAGCCTAAGTTACTCCTTAGATCATCAGGTATCCGCCAGTGAAAGTCCTATCAAAATCGGTCCAGAGATTACCCGGACCAAAAGACAAACAGACAGACAAAAATCAGAAAAAAAAAATTTGGTACATGTATCATGTATACATACATATGCATTTTTTTAAAAGCGGTTATTTTAATATTACAAACAGACTAATTTTATTTATTTATATAAGTGTAATACATAGTCATTTTTTGCCGCAATAGCACTACTTACTATTGGTTTTTAAAATAAATATGATTGTGTTCTAGACTACCAAACATATTTGATAAAGTAAGCTATGTTTCTATCAAAACAATAATTTAAATATTGTTGTTTATGATATAAAAAACCAAAATTAAAACATGCTATTTACGTTGTAAAAATGTGCAAAAGTAAATTCAATTTTACTTTATTTGGATCCCAATATCAACATTATCAAACTGCAAATGATTTTGCTATCGAATTTAATTTGACAATTTTTATTCTAAAAAGGCCGACCTTCGTCGGCCTTTTTAGAATAAAATCTAGTTACTAAAAAACCTATAATTTGTTACTTACTAGTAAAGTAACAGAAAGTTACTAAAATTATATTGTTATCTATCCCATATTTATCTTATCATCAATGTCGAATTCAACATTACTTTCAGATTTCTTAATATACTCCAAAATTTCAGACAAATCAAAGGCTGTGGGCTTCTCTAATCTAATACGTCTCTCTCTATTAACAGATTCTTTAGTTATTTTTATGAATTCAGACACACTTATTGGATCATTCTTGTCATGAATAATCTTCTCATAATCTCGATGAACGCCTTCAATACAGGATAAAACTCCTGTCGTAAATATAATCGGCTTCCCTCTACAAACCAGTTTTTTCTTCAAAACATATTGTTTATATTCCTCCAGTGTAGGATATTTTGAATGTTCTTCGACGTATAGTATAAACAATTTGTTTAATGATAAAACTCTCGACAAGCTCATTTTGGACACCGGCTCCAATGTCAGTCTTCCATTTTGTACTAACACTTTCTTTGCTATCATCTTCACATGTTCGTAAAAGGACTTATTGTCTTCTGTTACAAACGGAGGCCTCAAAGTTTTTCTGCAGATGGGTACTTCTCCGTGTTCAATGTAATCCATGAAGTGTGCAAACTTGTGTACATCGACTTCAGTAGACAATACACTCTCATCAACCATTTTCTTGTGGTCCATTTGTATGTAAAGTAACTTGTAAATATTATTTGGGTTTACAATTTCAGATACTAAAAATTCATCTTTTTTTAGAAATATTTGCTCCAATATAAACATGGCTTTATCTTCGAAACGCGGAATGCGTTTTAATTGGTTCAAATGTTTGAAAATATCCACACGTTTATTCACCAAGTTCGTATCGATTGGATATTGAAACCATTCAAGGATCTCCCTCATATATTCTGCACAATGGCTGTACATACGTAGTTTCTCTTTTGTGAAATGTGTCGGATCATTTCCAAATATAACAGATGAAAGCTCAACACAATACCACAAGGCTGTGGTGAGATTCACTTTTATCAACGGATCGTCTATAGAGACTCCGCTTAAGCCTAAATAACATTGAGTTTTGGCAATACGCTTTAAAACATAACCTTTCAGATATTCAATAACATCTGGTTCAATGAACTCCAACTTTTCGCAAGTTTTGTACAGAACGTAGTATAATAAACCTTTGTTGTAAGGCACTCGTCTACTGGCAAAATATGTGCAAGATAATACATAGTCGTTGTAATCGTCGAACTCTTCAAGCGGCACGATGGCGCCTGTGAAAGGCTCTCGCGTGCGGGGTCCAGTCAGAATGCCGTGCTCGATCATGTTCTTGAACGCTTCTAAATTATAGAAATATTCAATAGAACTCCTAAAATTCTCAACATTTAACAATAGTAGAGGACATTCGATCATACTCCGGAACTTAGAGAAATGAGCCGAGGAGGAGGTTTGGTCTTCATCGCTCTTGAACAAAATCTTATCAATCAGACTATAGTGAGTCAACAGGATGACGGGTATTCCCGTCTCGTTTGACATTATAATATCAGGGAATGAGATCTCTTCTGCATTTTTGTAATCTACGCTGGACACATCCTCTTTTTCTGGAGCCGGAGTGAATTTTTGAGTAAACTTTAAGTTGTCAAAGCTGAACGATTTCTTGTCATTATTAATGTAATTGATTAAAGCGCTGATGCAACTTTCTACAAGTTGCTTCAGGCTCTGACGGTCACCGTTCATTAACGTTTCGTAGAATGAAGTTTTCTTAAATTGTGTTATGAAACTGTCTTTATCTTTGACGTTTAAATTCAAAGGGGTTTCAGGATTATTTTTTTCTTTGGCCTCAAGCTCAGCATACAAACGGGTCCGGAGACGTTTTATCTTTTTGATTTCCTCCAACGCCAAACGATCTGAAGAGGATTTATTTAGAAATTGTAACTTAATATATGACTTCAATGCTTCCTTTTTCTCTTCAAAGTTTTCGATATTTATTTGATCATAATCGAAAGGAATCGACAGATCTGTATCATCTACCAGGTCTTCGTTACAATGTACAATATAACGTTTGTTTTTACAAATAAACATGGACGCCACAGACATATCGATGTTGTTACTATTCGCGTTGAATGCGTAAAATTATACAGTATCAATCTTCATATTAGGATCGATGGGTTTTATGGAGGAAGAATATACAGCGCCATCTGTGATTATGTACAGTAGTTGTACTGTATCATTCTCTTTTAAATTTACAGTCATCCAGTCGAGCACTGTATGTGGTAGTGTATTGGTACCATTGCCAGTTTTCTCTCTGTACCTTAACTCAACCTGATCTTCTTCCACTGCTACGCATCGGTGGCTCCAGTGTAGGTATACTATCCTGTCGTCTTCAACCCTGGCTCCAGCGTTGTCCTGTATACCTTTAACTTCTGCTTTGAACTTCTCAAGTGTCTCCAATCCTTTTCTATTAAAGTATATTGCTGCAAAGGTGGAACCCGAATCGTCGGTCGCGTAAATAAAGTAATTAACCATTTTCGTTCACTTATTAATATCAATAAAACATTTTCAAAGACTCATAGATCATAAATAAAACATCAGTTGAAACCAAAATATTACACTACGGCTTATCGCGTTGTATAACACATCAAGGTCAATGGCAAACTGTACTCGTAAAATCCAAGTTTTTGACAGAAAATCGCTTGTATATTCACAATAAAGAGTTTGCACTGCCTACATTTTGTTCTAAATAAACTTATAATAGATTCACTTTAGAACACAGTGTTACTAATTGCGTACCTAATACATTAAAGTAAGTATTTAACTTGTGCGAGTGTCGTCCTCGTTGTTGACGTGTATTCAGCGGGGAGGTAAACACCGCCAATGCGCCAATGGCGTCATTTCTCGCTTGTTGGGACTTGTTCCTAGCGAATATATTGCACGATATCTTTGTATGCATACGATGACTCAGTCTCTCAGTGCGAAAACAGACAAAGTAGTGAATAGCAATCACGGCATAAATAATATTCAATAGAAAGGAGAATGGCAAATTCTGTACCACTGGCAATATGTTATGAATAGATTTATAACATTTATTAAGTGAATCATTGTTATTATTTTATGTATTTATTATATTTTTGGAACTGTTATAGAAGAATTTTAATTCTGTTCATAAAGTTGTTCAACTGCATTAACAAAACGCATTTCTACATAGAACACTACACGTAGTCTACTTAGTCTGACAACTAGATGTCGTTGTGTGTCAGGTTGCAATTATATACAACATATTTTTTAAATATTATATCACATAAAAAACGATTGAATATTTCAATCAATTTTAATTAATGATCTTACTGGGGAATTTAGTAAAAAAGCAACATTTTATTGACGTGTTAAGAAAATCGTGCACGAATGATTTTGATTTCAAATTTATTTTAATACGCCATCTTGTTGACAATAATGAAAACTCATTTGTGATCCGTGTATTTCTTAATATTATAAAAACTAAATTAACTTTATCAAGCAATGTTGTAAAAATATGGGAATTTAAAAAGTTATAGTCGATGATATCAGCAGCTAAATAAATACAAAAACAATCCCTACCATGAGATACGTCAGGCGGTACAAAAGTGGCACAAACCTGCCATTGTACCTACTTTTAGCGACTGAAGCTTCTTATGTTGCAATATTGTAATTGTAACCATCCACTAAGAAAAGACTTCACCCCTAAAGGAATAACATAAGGCATGAACGGTTTCATTTCCATTAAACCGCTCCTCAATTTAAATGCTTGAAACACGAAATAATTAAATGAGCGAATTAGCGGCAAATAGCTATATATTTTACTAGCTGACCCACGCAACCTCGTTTGCGCCTTATAATGCCCGTAGCGAGAAAATTTCCCCCGTTTTTGAAACATTCTTCATTGTTGCTCCGCTCCTTTTAGTAGTAGCGTGATGATATATACCCTATAGCCTTCCTCGATAAATGGACTATCCAACACCGAAAGAATTTTTCAAATCGGACCAGCGGTTCCTGAGATTAGCGTGTTCAAACAAACAAACAAACTCTTCAGCTTTATATATTAGTACTAGCTGACCCCCGCAACCTCGTTTGTGTCTTATATTGCCCGTAGCGTGAAAATTTCCCCCGTTTTTGAAACATTCTTCATTGTTGCTCCGCTTCTATTAGTAGTAGCGTGATGATATATACCCTATAGCCTTCCTCGATAAAAGGACTATCTAACACTGAAA
This sequence comes from Spilosoma lubricipeda, assembly GCA_905220595.1. Classification (NCBI taxonomy): domain Eukaryota; kingdom Metazoa; phylum Arthropoda; class Insecta; order Lepidoptera; family Erebidae; genus Spilosoma; species Spilosoma lubricipeda. The sequence continues at coordinate 12,694,567 of HG992300.1, read as the reverse complement.
TAATTTTTCAAATCGGACCAGCGGTTCCGCGGAAATAATATATAATAATATAGATATAGAATAGAAATAATAAATACGTCATAGGAAGCGAGGGCTGTTCGCTTTGCGCTATGCTCAAGCGGTACTCCGGCCCTAATATTTCAAATGTGATAGTAAAGGATTAGGACTTAACTACCGACATTTTTAACTAACGGAGTCTGTTAATACTTCATGCTACCTAAGTTAAAATTTCCGCTGGGAATGGCACCGTAAGCCAAAATACGACGGAGATATACTATGTAATACAACCAAATACAACAGAAGCTATCTCATGTTCGATTTGTAACCTTTCTTGTTATTCATTCATTTCATTTGACTGCCTCGTTTGCGCAGTGGTAGCGAATGCGACTGCTGTGCTTGAAGACGGGTTCGATTACCGGATCGGACCAAATGTTTGTATGATCTGCAAATATTTGTTTCGTAGTTTGAGTGTTTTCAATGCATGTATAATATTTACAAAAAGTATTTATATCTTATTATCTCTGGAACGGCTGGACCGATTTTGACGGGACTTTCACTGGTAGGTTGCTGATGATCCAGGGAGTAACTTAAGCTACTTTTTATAGACTAACTTCGTCCCGCGGCATTACTCGTTGTACGACGATAACCGCGGGTAACACCGCGTGGTTCAGCTAGTATGTAATCAATTTCTTCTGTATGTTCTCTAGCCGATCAATATAAATTTGGTAACGTGGATTCCATATTTCGGACGCATACTCCAGGTGACTTCTAACGAAGGTGCAGTATTAAGCATTTTCAAAGTTTTAGCTTGAGTATAGTTTTTAGATAATCGCATTATGAAACCTAATGATTTGATCAAAGCGACAATTGCATCGATATGTGCCTCAAAAGAAAGTTGAGAATCGTGATGGACACTATTCCTACGTCATATATTATTAAATCAATAGAAATTATACATAGATAAGACCGACCAGCTAGGTCAGCAGATTTCAGATATTAGTGTGTTATCTATCACGTAGATTAAGACACGAATTATCTCGTCGAGAATAAGACGTGATTAAATGCAATGTATCGATAGATTTTAGTATATATAATGAACTGTTAGTAAGTAAGAAAAAAACGCCACCATGTAACAATTAGAGTATTATGGAGCCGTGGCTGTGGCAAAATAAATACTGCTTCCAAAGTTATTCATCGCCAGTTCGCTATAGTTGGTTACCCCGACAATTGAACAAGGAAAATATAAGGTCGCTATAGAGGAAATACGTAGGTATCTATACTAATATATAAAGCTGAAGAGTTTGTTTGTTTGAACACGCTAATCTCAGGAACTACTGGTCCGATTTTTGGTATTTCAGTGTTGGATAGTACATTTATCAAAGAAGGCTATAGGCTATATATCATCACGCTAGGACCAATAGGAGCGGAGCACCAATAAAAAATGTTTCGAAAACGGGGGAAAATTATCACGCTACGGGCAATAGAAGACGCAAACGAGGTTGCGTGGGTCGGCTAGTATATATATATATATATATATAGAATTGAGTACATATGACACAAATAACTGCAATATTTCCCAAAGACAGAGAATACAAAATAAACTGTAAGTAATATGATGCAATCATATAGTAACATGTTTAATGTTGCACCATAATATCTTATCTTATAATAATATATTTACGTTTTAATATGCTTATTTGTCGCCAAATTGTATTAATTAAATAGCTATTTTTAATTTAGGTAGTAGATAAACTCTCTGTAAAATTCGCGTCTAAATCAATCAAGCCGTTCCAGAGATTAGTCGGAACAGACAGACAAAATGGTAAACAATGTTATTTTGGTATATGTACCGTGTATACATACAGCATTTAGTAAATACATACATATTATACATAGACAACACACAAATTCAAATATTTGTAGATCATACAAACATTTGGTCCGACCCGGGCATCGACCCCGAGACCTCATGAGCTGCAGTTGCACACGCCAATCGCGACACCAACGAGGCAGTCAAACAATAAATTATTTCATGAATCTGGAAATGTTCTAAAAATGTTATCGTTGGTGATATTAGCAGATAAATACATATAAAACCATCCCTTTCATGAGATACGCTAGGTGGTACAAAAGTCCCATACAAACCTATTGTTGTCCTTTTAATGCAAAACTTGGCTATCTGGTGACGTTTTTGTATCGTGGCCACTGTTTACCAATTGACTTTTGCGCAGAACTGAGTCACGGAGCTTCTACAGCGATATCATATCAGACACGCTCGTGGTCGCTGGGAAAGCGACAACTCATGGCATTAACTCTTAGCCACAGAACACATTTACTCAAGAGACTCATCGCTTAACACACGTTAAGCAACGTCGGCGGGCGAGAGCTATATACGTACCAGATAAATGTTTACGATTTATTTATTTACTCAACCGTCGAACTATGGAGATTCTATAAATAGTGTAACAACTCTGTGAAGTTATATTGTGAATATTGATTATTATTAAAGTAATTTTAAAACGCAAACATTGTATTTATGACTTGCATTTGCTATTGAAATCTCGTACCACAAGATAAACTGTGACATAATTGTAGTATCAGCTCGTGATGTGTTTATATTGATAAACTAAAACGTTATCGACGTTGTATGAATTGACCAGTGAACAAAAATGGTTAATTACTTTATTTATGCTAGCGACGATTCAGGTTCCACCTTTGGAGAAGAATACTTTAATAGAAAAGGAATGGAGACTCTAGAGAAGTTCAAAGAAGAACTTAAAGGTATGCAGGACAACGCAGGAGGGAGTGTTAAAGATGACAGGATAGTATACCTTTTATGGAGCCACCGATGCGTAGCAGTGGAAGAAGATGTGGTTGCGATAATGTACAGACAGAAAGTTGGCAGCGGTCTAAATACACTACCACATACAGTGCACGACTGGATGAAGGACAATTTAAAAGAGAATGATACAGTACAACTACTGTACATAATCACAGATGGCGCTGTATATTCTTCCCACATCAAACCTATCGATCCTAATATGAAGATTGATAATGTAAAGTTCTACGCGTTCAACTCGAATGTTAACGACATAGATATGTCTGTGGCATCCATGTTTATTTGCAATAACAAGCATTACATTGTTCATTGTAACGAAGAGCTGGTAGACGATACAGATCTGTCAATTCCGTTTGATTATGACCAAATAAATATTGAAAACTTCGAAGAGAAAAAGGAAGCATTGAAGTCGTATATTAAGATACAATTTCTAAATAAAGCCTCCTCAGATCATATGGCGTTGGAGGAAATTAAAAAGATAAAACGTCTCCGGACCCGTTTGTATGCTGAGCTTGAGGTCAAAGAACAAAATAATGACGAAAGTCCTTTAAAGTTAAACGTCAAAGATAAAGACAGTTTCATAAAACAATTTGAGAAAACTTCATTCTATAGAACGATAATAAACTGCGATCAGAACAATCAGAAACACGTTATTGAGTGTTGTATGAGCGCTTTAATCAATTACATTAATAATGACAAGAAATCTTTCAGCTTTGACAACCTAAAGTTTACTCAGAAATTCACTTCAATTTCAGAAGAAGAGAATGTGTCAAGCGTTGATTATGAAAATGCAGAAGAGATCGCATTCCCTGATATTATTATGTCAAACGAGACGGGAATACCCGTCATCCTGTTGACTCGATACAGTCTGATTGATAAGATTTTATTCAAGAGCGGTAAAGATCAAACCGCCACCTCGGCTCATTTCTCTCGGTTCAGGAGTCTGACCGAATGTCCTCTAATGTTGTTGTATAATGACCGTTTTAAGAGCTCCATTGAATACTTCTACAATTTGGAGGCATTCAAGAATATGATCGAGCACGGCATTCTGACTGGACCCCGCACGCGAGAGCCTTTCACAGGCGCCATCGTGCCGCTTGAAGAGTTCGACGATTACAACGACTATGTATTATCTTGCACTTATTTCGCAAGTAGACGAGTACCTTACAATAAAGGTTTATTATACTACGTTCTGTACAAAACTTGCGAAAAGTTAGAGTACATCGAATCGAATGTTGTTGAATATCTAAAAAGCTATGTTATAAAGCGTATTGCCAAAACTCAATGTTATTTAGGCCTCAGCGGAGTCTCTATAGACGATCCTTTGATAAAAGTGAACCTCACTACAGCCTTGTGGTATTGTGTTGAGCTTTCATCTGTTATATTTGGAAATGATCCGACACATTTCACAAAAGAGAAACTGCGTATGTACAGCTATTTTGTAGAATATATGAAGGAGATCCTTGAATGGTTTCAATATCCAATCGATACGAACTTGGTGAACAGACGTGCGGATATTTTCAAATATTTAAACCAATTGAAACGTATTCCGCGTTTCGAAGATAAAGCCATGTTTATATTGGAGCAATTATTTAATAAAAAAGACGGATTTTTAGTATCTGAAATTGTAAATCCAGAAAATATTTACAAGTTACTTTACATACAAATGGACCACAAGAAAGTGGTTGATGAGAGTGTGCTGTCTACTGATGTCGATGTGCACAAGTTTGCACATTTTATGGATCACATTGAAGATACAGAAGTACCCATCTGCAGAAAAACTTTGAGACCTCGCTTCGTAACAGAAGACAATAATTCCTTCTATGAACAGGTGAAGATGAAATCAAAGAAAGTGTTAGTACAAAATGGAAGACTGACATTGGAGTCGGTGTCCAAAATAAGTTTGTCAAGAATTTTATCATTAAACAAATTGTATATACTATACGTCAAAGAACATTCAAAATATCCTACACCGGAGGAATATAAACAATACGTGTTGAAGAAAAAACTGGTTTGTAGAGGGAAGCCCGTAATTTTTCCGCCTGGAGTTTTGTTCCAAATTGAAGATGTTCATCAAGATTATAAGAAGGTAGTTCATAATAAGAATGATCCAATAAGTGTGTCTGAATTCATCGAAATAACCAAAGAATCTATGATTAGAGAGACACGTATTAGATTGGAGGAGCCCACCGCCTTTGATATGTCTGAAATTCTGGAGTTTATTAAGAAATCTGAAAGTAATGTTGAATTTGAAAGCGTGGATAGTTAGGATAAGTTAAGAGTGTAGAATCGATGTAGGATAGGATGTTACAAAAGAAATTCATTTGTAAAAAATAAATTAAATATATTTTTAGTAAGAAAACTTTGTTTTTTTTATTATTTAGTGCAGAAACGGTACATAATTTGTACAAAACTGATAACATTTGTACAAACTGATAATGTTGTGGCTAAGGGAAAATAAAATAAATTTGGATTTCGAAGATTGAAATGATAATTTTTTATGATAAAAATTCAATACCCGGCAATCGTTATTGGAAAGTCAGTCACGTAGCCCCGAAGATCTTTGTTTGATATATAAACATACAATGTTGGAAAAGAATTAATAAAACTTCACAAGAATATTTTGAATGTTTATTGAATATACATTTTGATGATAAACTTTCTTGTACCTAAATAAACAGCACTTATACCTAGATTATTCAAAGTAAAAACGTCTTGACTATTACATTAATTTCTTTGTCTTTCGCATTTTTTGCGAATTTGATTTCTTTCGCTTACATTGCTGTCCAGATGCAGCCGGTTTTTGACAAGAAGTTGTTGGTCTTGCCTGCCCTTTAAGGTCCCTATTAAATATCAGATTATTCTCTGATTCTTTTATATAATCAGAAAGGTCGTCCATGTTAATGTCCATCGGTTGTTCTTTCTTTATACGGTTCTCCCTGTTCACTGATGACTTTGCTATTTTTAAGAATTCAGTCACATCAACGCTGATTTTTTTATACTCTGCAAAGGTTTTCTCTATAATTTCCAATGCATTTGTTGCAAAAACAACTGGTTTTCCTCTGAAATATTTTTGTGTATTCCACACGTAAATTTTAAATTGCTCAATCGTTGGGTATCTTAAGAATTTTTTAACGTTCGATATATATAGTTTGTTTGTAGATAAAATTCTTGTGAAATCCAATCGGTCCACAGGTTCTAATGAAAGTTTGCCGTTTTGAATTAGCACTCTAGTGGTTTTCATCTTTAGTTGTTCATAGAAAATTTTGTTGTCAGTCGTAACAAAGTAAGGTCTCATGGTCAGTTTGCACACAGGCACGTCTGTCGTCTCAACGTGGTCCATGAAGTGCGCAAATTTGTAAATATCAACTTCAGCAGACAACACACTCTCATCGATCACTTTATTGTGGTCCATCAGTAAATAATTCAACTTATAAATGTTATCAGGGTTTACCATCTCGAATGTTAGGAAACTGTCTTTCTTTTTAAATATTTGTTCTAAAATATGTATAGTTTTGTCTTCGGGTCGTGCTATGCGCTTCAATTTGTTTACATGTCTAAATATATCTGCTCGCAAGTCAACCGACTTCGTGTCTACATCATATTGGAACCAATCAAGGATCTCCTTCATGTATTCTGAATAATGACCGTACATACGTATCTTTTCTTTTCTGAAATGTTTTAAATCGTTTTTGAACAATATCGAGGACAACTCAAGACAATACCATAGGGCGGTGGTCAGGTCCACTCGTATCAGCGGGTCATCTACAGACATTTTACTCAGACCCAAGAAACATTTAGTTTTAGCTATACGTTTCATTACGTATCCTTTCAGATATTCAACAACCTTTGGTTCAATAAACTCCAACTTTTCGCAAGTTTTGTACAGAACGTAGTATAATAAACCTTTATTGTAAGGCACTCGTCTACTGGCAAAATATGTGCAAGATAATACATAGTCGTTGTAATCGTCAAACTCTTCAAGCGGCACGATGGCGCCTGTGAAAGGCTCTCTTGTACGCGGTCCTGTTTGTATTCCATTTTGGATCATAGCATTGAATGATTCCAAATTGTAGTAATATTCAATGGATTTTTTTAAGTTTTGATCGTTCAGTAAAATTAATGGGCAATCCACAGTTTTTCTGAACCGAGAATAGTGCGACATGTAGCTAAGACGTGCACCTTCAATAAGTCGCTTCGATCGTTTGTGTAGGGTACCAAAGGTACATGACGCATGGTATCGTTCAAAGCGTTTTGGAACTTTTCGGCCTTTTTTAAACAAAATCTTTTGCATTAAATCGTAATGTGTCAATAAAATAACAGGAACTCCGCTCTCGTTATCCAAAATTATATCAGGGAATGGAATCTCATCCACATTACTATAATAAACATTGCCGACATCTTCTTCTTCTGTTTCTATAGTAAATTTTGTGTTAAACTTTAAGTTGTCAAATTTATACGACTTGTGGTCGTTATTTATGTAGTTTACTAAAGTGTTGATGCAACTGCCTATTTTTTGTTTCACGTCGTATCGTTCTGGTTGTGTTAATGTTCTATAAAACTTGGTGTTTTTGAATTGATTTATGAAGGTTGCCTTATCTTTCACGTTTAAGTCTATCTTTGCTGGAATGACAGGTTCATCTTTGTCATTTTGTAAATCTTTACACAAACGTGTTTGTAAACTTTTCAGTTTTTTTATTTCCCCCAATGCCAAATGATCTGAGGACGATTTATTTAGAAATTGTAGTTTAATATATGACTTTAATTCTTCCTTTTTCTCATTGAAGTTTTCAAGAGTTATTTGGTCATAATCGAAAGGGTTCGACAAATCTGTTTCATCTACCAGTTTATCGTTACAATGTACAGTGTAACGTTTGTTTTTACAAATAAACATGGACGCCACAGACATATCTATGTTGTCAATATTCGAGTTTAACGCATGGAAAGTAACATTATCAATTTTCATATTAGGATCGATGGGTCGGATGTCACAGGGGCTCACGCAGCCATCCGTGATCACATACAATAGTTGTACCTTATCATTATCGTTCACATTTTCTGACATCCAGTCTAATATTGTGTGTGGAAGTGTGCTTGAACCACATCCGCTTTCATCATTGTATCTATTTACTACCTCATTTTCATCCACTCTGACGCACCTGTTGCTCCAATGCAGGTATACCACCCTATCTTCTTTACCACTGCCGCCCGCGCTTTCCTGCAAAGCCTTAACTTCGCTGTTGAAACGCTTCAGCGTGTCCAAACCTTTTGAATTGAAATATTGCTGTCCCTTCGTGGAATACGAATCATCGGTCGCATAAATAAATAAATTTACCATTTTTGTACTGTGTCCTTATCAGTCACGACTCGCTAGAATGGCTGATAACGCGCTGAATTAATTCAGCAATTATTTTTAAATAACTTCGTTCAATGTTCTCGTTCAATAGTTATAATAAAATTGATGCAATGAATGATTAATGAGATCAACGGGAGTACAAGGTCACATCCACGAATTCAGCGCAAAAATAGTTTAAAACTGATTTTTTGTGTATCACACTCGCAGTACGAATACTTATTCAGTTTCACAATTTGTCAATACTTGAAGCATAATTAGGTGAACGTTCACTAGCAATCTAAGCAAACGTACACAGACTTGGTTCGACCTGACGTTGGCGTCAGAGCCAGCGAGACACTGTTTATTTCGCTAGTCGCTGTGTGCCAAAACGAGTTTCCCCTTCAGCATGCGTCAGGCCAGTGACTCACAGCGGCTAACAGAATTATCATATATAGCTATCTGTAAGCTAACAATAAAAACAAATACAGAAGTTTAACGATTGTCTGTCCTCGAATTTATTAGAAGTTCCGTAGCTACGTTTTAGTAATCTGAAATGCAAAATGTTAGTTATCTATATCTATAAATAAAAATGAATCGCCAAAAGTTGCTAATCTCAAAACTCGAGTATCACTCGACCAATTCGTTTATTTTTATATTTTTGTTAAGGCCCAATGAAGGTTCTTATGGAGAAAAAATATAAAAATAAATAAAATAACAAACGCGGTTGACACCGCGGAATCAGCTCGTGGAACATAGTTTTGTTTTGTCAATTGTTCGGAGTTGTCTTTCTGTATGTTTCTTATCTATTAAGATTACATCATGTTTTTTAACATGGCGTAAAAGAAATGATTAATTCACATCCTTAATAGTCTGTACAAATATCTAAAATCGGAGTGTCTGTTTGTAATATTAAAATAACCGCTTTTTCCTAAATGCATATGTATGTATACACGGTATATATACCAAAACTGTAGGTTAAAAAATTTTTTGTCTGTCTGTCTGTTCGGGTAATCTCTGGAACGGCTGGACCGATTTTGACGGGACTTTCACTGATCCAGGGAGTAGCTTAGGCTACTTTTTTTTAGACTAACTTTGTCCCGCTGCGTTACTCGCGGTACAACAATAACCGCGGGTAACACCGCGGGGTTCAGCTAGCTTTTAATAAAAACGTTATAATAGCCAATGACACACGAAGATTGAGGTGTTAAGGGCGTTAACAAAAACGCTGTTTATTGTTCTACATAGTTCGCCTCCTCGTAAGTCGTTCTAATTGCATTTTGTGTGTGGTTGTCAAATGAAGCCATTATGATTATATTAGTAAACTAGCTGACTCACACAACTTCGTTTACGTCTCCTATTGCCCGTAGCGTAATAATTTCCCCCCCGTTTTCGTAACAGTCTTCATTGGTGCTCCGCTCCTATTGGTCTAAGCGTGATGTATAAATAACTAACACTGAAAGAAATTCTTCAAATCGGACCAGTACTTTCTGAGATTAGCGCGTTCAAACAAATAAACAAACTCTTCAGCTTTATATATTAGTATAGATATATGTAGATAATATATAAGGAATAGTGACGGGATATGTTTGAATCAAGTAGGAGCAGGAGCTGGATGGGAGAAGCCGAGGATCGAACCAAGTGGCGCGAAATTGGAGAGGCCTATGTCCAGCAGTGGACTGCGATAGGCTGATGATGATGATGATGTTTGAATCAAGTAACAGAATAAAAAGCCCTTCCTTTTAATTTATTGTCCTAGGTGGGGTCGGAGCCTGGAACTTTGATCATTTGGTTTCTTCTTAGTAAGTTCTTAGGTAATGACAAGTCTGCTAATAATTTGGTTATAGCTTATCATTCTAACACTTAATAATATTGTTTTATAATTATAATCGGTCTACCGACAAGATATAGATAGGTAAAAGATAAATAAAGATAAAGGCAAGGAAAGATAATAATAAGGCGAAAGTTTGTAAGTATGGATGTTTGTTACTCTTTCACGTAAAAACTACTGAACGCATTTGGATGTAACTTTACAGTAATATAGCTTATACATTAGAATACCACAGGCTACTATTTGCTGCGATAGCCGACATAAAGGCGGGCGGAGCCGCGGGCAACAACTAGTATAATAATAAGTACATCACAAAGTCTTCTCTGGGGGGGAAATTGTGGGGGGTACCCTTCCTCCAGAATCAATCAGAGAACAGACATTCAAAAAGTGACAAATCTACTTTAATTCGCTGTATATCTCAATCTCATCAAATTAAGAAAGAGGGTACTCAAAAAATATCAATTCAAATCTATACTGATATATAAAATGAAGAGTTTGTTTATTTGAACGCGTTAATCTCAGGAAACGCTGGTCCGATTTGAAAAATTATTTCAGTGTAGGATAGTACATTTATCGAGGAACGTTATAGGTTATATATCATCACGCTTAGACCAATAGGAGCGGAGCAGCAATGGAGAATGTTTTAAAAACGGGGTAAAATTGTGACGCTACGGGCAATAGGAGACGCAAACGAGTTGCGTGGGTCAGCTAGTAGAAGATAATCTTGAAACAAACCATTGGCAAAGACTAACCCATTTGCCTAGCACAGTAAAGTAGACCAACACCTCCTTTCTATGTCCAGAAGTGGACTAATATGCATAAATTGATCTATCGCTTTATATACAAAAAGTTTATGATAGCCATGTAATTTTTGAAAGAAAAAGTTAGGATAAATATCACGTTAATAATAACAACAGAACGGCTGAATGGAATTAAGTAAAACTTAAGGAAAGGAAAAAAAACCATGACATGTTTTTACGTACTCGGGGTACGTAAAAACTTTTGATAACATTTATATGTATGTATAGTCCTCGGCCCCGGGTCATCATTACGAATCTATTGACACCTATTTCATTACAATCAGTTCAGTACTTTAGGCGCTGCGGTAGATCATACGGATCAAACAAACATTGTTATATATCTACCCTTACTCGTAGACGGGTAAAAATAGATTAAAATCTGGTATAAAATCTAGGCTACATTTCATTTCAGATTAATTGATTAACACATGCAAAATCAAGATCATTAGTTAGTGATCACACAAATCTTCGGAGCTATAACCCGTCGGAAACACGCGCACCTGGCTGGAATGCGCTTCACCTCTCCCTTCACTACGTGTCGCCCCGCCTTCGTCTATTTAGTAGACGAAGAAGGAGCGATGCGTGGAGAAGGGAGAGGTGAAGCAGTTGCGTATATATTTCCGAAGGGCTGTAACATGGCTATGCTTTTTTGTTAAATTTTAACCAATTTATGGAGGGTACTCCAATAATAGTTGAAGTAAAATTACTAAAGCGTAAGTACTGTTTTGTAAATAAAAAAAGAACTAGCCAGCGTCATAGACCTAGTAGGTCAGCCACAACTTCATTTTTAAGTATAGGCCTATGTCCAGCAGTGGACTGTTATTGATGATACTGATAAAGGGAAATTTAGGAATGTTGATGGGATGTTTAAAATTCAATCACATTATAACAACTGAACTAATTTGTATTAAATTTGGCTAGGAGATACTTCGATTTTTATTTTCGAAGGAGGGATTTTGTTTAGACTTAATTAGCTCCTTAGGGTAAATTATTGTAGGTATACATTATTTCACAACTGTGGGTAATATTAAATTTAAGTAACAATTACAAACATGGTGCAATAAGGAAAGAAATTACGAATTTAATGTATTCTCAGAATTTAGATTATTTCAAACCTATCTTTTAATAATGTTATTGTAAACGAAGTTATACTTTATATTATTAACACTACGTGTTCCGCGAGTTGTCAAGTGGCCACTGTACAGGTGAATGCAGAAAAACAATTCAGAGGTGTCTGTGAGCAACTAACTGCTCTTAAGCACAACGACAATATGACACTGCATAAATAAATATTTTTTTACCAATTACAAAAAAGGAGGTTTTCTATTCGGTTTTTTATTTTTTTCTAACCAGTGAACTAATATTAATAATAATTTGAAATAGGCTTGGAATTTGGTTTTAACCTCGTCAAATTTGAGGAAAAAGTAGCATCCCTAAGGTAAAAAATTAAGCAATAAGGAAGTTTTTCTTTTTACTGTTATGTTTGTTTGGGACTAGATGGCGTTGTGTGTAAGACGTTCGAAATATTTATTTATTCGATTCATCACGAAATAGGCACACTAAACTTGTTAATACTTTATTAAATGTAAATTCTAAATTGTTTTTTTTTTATGGAATTCGGAGCAAACTAGCACACGGATCACCTGATGGTAAGCGAATACCGCTGCTCATGGACACCCGCAAAACCAGAGGCATCACAAGTGAATTGCATGCCTTTAAAAAGGAGTACGCTCTTTTCTTGAATTATATCTAAATAAAAACTATATTAAGTAACGCATGACTTATTATGGGTTGAAACTTCGAGTAAATACGATTTAAGTGCTCTCTTTCATTTACAATTAAATTAATCAAAAATTGATACTATGATACCTGTTGGGAGAGTTTAGTTAAAGACCTACATGACAAATGACTCTACACGACTCGTTAAAATAGGTACAATCACCTCAATATTTTTTTATACATTTTCTACATTTTCTATAGAAAATTAATAAAACTATTCCATCAATTGCGGCAAAACAGGCCCGCTCACACTCAAGTTTCTTGAGCTGAGTTCCCACAAGTGAAATTTATCATGTCCTATAAACATAAAAGAAGGATCCTCCAACCAGGTGAGAAGATCATACCTCCGGGCCGGGCCGGGCCACGGCTCGAGAATTTCTATATAGCGATACAAGATAAGTAATTATATTGTTCGATCTGTCTTCGACTGATGGAGCTGTAGTATTTCTTTGCTATACTGTATATGAAAGTAGTCACAGATCTTTTAGGCCTCCGGGTAACGTCGAAGAAATTGTCCATACGTACTGGTAAAATAATGATGAATTATGTGTAATGTAATGTAATATATCTGTAACGAATGTTGTACGACATGGTATGTGTGATAAAGTATTATGCTATATAGGCTCTCTCTAAGCATTTCTCTTATTATGATTTATGTTTTGAACAGGTCCATGCGCTTTCAGCATATCTTAAGCTAATTATGTAATTTCTTTTGCAATACATTAATTTAAAGTAGCATTCCCTATTTATAACTGCGATGACGAGTAAAATTGAAACTGTGTAACACTCAAGAGTCCAAGTTACATTTAGCAAGATTTATTTTAATAATGAAAAATATTACGATGGCCGCAAATCACCTGACAATGTATATACATCTTTGATTGATATGTATATATATATACATCATTTGCCAAGTGTAAAGCATGCAAAACGCTGATTTCAGCACAAACAGGCCAACTACACCGGGGCGGTACTATCCTCTCACAGAAGACAGCCCTTGACAAAATTTGTACTGACGTGCTTAGTTGGGGAGTGGGAGACTGGAGGTCCAATAATGAGAAAGCATCTCTATAGACCACCATAGTGAGGGTCTCATGCTGCATTACTGCAGCAGCAGGCTGATACATAACAGAGGACAGCAATTTACAATAAAGTTAACTATACAAATCAACTTTGAAATTTTTAGTCCAAAAATTCATTTGATACCAAGGTTGTTTTAAAGATAAGAAGACTCAGCCTTTCCACCCAACAGTCATCTCAAGTTAGATTATAAATATGCTGTTCTTTGCTAGCAATGTCCTTTTACCACCATAGCTATTCCTTTTTCTTAACTTTTTCTCTCATATAACACCAACTTTACCCATCTGATTTTTAAAACAATCGGTGAACTTCATTAGCGTTTAATGATGATTAACGTAAATTAAACTTTAATAGTAAACAAAATGTGTCTATTTACTACTACTTTTAATAAATAATATTTCTTTAATTATTTAAAAAAAAATAACATAAATGAAAAAAAAAATGAAAAATATGTATATCTCTTCTATGTATTATCTTTAATTTGTATTTGGAGTACAATTAAAAAGTAATTCGAATCTAACAATAAATGAATCTAGTTAATCAAAGTCTGTTCTAAAAGTTTAATGCTCACCACGATATGAATATTGGAGGACAAACAATAGTAAAACTTCTGAACATATTATTACATCGTGACTGTTATTTATAAGAGCTTGCTTTTTCGCAGAACTAAATTATCGATGCATGTCTCGGCCGCCGCGACCCGGGCGGGGAGTCATTCGCGACGTGTGCTCGACGCTGAACGCACGTCGCGCAAAATCGCGAGTGAATTGTATTTTCACTAGATTGTTAAAGTCTCTGAGTCAATATTTTTACTAAAATGGACCTCGTGAAAGTTTAACAACTTAATATTGGCAGTGTGAACTGTTTATTGTGAATATTGAGGACATTTTCAAATACGAACTTTGCTTTTACAAATTGCATTTGCTATCGAAGTCTCGTACCACGAGATAAGCTGTGATATTATTGTGCTATCAGTTAGTGGTGTGTTTATATCTATGAACTAAAACTTTAGTCACCGTTTCACGAACTGACAAGTGATCGAAACAAAAATGGTTAACTATTTTATATACGCTACGGACGATTCCATGTCCACGTATGAGGCTGATTATTTTAATGACAAAGGGTTGGAGACATTGAATATATTCAAAGAAGAAGTAAAGGCCTTACAAAATGAAGCAGGGGGAAGTAAAGAAGACGATAGAATAGTGTACCTTCACTGGAGCCACCGATGTGTCGAAATGGAAGAACACCAGGTGGAATTAAGGTACAGGGAGAAAAATGGCGAAGGTTCAAATACATTACCACATACGGTGCTCGACTGGATGGATGCAAATTTAACAGAAAATGATACAATTCAGTTACTGTACGTAATCACAGATGGTGCTGTGAGCTCCTACGACATCAGACCTATCGATCCTAATATGAAGATTGATAATGTAAAGTTCTACGCGTTCAACTCGGATGTTAACGACATAGATATGTCTGTGGCATCCATGTTTATTTGCAAAAACAAGCGTTACATTGTACATTGTAATGAAGAGCTGGTAGATGAAACAGATCTGTCGAATCCTTTCGATTATGACCAAATAACTCTTGAAAACTTCAATGAGAAAAAGGAAGAACTAAAGTCGTATATTAAACTACAATTTCTAAATAAATCGTCCTCAGACCGCTTGGCGTTGGAGGAAATCAAAAAGTTGAAGAGTTTACAAACACGTTTGTGTAAAGAGTTACAAAAGGACAATGATGAACCTGCCCAACCACCTCCACCAAAGATAGACTTAAACGTGAGGGACAAGGAGACATTCATAAATATTTTTAGAAATACCAATTTCCATAAAACACTGACAAAACCCAAACAATATGATGAGAAACAAAAAATAGGCAGTTGCATCAACACTTTAGTGAATTACATAAATAACGATCACAAATCTTTTAAATTTGATAACTTGAAGTTTAACACTAAATTCACTTTAGAAACAGAGGAAGAAGATGTCGCTGACATTTTTTATAGTAATGTGGAAGAGATTCCATTCCCTGATATTATTTTGGACAACGAAAAGGGAGTCCCAGTCATTTTATTGACGCACTACAATTTAATGGAAATGATCTTGTTTAAGAAAGGCCGAAAGATCCCAGAGCGTTTCGAGAAATACACTACGTCATGCCCTACCGAGAAGGCACGCTCCCGCGCCACACGTCTTGTTGGAGCAGCGCAACTAACCAACATGTCACATTTCTCGCGGTTGAGAAAAACCGTAGATTGCCCACTGCTTTTATTCAATTATCCAGGTTTCAGTGAGTCCATTGAATATTATTACAATCTGGAATCATTCAAGGGCATGATCCAACATGGCATACAAACAGGGCCGCGCACGCGACGTACGTTCACCGGTGCCATCGTGCCACTTGAAGAGTTCGACGATTACAACGACTATATATTATCTTGCACATATTTTGGCAAGAGACGAGTGCCTTTCAATAAGGGTTTGTTGTATTATGTGGTGTACAAAACGTGCGAAAGACTGGAATACATCGAACCAAATGTTGTTGAATATCTGAAAGGATACGTGATGAAACGTATAGCTAAAACTAAATGTTTCTTAGGTCTGAGTAAAATGTCTATAGACGATCCGCTGATACGAGTCGATCTGACCACCGCTCTGTGGTATTGTCTCGAGTTGTCTTCGATATTATTCAAAAGCGATCCAAAACATTTCAGAAAGGAAAAGATACGTATGTACTGTCATTATTCAGATTATATGAAGGAGATCCTTGAATGGTTCCAATATGATGTAGATACGAAGTCGGTTGACGTACGAGCGGAAATATTTAGAAATGTAAATAGACTGAAGCGTATAGGACGACGCCAAGATAAAATTAAGCATATTTTAGAGCAAGTATTTAAGAAGCAAGACAGGTATTTGGTATCTGAGATGGTGAATCCAGACAACATTTACAAGCTGAAATATTTAGATCTGGACCATAACAAAGTGATCGATGAGAGTATGTTGCCTGATGAAGTCGATATCAATAAATTTGCGCATTTCATGGATTACGTTGATACGACATTCGTGCCGGTGTGCAAGATGACTATGAGACCAAACTTTGTCACAGAAGATAATAAATCTTACTATGAAGAAGTGATCACAAAAGCAAAGAGAGTTGTCATAAAAGACGGAAACCTTACATGGGAACCTGTGGAGAAGTTGGATTTGACACGACTTTTATCTACTCATAAATTATTCATATCGAACATAAAACAATTCTCAAAATACCCCACAATTGGGCAGTTTAAATGTTACGTGTTGAAAAAGAAAAGATTTTTCCAAGGGAAACCAGTTATTTTTGCTACAAATACTATGGAGATTGTAGAAAAAACCCATGCGGCGTATAAAAAGACTCGCGTTGGTGTGAATAAATTTAATAAAATATCAACCTCTTCAGCGAATAGGGCGGTCCGTATAGAGAAAGAGAATCCGTTTGATTTAACTGAAGAGGAAATACCGGATTTCATTGAAAAGTCGGAGACGTATATCGTGAAGAGAGAGTCGTCGGAGGCAGCACCTACTCATCAGAAGTTAGCTGACAAGCCACCGTCTGATCTTCAACCACAGAAACCCAAAAAAAAGAAATCAAAGTCCAAAAACGCTCAGAAGTCAAATAAATAAATTTTTTTTTTTTTTTTTTTTTTTTTTTATATATATCTATATCTTGCAATCTGCCCAATTATTTGGCATTAAGCTAGAGGTTACGTTATTTAAACTTTGTCATGAAATGGCATCAGTCCAATGACTAATCCATTTTACTATTCCCGAATCTTTATATAAGATCTTGTGGGGCTTTTCTCTTTAGTCTGTTGAAAGAACTTTTAGTCATCAGGCTGCTAGCAAGCACGTTTGGGTGAACTTTAATGCGTTCTGCATATGTCTTGAGCTTATTAAGAATCTCCTGTTTTACCATTGGTACCTTAAGGTCGCGATGAAGCTGATTGTTGGTGATATACCAAGGTGCATTTGTTATCAGCCGTAAAATTTTTGACTGGAAGCGTTGGAGAATTTCCAGGTTTGAGTTTGCTGCAGTTCCCCACAGCTCAATTCCATAGGACCATATGGGCTTTAATATGCATTTGTATAGAAGTAATTTATTATGCAATGGTAATTTTGATTGTCGGGACATTAGCCAGTATATCTTTCTGAGCTGCATGCCAAGAGCTTTTCTTTTGCTGAAAATATGTTTCTTCCATGTCAGTCTTTTGTCCATGAGTATACCCAAATATCGTACCTCCTCAGATTGAGGTATTTGAATGTTATTCAGTATGACTGAAGGGCATGTGCCATGTCTAAGTGTGAAGGTCATATGTGCAGATTTGGATTCATTCGCTTTGATGCGCCAGTCTCGCAGCCACACAGATATCTCGTTAAGGCTTTGTTGCAGCATATGGGATGCGATTTTTGGATCTTCATGAGTAGCTAACACAGCTGTATCATCTGCAAAGGTGCCCACGAGTACGTTTTTTGCTAATGGCAGATCATACGTATATAGTAGGTACAAGACTGGACCCATAACGCTCCCCTGCGGGACTCCAGCCTTGATGTCATATAAATCAGATCTTTCCTCTCCCAACTTGACATAAAAATGACGTCGAGTAAGATAGGATTTAAAGAATAAGTAGTAGTATGGTGGAAGGATTTTCGATATCTTGAATTGAAGGCCCTGGTGCCAAACCCGATCAAAAGCCTGTGAAATATCGAGGAAGGCTGCCGAGCAATACTTTTTCTGTTCGAAGGCAGTATTGATCTCGTTGACGAGTCGATGAACTTGTTCAATGGTTCCATGAGCCTCACGAAATCCAAATTGGTGCGAAGGAATTACATTTGATTTTTTGATTTCTGGTAGCAATCTTTTCATGACAAGGGTTTCCAGCAATTTAGAAGCTATAGGTAATAAACTTATAGGGCGATATGAAGTCACCTTATCCGGTTCCTTTCCAGGCTTTAGGATAAGGATTATTTCAGCTGTTTTCCATTGCTCAGGAATAAAAGTACGCCTTAGAATAGTATTGTATATTTGTGTCAAGAATGCTATACCTACGTCAGGTAATTCTTTTAACGTCTTTGCTGTAATGAGATCATAACCAGGAGCCTTTTTTAAGTCTAGTTTACGAATGGCTTGGTATACCTCACTTCTGGAGAAACACTCAATGGGAAGTGATAGCTGATGAGTCAAGGACATGCTTTCTCTAACTTCGTCTATTTTAGTCGACCCTAAGTCAGGATTTGAAGTAAATACGCAAGATAAATGTTCAGCAAATAATTTTGCCCTATCTAAGTCAGTTCTCGCCCATCCTCCATCCTCTCCCCGTAGGGGTGATTTGAAAGTGATTGGTCTTTTCACAGTTTTAATGAATTTCCATAGTGAATAATCAGTTGCCGGTGAGGCGTCAAGGTTATGTAAAAAGTTTTCAACATTTTCATTTCTGATTTTTTCTAGTGTGTGTCTTACTTTTTTAACCAGGTTGTTGTATATTCTTTTATGTTCAGGGTATTTTGATTCTTGCCACTTTTTCCTAGCTTGTCTCTTTTTTTGTACCAGATCCTTTACAATTTGTGGATAAGTAGGTACGTAATCATTATCATTGTACACTCTAGGAGTAGCTTCCCAGGCCGCTGATTGGACACACTTGTTAAATATTTCTACAGCGTTGACTATGTCATAGTCAGATTTTAGTGGGATTTGAAGGGAGATGGTATCCATTACTCGTTGCCTGAATTTAATCCAATCCGTGTTCTTGCTATGAAGTTTACAGGCTCTATTTACTAGCACAGGCTTATTGCATAGTTCAGCTATAATTGCAGTATGGTCAGAAGATAGGTCCAAGTTGGATGTACAGTACAGTGACGAGGCCGGGACACCTTTAGTTACAAAGAAGTCAACCAGATCAGGTTTTTTATTGATATCACTGGGCCAGTAAGTGGGTTCACCGGTAGATGATACCTGGAGATTAAGCAGGTGTATGGTTCTGCTTAGTTCACGCCCCTTGGGAGTTATAATGCGCGATCCCCACTCAGTATGTTTCGCATTATAATCACCCCCTGCAATGAACTTGTGACCCAAAGTTTTGAAGAACTGAACGTAGTTGTCACTTTTAAGGTTATGTCTAGGAGGCATGTAAAGAGCCGAAATCACTAACGATCCTTTTAAGGATTCGATCACAACATTTGTAGCTTGAATTTCGTTGGTGCAGTATGGGTCTACCACATAGTGATTGATGTTTTTCTTAATGAGTAGGGCTGAGCCCGCATGAGCCGAGCCGTCAGGATGGTTTGTATTGTATGTTTTGTATCTAGGCACTTTGAAGAAGCTTTTAGTGGTAAAATGAGTTTCAGACACGAGCATTACATCAATATTATAGGTGTTTAGGAACATTTTCACTTCAAGAGCGTGGTTTGACAGCCCGTTGGCGTTCCATATAGCAATTTTCAGTGGTCTGAACGTGAATGCAGTTGGGACATGATGTTCATAAGTAGGTTTGTCATAGCAGTCATTTGTTGCATCATTTCCTTGAACATATTCAGTAACTCTTTGAAGTTGATTGAGTTAGGTTCGTGTGTCCGTTCATCAGGAGTCTGACTGTTTTGCGTATAGTATTGCTTACTTGCATAAATTTTTGGTTTATCTCGGCTAGTTATTTCAGCATATGTTTTAGTTTGATCTATTGGTTGTGTTAACAGAATGCTACTGTGACTATTAACTAAGTTGATATTTTCCTTGCTGATGTTATTAACTGCTGTTTTGCTACGAAGTGGTGGATATCTTTTATTTTGGAGTTGTTTAAAGACTGTACATCCTTTATAATTTGCAGGATGATTCCCTTCGCATAGTACACATTTAACATTATCAGATCTTTCTTTTCGTGGGCATTCAAATGAGGAATGGTGACCGGCACATTTAATACATCTCGCCTTACGACGACAGTACCTTTTAGTATGTCCATAGTCCTGACAGTTGGAGCACTGAGGTATGCTGCGTTTTGGCCGTGGTGGTTCAAATTTAATATGACAGTTAAGGATTCTTTTGATGTTATAAATTTCTTTATTATTATTTTTTGGCTGTAGTTCGATAACAAACATATCTAGTGGCTTCTTGGTTGACATTTGCTTAATATTCCAAATATTAGTAACCGTATGATCTAGAGCGGCAAGTGCTTCTTTGACGTTTTCAGTGTCAGTTGACGGGTGCATATGCTTTAATATTACTTTGAAATTCCTTTCTTGCTTCGGTTTATAAGTGTAGTACTCTGTACTTTTATCGTCCAATTCCTTCGTTATAATTCTGAATGATTCGCTTGATTGGGGTTGTATTTTTACTTTGTTGTTCTGTAAAACTTTCAGTGTGTATAATCCTTCTACTTTTTCATTCAGTAATTGAGTTAGCGGCCGTATATTTATAACATTGTCAACGAACAGTGGTGGAGGTTTTGGTTCAGTTTGTGGAGTTGGGCTTGGTTCATCCTGTACGTTTGCCAATTCTTCAAAAGAGTTCGACGTAGGCACGGGATCGCTAAGCCAATAGCTATTTAATATTGACTGCTTTAGCATAGTAAAAATAAATTATAAGTTATAGATTTTAGGTTCTCAGCTAGCAATTAGCGTATTTGTATAAGACTGTTTGTATGTATGTGTTATATCCCTACCAAATAAATATTTTATAAACTTACGTCTGTAGTTTTATTAAATGTTTAATAAACTTGTAACTTGTTTTCTTTTTTTTTTTTTTTTTTTTTTTATGTTTGACCCTGCCATAATGACTCTACTCTGCCTGATGGAAAGCATAAGCAGAATCCAAGAGTGATGGTCACCATACTGCGAACGCAGACAATGCAACAATGCAGCATCGTGACCCACACCATGGCGGGCTAGTGATGCTTTCGCATCATTGGGCCTCCGGTCTCGCACTCACCAACGAAACACGACAGCATGATCGCTGTCATTTTACGTTGATTTTCTGTGCGAGGGTAGTACCGCCCCGGTCGAGCCGGCCCGTTCGTGCTGAAATCAGCGTGGCTCTACTACCTTGATCAATGAATGTATGTACGTCTATCTGAGAAAAGAATCACACAGTCAATGCTCATGCAGTAACCACCGCATATAGGTATGTATTTAGGTCAACGCACAGTCCACTTACTTCTGGTAGTTTTCGGTCAAGGTCGGCCGCCTGTCTGACGCTACCCTTCAGTATATATGTAATCCATTTCAGGCGACATAAATGAAAAGTTTAAATAAGTATAGGATAGTGGCTAGTGCAGGACAAGTTTGAGATATCCTATTCTTATGATTACTATCGCTTCTTATCAACTTTTTCTTTCATATTAAATTTCAACACATATTTCTTAAGCTCTCAGTTGACTACAAAAATATTGGTCTATTACATAAATTGAACTAAAAGGAATAACATGCAAAATGTATCTTTTTAACAGGTGTGTATACCTTCAATTATAAATTTATATTATTATTTCTTTCATTGTTTTGAAAATATGTATTTAACTTATTTACTTCCAGTACAAAAGTGACCAAATTTTCAATAAAGACGCATAAAATAAAAAACTCAACTGCTTATGGTTATAGAATTTTGATTGTCAGTTATGTAACACGAAATTAATGTCTTGATTAATAATTGTTTATTTAATTGCATATAAGAACAAATTCTTTTCGTAAAATTAAATATATTTAGTTTTTATAACGGCTCTTCTAAAAGTTTAATGATATTATTAATTTACTGGTTTTTGACAAATGCTAGTTAAACTTCTGAACATAAAAGTGTACCGTGACTGCTATTTTATTTTAACTGAATTATCATGTCTCGTTCGGTGCAACCCGGGCGGGAACGCATTCGCAATGTGTGCTCAACACTGAATGCACGTCGCACAAAATCACAAGTGAATTGTCTTTTCACCAGTTTTATATACTTTCCTGAGTCAATATGTCTACCAAAATGCACTTTGTGAAATTTAACAACACAGTTTAGGTAGTGCGAACGGTTTATTGAGAACATCGTCAAATACTTAGGAACTTTGTTAAAGCCTCGTACAGTCGTACAACGAGATAAGCTGTGGCATTACTGTGTTTATATTGATGAACTTAAACTTAGTTATTTTTTCACGAACTGATAAGTGATAGAAACAAAAATGGTTAACTTTTTTATATATGCAACTGACGATTCCCTATCCACATGGGAAGTAGATTATTTTCATAGAAAAGGGTTAGAGACACTTCATATGTTCAAGGAAGAAGTCAAAGCTTTCCAAAATAATGCAGGAGGAAGTGAAAGAGATGACAAAGTAGTGTACCTTCACTGGAGCCATCGATGCATCCAAATGAAAGAAAAGGAGGTAGAAATAAGGTACAGAGAGAAAAATAGCGAAGGTACAAATACATTACCTCGTACACTGATCGAATGGATAGAAGCAAATGTAACGGACGATGATATAGTTCAGTTACTGTACGTTATCACAGATGGTGGAGTACGTCATGGTAATATCAGAGCTATCGATCGTTATATGATAATTAATTATGTAAAATTCTTCGTGTTCAACTCGGAAATTGACGACGTAGAAATGGCTCTGGTGAGTTGTTTCATTTGCAATAACATACGTTACAATGTGTACTTTAATGAACAGCAGGTACTCGACTACACTGATTTATCGAGCCCTTTCCAATATCGAGAAATAACTATCGAAAACTTCCATGAGAAACAGAAAATATTGAAGTCGTATATCAAACGAAAATATCTGAACAAATTGTCTACAGATGTATTGGCATTGGTGGAAATTGCGAACCTGAAGAGTTTACAAACACGCTTGTGGAAAGAGTTACGAGAAGACAAATATGGACGTCCCCGACCACTTCCACCACAGATAGACTTGAATGTGAAAGACAAGGAGACCTTCATCAATTTATTTAAAAATACCGTGTTTTATAAAACACTGACACATCCCAAACAATACAATGACAAACAAAGCATAGACAATTTCATTAACATTTTAGTGAACTTCATACACAACGTACAAAAGTCTCATAAATTTGATAAGTTTAAGTCAAACAGAAAATTTGTTCTAGAAACACACGGAGAGAACATTGCTGACATTTGTTATAACAACGTGGAAGAGATTCCAATCCCTGACATAATTTTGGCCAACGAGACGGGCGTCCCTGTTATTTTGTTGACGCACTACAATTTAATAGAAATGATTTTGTTCAAAAAAGGCCGAAAGATTCCAGCGCACTTCGAAAACTACACTACGTCATGTACTTCCGAGAAGGCACGCTCCCGCGCGACACGTCTTGTTGAAGCAGCGCGACTAACCAACATGTCACATTTCGCTCGGCTGAGAAAAACTGTGAATTTCCCACTGTTTTTATTCAATTATCCAGGTTTCAGTGAGTCTATTGAATATTATTACAATCTGGAATCATTCAAGGGTATGATCCAACATGGCATACAAACAGGGCCGCGCACGCGACGTACCTTCACCGGTGCCATCGTGCCACTTGAAGAGTTCGACGATTACAACGACTATATATTATCTTGCACATATTTTGCTGGGCGACGAGTGCCTTACAATAAAGGATTATTGTATTATGTGGTGTACAAAACGTGCGAAAGACTGGAATTCATTGAACCAAATGTTGTTGAATATCTGAAAGGATACGTGATGAAACGTATAGCTAAAACTAAATGTTTCTTGGGACTGAGTAAAATGTCTGTAGACGATCCGCTGATACAAGTGGATCTGACCACCGCCATCTGGTATTGTCTCGAATTGTCCTCGGTATTATTCAAAAACGATCCGAAACATTTCAGAAAAGAAAAGATACGTATGTACTGTCATTATTCAGATTACATGAAGGAGATCCTTGAATGGTTCCAATATGATGTAGATACGAAGTCGGTTGACGTACGAGCGGATATATTTAGAAATGTAAATAGACTGAAGCGTATAGGACGACGCCAAGATAAAATTAAGCATATTTTAGAGCAAATATTTAAGACGCAAGACGGGTATTTGGTATCTGAGATGGTAAATCCAGATAACATTTACAAGCTGAAACATTTAGAGCTGGACCATAACAAAGTGATCGATGAGAGTGTGTTGTCTGATGAAGTCGATATCAACAAGTTTGCGCATTTCATGGATTACGTTGAGACGACATTCGTGCCGGTGTGCAAGATGACTATGAGACCAAACTTTGTCACAGAAGATAACAAATCTTACTACGAAGAAGTGATCACAAAAGCAAAGAGAGTTGTCATAAAAGACGGCAATATCGCATGGGAACCTGTGGAGAAGTTGGATTTGACACGACTTTTATCTACTCATAAATTATTTATATCGAACGTAAAACAATTCTCAAACTACCCCACAATTGAGCAATTTAAAAGTTACGTGTTGAAAAAGAAAAGTTATTGCCAAGGGAAGCCAGTTATATTTGCTACAAATACGATGGAGATTATAGAATCAACGCATGCGTCGTATGAAAACACTGATATTGTTGTGGATCAGTTTAATAAAATATCAACCTCTTCAGCGAATAGGGCGGTCCGTATAGAGAAAGAGAATTCGTTGGATATAACTGAAGAGGAAATTTCGGATTTTATTAAAAAGTCGGAGACGTATATCGTGAAGAGACCTTTTCTATTCACGCCATTGATGTCAGAAGCTGGGCCTTCAGGAATCAACTGACAAGCCACTGTTTGATCTTCTTCAAGCACAGAAACCTTAAAAGAATAAATTAAAGACGAAAACTGCTCAGAAATCAAATTAATAAATTATAAGTAATATATTTTTAGTTCTTAGCTACCAATTGACATATTTGTTTGTATAAGACTATTTTTGGATATGTGTGTTATGAATAAATATTTTATTAACATACTAATATGGTTTTAATAATAAAATTTCGTTTACACGAAACAATGAAACAATTTGAGATTTTGATACATTGCATGTGTAGTGGTAACCGCATACCCACAACTATGCGGTTACCACTACACATACAATGTATTCTAAGAGCAATACATAGGTATCTACATATATGTATATCTGTATGTATTGAAGTCGTCGCACAGGTATAGTCTATTCGCTTACCTTACTTACTCATATTTTCACGTGCGGCAAGCCGACACAAAATCAAAGCAAGCAAGTATGATTGGTCAGTTTACGCCGTTGTATGAAATAATATATTCGTATTTCACAACACAAGCATAATGGCGTGCGGGGGCATCGACACTATATAAACGATTATATTCCCCATAGGTGGCATCCCGTAAAACAGTCAAAAGTCTGTACAGACTGTGTACAGACTTTTGACTGTTTTACGGGATGCCACCTATGGGGAATATAATCGTTTTCAAACCAGACAAATGGAAAAGGTAAATTATAGTAAAGAAAACTTAGATAGGATAAGGAATGCTGAAGGTCGTGGATGGGTAACTAGGATGAGTCTGTAGTAGTTTGAAGAGGTATTATTATTTCTATCTCTTTATTGGAGTACACTATGTTAACTAGTTATTGTACCTTTTGAAATAAAACAAACTAATAATATTAATACAAAAAGATTTACCTATATCTATACAAATAAATAAAATTGGAGTGTCTGTTTGTAATATTAAAATAACCGCTTTTTACTTAATGCATATGTATGTATACACGATACATATACCAAAAATGTAGTAAAAAAAATTTTTGTCTGACTCGACTAAAATCTTTATATATATAATTCTTCTGTGAGTGTGTATGTCACTGAACTACTCTCAAACGACTGGACCGATTTTGATGAAATTTTTTGTGTGTGTTCAAGGGGATCTGGGAATGGTTTAGATTCACAATTTTGTCCGCTGGACAATGTTTTTAAATTAATTTTTAATTTATTAGTAGTTATGGCAAAACGACGTTTGCCGGGACAGCTAGTATATGTATATATCTATACTTCTATACTAATATATAAAGCTGAAGAGTTTGTTTATTTGAACGCGGTAATCTCAGGAACCGCTGGTCCGATTTGAAAAAATATTTCTGTGTTGGATAGTACATTTAACAAGGAAGGAAGATAGGCTATATATCATCACGCTCAGACCTACAGGAGCGGAGCAACAATGAAGAATGTTACAAAAACGGGGGAAAATTGTCACGCTACGGGCAATAGGAGACGTAAACGAGGTTGCGTGGGTCGGCTAGTAATCTATACAAATAAATAAAATTGGAGTGTCTGTTTGTAATATTAAAATAACCGCTTTTTACTTAATGCATATGTATGTATACACGATACATATACCAAAAATGTAGGTAAAAAATTTTTTGTCTGTCTGTCTGTCTGTCTGTCTGTTTGTTCCGGGTAATCTCTGGAACGGCTGGACGGATTTTGACGGGACTTTCACTGACAGGTAGCTGATGATCCGGGGAGTAACTTAGGCTACTTTTTTTAGACTAACTTTGTCCCGCGGCGTTACTCGCGGTACAACATTAACCGCGGGTAACACCGCGGGGTTCAGCTAGTCTTCTTCTTATACTTATAAAATAGTAAGTCCTGACTGACTGACTGACTGATTCATCATCGCCGAGCGTAAACTATGATAGTTAGGGCTATGAAATTTGGTAAGTAGGATCCTTTTATTGAGTAGACACGCACTAAGAAAGGAATTTTGGAGTTTCTACCCCTAAGGGGGTGAAATAGGGGTTGAAAGTTTGCATGGAAGTTCGTCATTTTTTAAGTTAGAAACCTGAAACTTTACTTTTGAGCTGCTGACTAAAAATGAGTAAACACGTATTTCAGCGTTTTTGAAAGTTCAACCCCTAAGGGGTGAAATAGGGGTTGTCATTTCGTACATAGGTTAGTCTGGAAGTCCGTCATTTTTGAAGTTACAAACATGAAACTTTATTTATGTGTTACTGATTTAAAAAGAGTAGAGACGTATTTGAGCGTTTTTGGGTATTCTACCCCTAAGGGGGTGAAATAGGGGTTGAAAGTTTGTATGGAAGTTCGTCATTTTTTAAGTTAGAAACCTGAAACTTTACTTTTGGGCTGCTGATTAAAAATGAGTAAACACGTATTTCAGCATTTTTGAATATTCAACCCCTAAGGGGTGAAATAGGGGTTGCCATTTCGTACATAGGTTAGTCTGGAAGTCCGTCATTTTTGAAGTTACAAACATGAAACTTTGTTTTTGGGCTACAAATTAAATATGAGTAGATACATATGTAAGCGTTTCTGGATATTCTACCCCTAAGGGGTAAAATAGGGGTTGAAAGTTCCTATGGAAGTTTGTCATTTTTTAAGTTAGAACCATGAAACTTTATTTATGTACTACTGATTAAAGAACAGTAGATACGTATTTAAGCATTTCTGGATATTCTACCCCTAAGGGGGTGAAATAGGGGTTGAAAGTTTGTATGGAAGTTCGTCATTTTTTAAGTTAGAAGCATGAAACTTTACTTTTGGGCTACTGATTTTAAATGAGAAAACACGTATTTAAGCGTTTTTGGATATTCTACCCCTAAAGGGGTGAACTAGGGGTTGAAAGTTTGTACGGAAGTTCGTTATTTTTGAAGTAGCAAACATGAAACTTTATTTTTCGGCTACTGATTAAAAGTTAGTGGATACTTATTTAAGCGTTTCTGGATATTCTACCCCTAAGTGGATGAAAAAGGGGTTGAAAGTGTGTACGTAAGTTCGCCATTTTTTAAGTTACAAACATGAAACTTGGTTTATGGGCTACAAATTAAAAATGAGTAGATACGTATGTAAGCGTTTCTGGATATTCTACCCCTATGGGGTGAAACAGGGATGGAAAGTTTGTATGAAAGTTTGTCATTTTTTAAGTTGGAACCATGAAACTTTATTCATGTACTACTGATTAAGAAAGAGTAAAGACGTATTTAAGCATTTCTGGATACTCTACCCCTAAAGGGGTTGAATAGGGGTTGAAAGTTTGCATGGAAGTCCGTTATTTTTTAAATTAGTAACAAAAAACTTTAATTTTGGGCTATTGATTAAAATTGACTAGATATCTATTTAGAGTTTCTGCATATTTTACCCCTAAGGGGGTGAAATTGGGATTGATTTTTTTTATGGAAATCCGTCATATTTAAGAATACATAGAATTAAGAAAGGTGAAACTTTACTTTTGGGTTGCTAATTAAAAATGAGTAAACACGTATTTCAGCGTTTTTGAATATTCAACCCCTAAGGGGTGAAATAGGGGTTGCCATTTCGTACATAGGTTAGTCTGGAAGTCCGTCATTTTTCGAAATAGATGAATACTTATATCAGCATTTATGCGAATTCTGTTCCTAAAGGGGATGAAATATGAGTCAAATGTTTGTATGAAAGTTCTTTTAAATGGGCTATTGATCAAAAATAAAAAAATACGTTCAAAAACATGAATAAAGTACTGATACATACTTTTACACAGTTTTAATTAAATTCATATTATCAACGTCCACGCGAGTAAAGCCGCGGGCAACAGCTAGTACTTTCTATATGTTATACTAGTTGTTGCCCGCGGCTCCGCCCGCGTAAATGTCGGTTATCGCGGCAAATAGTAGCCTATGTGTTATTCTGATGTATAAGTTATATTACTGTAAAGTTTCATCCAAATCCGTTCAGTACTTTTTGCGTAAAAGAGTAATAAACATCCATCCAAACATCCATCCATCCTTACAAACTTTCGCATTTATAATATTTGTAGGATTAGCCAGACTAGCTGAGCCCCATGGTGTTATCCACGGTTGATGTTATACCTATATGAAAAAAAACAGAGAGACAGACAGACGGACGAAGAGAAAGACAAAATTTAAAAAAATATACATACCTAAATATACCTGTTACCTGTAAGAGAGTGCCTCCGAGCGATAAGGCCGGCAATTGTAGATAATTCTCTAATTTTATGTTAACCTTGGACTTAATGCGGTTCTGAATTATTAATAAAGAGATATATTATTATTATACTTTACTTTCATAATTCAGCATTCAGTGAAAATTGTTAATTTGTAACAGATAGCTGACCCACACAACTCTGCCTGTCTCCTATTGGTCGTAGCGTTATGTTATGCAGCGTGAACAAGTTTTTAACTACAAAACATACCTACGCAACCCAACCTTTAAAGGCAGACGCCATATGCTGTCGCAGGCTTTTTTTAGTACTTTTAAAGTTAGTACTTTTACACTTCTATCATGTATTATGTTTGCATAACTTTAACATACGCATATAAGTTATGAAAAAAAATGTTTTTCACTCGTTTTTACAATACTTTTCATTGATACTTTGCTCCTATTTATTCATAGTGTAATGGCATATTATGGCTTATAGTGTATAGTGTTCTCGGTAAAATGGCTATCCATCGGACTAGTAGTTCCTGAGATTAGCGCGTTCAATCAAACTAACAAATTTTTCAGTTTTATAATATTTTATAACACGTGGGCGAGTGCTTCGGCCTATATGGGGCCAACTCGACCAAAGTAATACCTCGGTGTTCCTTCCTGCGTATCTCAAAAATATTAATAACTATATTACTATTATTATTATACAAGGAAAATTGGAACCTTTTTCATCAGAATTCAAGGTAATAAGAACGATCTTTTGTTGTATTTTTAACAATAGCGGGTAAACCAACAATTGTTTTTCATTTCTTGACTGATGAAACAACGTATGTATATGAAACACTAGCTAGGTAAGACTGTGGCGCGAAACTAGTCTAACATGATAGTAGAACAAGCTACTCCTTATATCGTCAGCTATCTGCCAGTGAAAGTCCTGTCAAATCGATACAGCAGTTTCAAAAATGACTAATCTATCATCTAATATATAAAATTCTCGTGTCACAGTTTTAGTTGCCAAACTCCTCCGAAACGGCTTGACCGATTCTCATGAAATTTTGTGAGCATATTGAGTAGGTCTGAGAATCGAACAACATCTATTTTTCATCCCCCTAAATGGTAAGGGTCACCCATCCTTAAAAAAAAATTATGGCAAAACGACGTTTGCCGGGGCAGCTAGTATTAATATATAAAAACTGATGTAACTACCATATATACTTCATGTCTATTTCATATATATTACGCGCACCTCTGAGAAGAACGGTTCTTGGTGCTAATTCGCCATATGCTCGTTTTTGCAGGGCCATTAATGGTTGTAGTGATTGACCTAAACGTTGACTCCTTAAGTAAAGTAAAGTCTTGTTTACTTAAGAACCTTCCATATTAATGGCAACCGGAGTATGAATGTAAAATGTGAAAACATACTCACTCTATTTTTGTTATTATTGGGTTGTGTTTAGTTTCTTTTTTTTTATTGTTCATTTGTAACGTACGGTATAACTCTTTTTATGCATGCGGAGTTTACCTATAAGTAATTGTTACAGTATTGCTATTTCCTCTTTATGTACTTCTCTTTTTTACTTTGTTTTAGTATTGTGTAAACAATTGTTGGTAAACCAATAAAGAAAAAAAAATGTATTTTGTGAAAAGCTGTTAATTTGAAATTAGAAACTATATTTTTTTGTAAAGAGGCATAGCTAAAGTTGAAACGGTCTTATTGCTCTTTCAAATTGAAAAAATATTTTAGTCTTGGATATATCCAATTTATCGATCCCCGCGGTGTTAGCCGCGGTAAGACAAAAACCACGGGCGACGCCGCGGAACGAAGAAAGTCTAAAAAAAGTAGCCTCAGTTACTCCTTATATCATCAGCTACCTATCAGTGAAAGTTCCATCATAATCGGTCCATTCGTTCCAGAGATTAGCAGATAGCTGACGATATGACAGACAGAGACAGACAGTTTTTTTTTTTTTGGTATTTTACCGTGTTTACATTCATATAAATTTTATTTGTATAGAAGAAAAAGAATAACATAACGCTACGACTAATAGGAGCGCAGCAGCAATAAAGTATGTTTCAAAGACGAGAAAAACTCATTAGTATTTCTTTAAAGTCGGGAGACTTACCGTGAGAGAGCTACGCTTCGGCATGAATGGACCGGCTCGACCGGAGTGATACCACGGCCTCACAGATAACCGGTGAGAAATAGCGCTTGCGCTGTGTTTCACCGAGTGAGTGAGGATACCGGAGGCAAACCTGTCCCCACATCCCTTTCCCAATAGTCGGCGACGCACTTATGACGCCTCTGGTGTTACGGTCGTCCATGGGCGGTTGTAATCGCTTAGCATCTGGTGAAACGTCTGCTCGTTTGCAACAAAAACGGACCCTGACGGGACCCATTTTCAACCGAATTGCCTCACGTGTAAAAAGCATCCAACCATCACGGCAGTACACTTGAAAATAAGTCGTACATCTTTTAAATATACCTAAGCGTCTTTAGAGTTATGTCATTAGAAAGAAGGCTTCGGGCTACTATAATATGCTGACTAGACAGATTGGTATATATAGGGTACTGACTGACCCACGCAACGTCGTTTGCGCCTTATATTGCCCGTAGCGTGAAAATTTCCCCCGTTTTTGAAACATTCTTCATTGTTGCTCCGCTCCTATTAGTAGTAGCGTGATGATATATACCCTATAGCCTTCCTCGATAAATGGACTATCCAACACCGAAAGAATTTTTCAAATCGGACCAGCGGTTCCTGAGATTAGCGTGTTCAAACAAAGAAACAAACAAACTCTTCAGCTGTATATATTAGTCTAAATTGTTTCAAGCGTTCCGTCTCTTGGCAGTGAAGTAGTCCTGCGCAGTTAGCTTAAGTCGGCTATTACGACACCAGTCGGATGAATATCGAGTAGTGGCATATTCCTTCCGTCACCCCAAAGACTATTTATTTGAGAATTGAGTTGAATACTATAGGTGCGTGTATCGATTTTTGGTAGGGAGAAATGTAAGGGTTCGCGTCACCGATGGCCATGACAGTCCCGTGACCTTCTACGCCAGACTGTGACGCACAGGGTACTTAGCATACAGGCCTGCGTTTATGTACGTATGTACTGTATCAATAGGTACATGTAATAAAATCGTAACTGGCCGCTGTCTGTACAGTACATGGCAGATAAGAAAAACTATAAATATATTAGTTGTTGTTGTTATCGCGGCAAATAGTAGCCTTTGTGTTATTCTGATGTATAAGCTATATTACTGTAGAGTTTCATCCAAATCCGTTCAGTAGTTTTTTCGTGAAAGAGTAACAAACATCCATTCTTCCATCCATACTTACAACTTTCGCGTTTATAATTTTAGTAGGATTTATGAATGTAATAGAATTCAAAACAATGATGATTAGAATTTTTGTCTATTTCTCCATGTGTCTATTGTCTGTATGTTTGTACATGTTAATCTCAGAGACGACTTAACCGATTTAAATGCGGCTTTCACTAATGGGCAAAAGCTATATATTTTTATCACACTAATATTATAACGGATAATGTTAGTTTATTTGTTACGCTTTCACGCGATAACTACTTAACCGATCATCATGAAACTTTGTACGTATATTCTTGAAAGTATTAGAAGTACCATAGGATACTTTATGCGAGCGAAGACGCGGGCGAAAGCTAGTATAGCATAAATAAAGTCACTGTCCGTTCTCTTTACGCTTAGATCTTCCAAAGGACGCAAGGAATTAGAATCAAGAAGATGGTTTATATCCATACTATTATTATTATATATTCGAAAGTAGTTCTCTCGGCTGAACCGCTGCACTGATATATATGAAATTTGTCATGAAGATACTCTTATTCTTGTGGAAGGACAAAGGCTACTCTTTACCGCAAGCGACATACAAGCGGGCGGAGTTGCGATCAAAACCTAGTATATAAACATGGATATTATAGTAGAAAAAAATCGGAGAATTTCAATAATTGTTTAGTGTGTTCTTGTAAAACATGCATAATAATAATGAACACAAACACAAAAATTATTTATTTAAGCACTATGGAAGACTTACAGCTACAAAAAACAGTATAATAATATTGTAGTAAGCTGACAGCCAATTACAAGTCTCCGCTTATAAAAATACTAGCTGATATTGTTGTACCGCGAGTAACGCCGCGGGACAAAGTTAGTCTTAAAAAAAGTAGCCTAAGTTACTCCCTGGATCATCAGCTACCTGCCAGTGAAAGTCCCGTCAAAATCCGTCCAGCCGTTCCAGAGATTACCCGGAACAAACAGACATACAGACCAAGAAGCAATTGCTCCGTGATACAGACAGACAGACAGACCGACAGACAGACAGACAAAAATTTTTTTAACTACATTTTTGGTATATGTACCGTATATACATACATATGCATTTAGTAAAAAGCGGTTATTTTAATATTACAAACAGACACTTCAATTTTATTTACTTGTATAGATGTATAGATATCAGAAAACTAAACTGCAAACATCGCTGCACACTTAATGAATACACACACTAGCAATATTAAAGAAATCAAATTTGATTTGTTTAGTGTCTGAGCTTGTTACAAGATATTAATGGCTATTATGTACTCAGCTTGAATCTTCTCAATTGTTACTGCTAAAAAAGTCAAGGCTTAAGCGCCTTCTGACTGAGGACACACTTGTTTGAAAAAGATCAAAGCCATGCTGCTCGCATATCGTGTTGATGTGTTTACTTGCACGCAGTACAAATGAATTCTGCCTGTAGTTTACCGACGCATGAGGTACATATAGTGGTGGCTTATAACGTAGTGATTTACTAGGGACATTGAGATACAATTTAGATAGCATAGCCGGGCTATTGATCTGATTATTTAAAACTTTCAATAGGTATACACAGTCGGCTATTTCACGACGACGAATTAAGGGTAAGATGTGATATCTTTTGCAGAGTTCAATGTAATTATCGGACTTGTACGGCACTTTCTGATGATAGCATAAATACTTAATAAATTTCTTTTGTATGCTCTCTAGTCGATCAATATAAATCTGGTCATGTGGATTCCATATTTCGTACGCATACTCCAGGTGACTTCTAACGTAGGAACAGTAAAGTATTTTCAAGGTTTTAGCTTGAGTGAAGTTTTTAGATAATCGCATTATGAAACCTAATGATTTATAAGAGACTATTTACACTTATGTATCGCTGGACGAAAATTTAGATTTGGATTGAGCTACTGAGCTCGCCTTTGTACATAATGTACACACCTACTTAATATTACCCATCCGCAAGTAACTCCGTCGCTTGTAAATAATAAATGAAAATGAAATTAAACTACAAATTTGAATATGCTTCATTTACATAGTATAAGATAAAGTCGCTTGCGTAATATGTACGTTTAGTTCTTTAAACTGCTCAACCAATTTTAATGTTATTTTCAGCAATAGATAGAGTGATACAAGAGGAAGGTTTAAATGTTTAATACTTGCATATTATAGTAGGCTAGCCAACCCACGCAACCTCGTTTGCGTCTCCTATTGCCCGTAGCGTGATAATTTTCCCCCGTTTTTGTAATATTCTTCATTGTTGCTCCGCTCCTGTAGGTCTTAGCGTGATGATATATAGCCTATAGCCTTCGTCGATAAATGGGCTTTCTAACACTGAAAGAATTTTTCAAATCGGACCAGCGTTTCCTGAGATTGGCGTGTTCAAACAAACAAACAAAGAAACAAACTCTTCAGCTTTATATATTTGTATAGATAGATGAAATCCGAGAATTTCAGACCTCCGTGTGAAGCCAGGCGCTAGTAATAATGTAATTAAACCCTAAATATTTAACTTTGAATTCCTATTTCTTTGAAAATGTAATGCAGGTATTTTAATAAAATACTAGCAGAGTCGACGATCTTCGTACCGCCATATTTATATAACATATCTGTCTTAACTTCCCATATGCAGGTACCTTCTACAGTCGCGGACCAAAAAATTGACTTTTCCCGTTATCCTGTAGTTTTCCTTGTACACAAACCTTGTCCTAACAATAACGAATACATAAAAATAAATATTTTGGTGCTGGTGATCGAAAGCTATGCGCGTACTTTAATTTCGGCGATTTATTTTTACATCTATACAAATAAATTAAATTGGAGTGTCTGTTTGTAATATTAAAATAACCGGTTTTTAATAAATGCATATGTATGTATAGACGGTACATATACCAAAAATGTTGTATTTTGATTTCTATTTACATATGCATTTAATGCATATGTAAATAGAAATCAAAATACAACCAACTTTATAGCCAACTTTAAATTTATAATTTTAAAACACAAATGCCATGAACTATCGATTTTATTTTGTAGGTAGCCTGAGTTTTAATTTCCTTTATGTGTCTGTTTGTTCTTTGTTAGTTAATTTGTATTACAAATCTTTTTAACATTAGCATTTTTAACATTATTTAACATTAGACAGACAAAAATTATTTTAATTACATTTTTGGTATATGTACCGTGTATACATACATATGCATTTATTAAAAACCGGTTATTTTAATATTACAAACAGACACTCCAATTTTAGTTATTTGTATGGATAGAATCTATACTAATATATAAAGCTGAAGAGTTTGTTTGTTTGTTTGAACGCGCTAATCTCAGGAACAACTGTTACGATTTGAAAAATTCCTTCAGTGTTAGATAGCTCATTTATCGAGGAAGGCTATGTCTATCATCACGCTTAGACCAATAGGGGCGGAGTACCAATGAAGAATGTTGCGAAAATGGGAGACGTAAACGATGTTGCGTGGATCAGCTAGTTTTACATATAGGTTTGTGTTAGTTTTCCTTAACTCCTTAACATCGGCTAAACTTATTTATTTACAATAACGACCAAATGGCAGTTATTGTTTTGTTTATGAACAACTGCTTACGGTGACAAAATCCTCATAATTTTTATTGCGAAACCCAAGCGGAATCAGCCCCAGAGTTGTCAGTAAACTGAACTGTGAAGAAGTTACAAACATAACACACTCACAAACTTTCGACTTTATATATTAGTGTGATGTGATGCTGATTACTTTGTCTAAGATTAGCCAATGACACACGAGATTTTAGGCGTTAACGAGACCCAGAAAGAAAAACACTTGCAAATTGACATTTGTTAGTTTACTGACAACTAGGCATTGGAGGCGTAGTAAAACGTTGACATGACAATTTAACTACCTACTTATATTGTAGCACATTAAAGTGTAACAGATAGACATAAGCTAATCTTTACTACGATGACTGACATACACGCGGGCAGAGCCGCAGGCAAAAGCTAGTAATATGTATCTATATCCTAACAAAGTAATGACCATTTTATCCTACTAAAATAATAAACGCGAAAGTTTGTAAGTATTGAAGGGATGGGTGTTGTTACTTCCTCACGCAAAAACTGCTGGACGGATTTGGATGAAACTTTACAGTAATATAGCTTATGCATCAGAATAACACATTGGTTACTATTTGCCACGATAACTGATATATACGCGGGTGGAGCCGCGGGCAACAACTTACATAAATACACAATTTATGTATCGGATATGCTTAACACTATTTGTATTTAATTTAAGAATATTATTTTTTCTCTCACAGTGCGTCTGTGGACCTATCAAACCTGTGTGGAGTTCGGCTGGTACCAGACCACGACCAGCACCCGCCAGCCTTTCCTGTCTACTGTACCATTGGAATATTTCCATCAGATGTGCAAGGATTTCTTCTCCGGCCAGTAAGAAATCACCAACTTTTGATTTTATGACATACTATCTACCCCGACTGACTTCGTTCTGTCAAAAGATATTGGCCTGCTGCAGTCCATTGAAAAAATAAATAAGTGTTGTTTTTACGTTTTTTCTTTGCATAAGAACCTTCCTTGTGCCTTAACAAAAAAATCCGAATCGTTCGAGAAGTTCTCGAGTTTTGCCCTTAGTTTACATTTGGCGATTGTTTTTTTTTATAAAGACAGACCAGCTAATAATACAGCTTCGTCGTTCAATAGCATATAGTCTTCTCCAATAACATGGTTATCCAATACTAAAATAAGCTAAACCCGTCTAGGACCAGTCAAAATAATGAGTAAATTCGTTTATTCCAGGATCAATGAAAGCTTGCTCCGTTCAGGAATCCGTCGTACAAACCTCTTCTTTGGTGGGTGGTACCTCCCAGACCGCGTGGTGAGCGTGGTGGGCGGCCACGACCCTTGGAGCCCCATGGGACCTAGGGCCTCGGATGCACATTCTCAGGCAACAGTCCATGTCGTCCCTGAAGTTTCACACTGCATGGCTATAGGGTAAGGCTGTTTCAATAATTTTTTTTGAAGACAAACTCAGCCAAAGGTTTGAGATCAGATTAGAAATTTAATCTTTAGAGGGCTTCGCACTTACATGCACTGGCTCGACCTGAGTGGATACGGCTTCACAAGTTTATTGACATTGATTAAATTGGTTCGGCTTTTTGAAGAAAATACCATAGTTTTGAAACGGCCTATCTATACAGATGGCATAGGAGCCCCAGCTATTATATTACCTAACCGGCATGAGTCAAGATCAATGACCTGAAAGCTCGACACAACCGCCAGCATAACATTTGGGTAGACTGTAGAAACACTTAAAATCACTGGAAAGATACAAAATATGAACTAATATAACTCAAACTAAGATAAAAAAAACGAAGTGAAACGAAAGAAGACAACAAACGTAATTGTAGCATCAATCCCAGACAAATTTGTCATTTAAATGAACTAAAACTGTGTTGTAAGACCTTTTCACATATCTATATACATACAATAACCAAAAGCTTTCGGTTAGTTTGACAAAAAGAGTCTTCAAGACGTTGAATCCTGGAAAGTTACTTCCAAAAAGCTTTCATCAGTAAATCTTCATTCCTAAAACTTTTGCATATTTTAATCTCAGATCAAAAAAAAAGGATTTCAATCTCCAAATTTAAATTTGTGCAATGTTTAGCTGCCAAACTAGCGGGGGTGACATCATGATAATGATGTCATCGACATCGCTAAAATAGTTCGATTGCTCATTCGCTGCACGACTGCAAACAAGTTCAAGGTTATACAGAATTCTCTCTTTTGTAAGAGAATTATAATTATCTGTCAAGATAGAAAAACATAGTATCCGATATATAATATGTATCCTCGATTGTGAGCATTGGCAGCAGTGGCAGCTCACTTGTACCCTCCGTGCGTATCATCGTTATCATCAATAGTCTTTTACAGTCCACTGTGAAACATAGCCCTCTCGTTAGAAAAAAGGTTTCAGCCATGCTGACCAGAGGGGTTGGTAACTCAGATCAAATAAAAAAAGGTAGATAAAAAAATTTACATTTAATTGCAGAGAATTTGATTTAGATTTTTTTATAATATTTCTGTACCTAGTGGCGTGTTCAGTAAAAGCAAATAAAAAAATGTATTCATCCTGCCTGCCTCGTTGGTCTCGCGGTTCGCGTGGGCGCCTGTTGATCGTGAGGTCTCGGGTTCGATACCCGGGTCGGACCAAATGTTTGTATGATCTACAAATATTTGTTTCGGAGTTTGGGTGATTTCTATCTATTCTATATTTCTATCTATGTATGTATTTCCAAAAAAAACTATATATGTATTTGTATCAGTTGTCTAGTACCCATAACACAAGCTTGGGACTAGATGGCGTTTTGTGTTAGATGTCCGAAATATTTTTTGATTTATTTATCCACACAGATCAAACAAGTAATCCCTGTTTTAACCCACTCGGGTAAAAGAAACAAGTTTACCAATGTTACACGTCTATTTTCCAGGTCAACTGGCTCCACAAACATCGAAGAGTTGGAGAGAACTAAGAAACAGGTTCTAGAAGAAATGGAAAGCTTCCTGATCTTCGGAGAACTTATGAATCCAACTGTATCGGCTGCTGTGACTGCGCGGGGCTCCATTCTGCTCTCAGTCATTGCTATTTTTTATTGTCTAATCAATTAAATAGGATTTAAATGTATTTTTTTATAGTCGACTTGTAGTATAGCTTTTTTACAGATGAAGTTTTAGCCAAAACTAGTTTTACCTAAAGCTACGCTAAACTGATTAAGTCATAAACTGTGTTCAAATATAACTTAACCAATTAAAAATGAATTTGAATGATGCGCTAGTGATAGAAAATGTTTTGCAAAAGATTGTACGCGAAAATAAAATATTTCAAGAAGTTTGCAGTTACAATTGATGTTAGTCTAAGAAAACAGGTCAGGCAAAACTAGTTTTAACTAAACAATTATTATATACTAAGACAGTAATATATCTATTATAATACAAGAGAAATAAAACAAGCAATATGTTTATTTTCTTAAATTGCCCTTAATCTAAATAAGCGTAATTTTTCGAAATACCTACAATCATTAAAAAATACATTATACACAGCTTATATTATAGAAAAAGGCTTGAGTTGTCCAATTGGCCAAATTGTTAATTGAAGGATTTGATTTACTAACCAATATTAACTTTAACCGTAGGAGAGCCACGCTTTGGCAAGCATGGGCCGGTACGAACGGAGTGATACCACGATCTCACCGGTGTGAAATAGCGCTTGCGCTGTGTTTCACCAAATGAGTGAGGATACCGGAGGCCCATACACCAACCCGACCCCCCATCCTCCTCCCCAGCGCCCAAAGGTCGGCAACGCACTTGTGCCGCCTCTGGTGTTGCGGTAATCACTTACCATCAGGCGACACCTCTGCTGTTGCGGTAATCACTTACCATCAGGCGACACCTCTGCTCGTTTGCCGTCTATTCCTTTAAAAAAAAACACAAACACTATAATGTTAAGTGGAGCAAACCGCAAAGTGTTAGTGGAAAACTCAAATTTTGACACGAAGCACAAACCACTTTAAATATAGTTTTATGTATATTTCGCATTCATTTTGTAATCACTTGAAACAAATACCTACAGAGAGCATTATATAACATTATTAATGTAAACAGTCAATCTAAAAGCTGCAATCAACTACAGTCTGGCCTTGAGAACGCAATTATAAACATCGCGTCTGTTTTCTGTATAACTGTATTATATCTGACTTTCGTCCCCTGATTTACCCCCTTAGAGGTGGAATTTCAAAAATTCCTTTCATAGTGCTCAATTACGTTATATAAAGAAACTAAATGCAAAATTTCAGGATTCAAGGTTCAGCGGTTTGGGCTGTGCGGTGGTCTGTGGGTATGTCAGTCACCTTCCTCTTCTGTATATACAGATTAATGTAACATAGGTAGTTTTCCAATTATAGCACTAGAGCGCATTATGCGGCATAATGCTTAACGACTAACGTTGAATGTTTCAACTACAGCAACGCTTCGCACAGTCGAGCACTCTCAAAAGCAGTGTTTTCGCTTAATGCGTGCAATGGACGCCAACTCAGTGACAGGAAATTAACAAGTGTTTTTTCTTTAAGTTGACATTGATCCGAATGTTTTATTTATATTATCTTTAGTAACATTATTTATTGTTGACAAAATTTTTAAAGCTTTCATTGCGTTGTAGGTTTTTGAAAATAATCAAAGTTAATTCAACCTGTGTTAAAAAAATTAATATCAATATGAATGAAGGTACAAGCATTGATTTTTTTTATATTCCACATTTAAAATAAATATTCGTAAATAGTTTTCAACCAATTATTATGTATACCACTTTATTTACACATTAAGAGGTTATTGCTAACTCTATAATATTTTTTTTCAATACTGTACTTAGCGCACTCTACTGGTGCATTTGAAAACTAATTCACGTTCCAATTAAGCTTCAGCATAATTCAGCATTGTGCGCCACTGAGTCGCACTATGCTTTGTAATTGGAAAAGTACCATATTGACTGCACGTTTGGCTTAGTGGCTTAGCGGTCGCCACGCCGCTTTCTACTCCGCCACGTGTCGTGGTTTCAAAACCCACATGGTACAACAGTTTGTGTGATTGGCAAATTGTTGTTCTAAAACGAAATGTTTGTATGATCTGCAAATATTTGTTTCAGAATTTTGGTGTTTTCTATGTATAGTACCTAGTCCCTACGTAAATCTACAAGGTCAAGGGCTTTGCCGCTGTAGGGTCAGCACCGACTGATGGAGTGCCGGCAAAGAGACTAATTCATTAACAATATAAATTAATTAAATGAAATAAAACTCACCGAAAAAATATTTTTATTTCGTTGCGTCAACTACAGTTGTATTCTAAAGGACTTTCAATTGTTGACAAAAAGTTGAATTTCAATACAATTAAGTCTCTTCACCGCCACTTCGTCCATCGGTGCTGATTATTAATAGATTATGATGAGACTATGATGAGATGTTATAACTATTTCTGTATTGTCGTGGGTTCGGATGATATTGACCCCGCCCTTACGCGACGGCGACGGTTCGCTCTTAAAAAACATATAAATGCTCCGATATCTTCTATAAAAAACATCAATCACCGACATAACGTCATCTAGTTTCAAACTAAGCAGAGCTTGTACTAGACAACTCAATGATTAATTTAGTCTCCGTTCAAACCGCGTCGCATGAATAGCGCCTTAATGTAGATCCTACACCTACCATTAAGGTTAAGGTTCAGATTTTCTACGTAGATATACTTTATGCAATCTTCGCTAGATGGCGTTGAAACTGCGCGCAAGTCTCGCACTCACATTTTTATAGAAAAACTAGCTTCTGCCTGCATATCCTTCCACAAGAATCAAAATATCTACGTTCGGTGAAGCGGTTTAGCCGTAATCGTGAAATCGTAACAAAGGGATAGACAGACAGATAACTTTCGAATTCATAATAATATAGTATGGATTGGAAAGATTAGATTACAAATACCACATTTTATTATTTAGTTTTTATTGCAATGAAATATACATACAAAGTTAAGCATTATAATGTACAATTTCTTATAAGCGTTACATTGTGTACATACATACAAACATACAAATACAATGGATGGGATTCTCTTGGTCTAACTCTACTATAGGTACGCTATGGTATTAAATATATGTATAATTACTATATATATAAATGTATATGTTCACCTATATATCGTATATCCGCTTCATACATAACAGTAATATTATTTTAGACATCTGACACACAACGCCATCTAGTCCCAAACTAAGCAGAGTTTGTACTACACGCTATCTCTCTCTAGCTGATTACGAGACCAAAATATTAACAATCTAATCCATATTACGAGTTTTAAGTAAAAAAACTGTTGAATTCGTAAAATTAAAAAAAAACATTAGTTATATAAAATAATAAGTTGATATATCTTACACGTGGACATTTGAACCCAAATTAGGTAAACTGCTAATAAGCATGTTACCGTCAGATTGTCAAAATCGTTAGATTGTAAACTGTCGAAAGATTGTGAACCGTAACATGCTGCTTACAATTTAACGTATTATTTTTAGTTATATTATAATTTAGCGAAGTGAAATCGTCAAATTGTAATATGGTTGGCGACGGATCGCATCTGATTGGTTAAACAGCAAACGTCCCGCGCCGCCATATTTGTTTGTTAATTCATTTATTGCCGAGTGTAAAGTATTTTTATTATTATTTATTATAAAAGTTCTAAGTAAACTTTACGCCCATAGAAAGGCATATGGTAAGACCGACCAATCAGCGATTCGGCGATTCATTAGGGTTCCGTATTTTATATACAGATAGGATAGATGACTGTTTCGTAAATAAATACCGATGCCCCCTTCATTAAAACGAATATTACAAAACATCTCGGCAAATATAATTATAACAGCTTATCATTTTTACTATTTTTTTAATGAAATAAACATTATAATTTAATGCTCAATTGAGTAGTCTAAAACAGTGACGTCACAAGCTAGTTCTTGGTACATTTTTCATACAAAGTTATCGTTTTGACAGATGATAAAAAGTAACTGATAGGAGCTGAGCAGGATTGTAAAGAGTCGCGGATGAAGTTACGTGGCTCAGCTAGTGTATTTATATTTCTAAATACATGTTATAGATAAATTACAGCCATAGACAGAACAAATGAATCACACAATTACTTGTCTTAGATGGGAATAGAATCCACTTCTGAGTTAGAAGTCAGGAATACTAACCGCAAGACCAATTCCGTCTAATGTCTTCAATTTAATGATATCTATAGTTCACCAGGGTCCAGTTACACGACTTATTAAGTTTCTAGGATAGTCACTACACTCAAATTTCTTTTGATATTGTGGAACTAAGTTCGTGATAATTGTTGACATCTCTCAAACTGGTACTCGTATATTAGGTGAAATAAAAAAAAAACTATCTCTGAATGAAATGAAGGTTCATTTTTGAGAATTTTTTATTATACATAGCTAAGTTGTGGATACAAAACCAAAAAATATTTGATGTGATATTAAAGTATCCGAAATA
This sequence comes from Spilosoma lubricipeda, assembly GCA_905220595.1. NCBI lineage: Eukaryota > Metazoa > Arthropoda > Insecta > Lepidoptera > Erebidae > Spilosoma > Spilosoma lubricipeda. The sequence goes on along the minus strand of HG992300.1, from coordinate 12,650,603 downwards.
ATATTTTTCCTGTATGATGAATAGCTAATTATAGAGAACACAAATAAGATTTACTTACCTATTCTCATGGGGTGCGAAGTGCAAACCTTAAATACCGAATCTGGCCAGCCTATAATAGGTTTATGTACCGGTAATTACTGTATTTCCAGACGAGAAATTAGCACAACAGTTCGAACCGGAGCGGACCAGACTGTATTACAATATTTTTATCACTTCGATATTTCTAATTAAGTTTGAAAAATAAAATGTTGTACATGTTTAAATAAATATTTTTATAGCTTCACCTAAAACACTTTAAAAATAAATACGGATAAAATATAATCAACGCCGAGATACGTACGTTGTTTACTACTTTGTAGGTACATATGACCATTGCTATATTAATACAAGCTGTTTAAAATATATTGCTAGAACAATAATGATGAAATGCTCTTAAACTTAAAACACTATCGATGAATCTTGACTTAGGTACTCTAATCGTTACTTTCTCTCCCAGATTCATCCATTAAAAAATATCCATGACCGTCCATTCTTATCTATCTCTCCTTTTGCATGTATTTCCAAATTTCCTTCAAACATAGGATATTAAAGTGTGCTGATTACTTTAATGTGCTTGTTCTCTTATGTGATTGGTATAATGATGTAAGACTTTGCCCAGCGCTTCAGCGATACAGGTGTATGCAAGGAATAAATGGTTTTAACTCAGATTGTGAGAAGTTTGTCAATAAAGCTGTGCCGTGTCACGGTGGCCCTTCAAAGTGGTGACTTGACCAGAGACATCTAATGACAATATCATTTTTTAGTTTTTATTATCTTAAAATATTCATTTAGCTCATTTTAACAGACTTTGGTACTATTTTAGAAATATATAGCTCGGTCTATATCAGTAACTTTGAAAATTAAATATAGAAGATTATTTTACTATTTACTGAAATCAGACAATCACTCTTATCTTTACTAATATTATAAATGCGAAAGTTTGTAAGTATGGATGGATGGAGGTTTGTTACTCTTTCACGCAAAAACCACTGAACGGATTTGGATGAAACTTTACAGTAATATAACTAATATATCAGAATAACACATAGGTTACTATTTGTCGCGATAACCGACATACACGCGGGCGGAGCCGCGGGCAACAACTAGTCCATTCCATAAAACCGTGTTTAAAACATTAGAGACTTAAAATATTTAGTTTGATATTTTTAGCTTGATTCACTCAAACACATAAGTATGATATGAGATGATATGATATAGGATAGAAGTGTACGTCAAGAGTTTAAAAGAGAAATTCAAAATCCACTAGTGAATTTTCCGAAAGAAATTAAAGCCAAATAAAACTATGTTGAATCAGTATATGCTGAATCAATACATAAGTCTGCTTACAGGCTTGTCACTTCGCCCTTTCCGTAAGGAAAAGCGATAAATTGTGTTAACATCCATCAAAAATTGTATCCACTAAACATTGGCATTTGAAAACTACTTACGTGTTATAAAAGCGTATCAAATTTTCCGCTAGAGTATAATTTAAACAGCTTATATCGCTAACTTCAACTAATATGGCATAACAAAGGTAGATACACTCTTACCCCCTTTCGGGTTCCGTATCAGCTCTATTGTTTAAGTAACCCTAAAAGTCCTTCAACTAAAATTTAAATACAGATATATAAAATGTTAAAATTTTATGTTAAATTCCAATAATAGTGTGAAGTTTTTATAAAACCAAAATATCAACACACGACATTAAGTCCGGATTTGAAAAACCGGATTTTAAAAAAATACACCAATTCCGGTATATTTTTTCGGAAATCCGGTATTGGTAGTAGAGCTACTAGATGTTATTCAAAACGTTAACCACCCTATTGGGCTACTATACCACGATTTACTTGAATGTGGCTATTCTAATACACTAGACACAATCCCATAGTTTTGTCCAATCGTGTTTTCTCTCCATTCCATAGTTACCAATTAGTTAATTTTTATAATTACTTGCTGAACAGCAAAGTTATTTGTTACTGTTATTATTTATTAATTAATAAATTTAGTTTATGTCCACTTTAAATACGTTTTTATTGTAGTTACCTTAGTACGCCTTATTTTAAGGTCATGACGTAGATATAAATATCGCAAGCACGATATACCATACTGTAACTGACAAATTAAAATAAAAAAATAACCTTTAAAGCTGGTATTTGTAAGAGAGAGTGTAAGGAACAAAAAAAAACACGTTTTAGGATATTTTTAAAATCAATATTATCAAGCATAAAATTACTTGTTAACTGCACTTGTTAACTGTAGTTCGGGTTTAAATTTATTTAAATTTTTAGTTTTAACATATGATTATTATTTTAGCTCATAAAAAGCAAAAATGGGACTAAATAAACAATCCGAATCTCATCGTTTTGTGTACTAATTCTCAAACACTAGGGTCCCAGTCCAAGTTCACACGGTAGTCTTTGAAATGTTTACTCCATTATAATATAGATGTATGACACATATATATTATATATAAGCCTACCTCTTGAATAACTCTATCTATTGTTGAAAACTGCATTAAAATCAGTTTAGTGGTTGTGGAAAAGATCTAAGCGGACAGACAGCGAAAGCGATTTCATTTGTACTATGTAAAGATTATACAAGTAATGTCGTGTGTTGTTATTTCCAACTCCATCAACGCTAAGCAAAGATGAGTTTGTATAATCTACTATTGGTTATATTAATATACAATTGCCATATCGCCATTTTTATAGATACAATAAAATATATATTGTCTCATAATACTTGTTTTTAGTGAATTCAACTACAAATAAGCATTCAATATTAACGATATTACCTGTGTTTTATATTTTAATATCAACGAGAAACAAGTGCCTATAACTTTTTCAAACTACTTAAAATATTTTATCAAGTGTCGAGCAAAACGTATTTACAGAAATCAAGAGAAAGAATCGACTAAAGATAAACATTTTATCTAAAAAAGAGAATAAATATTTTTCCAGTATTTTATAAACCATTTTTTTCATATTTTTGTATAACAGTACGAATAACATATATTTTGACATGATTTTTGTAAGTTGCTTTATATATAATATATATATTGTGAGTTAAAGTATGTTTGTCTTTTAATATTCGAAACAACTATTTATAATTGCAATACAATTCTCTAATAACAACAACTTTAAAATATACGAAAGCTAAGAATATGAAGAGACAATGAAACATGCATAGGATGATTTAACTATAGAAAGAAAATAAAAAAATAAAACATTTTTATACACAAATCATATATAATTATACATTATGGTGGTCACTTACGCTAAGCTCTACGATTATTTACATCAACATTTAACATAACTTAATCTTTGCTGAAACATCAAATATTTAGACAAAAAAAAACGAAAATAACTCATCTAATAATCACAATATTACTTACGTATGGAATAATAAATCTTTTTAATACTAAAACTCAATGCAGTACTTACAGTTGTATACGAAAACAATATATAATAATCGTTATTATTACAATATATAATAATTACTATCGCTACAATATATAATTATTATTATTACAAAATATACATGTTTGTCGTGTGCTGGGTTACATGAAATACAAAAATATTGTTATTGCGACACGGACACGTGCCGAGAGTCCGACGCGTCCGTTGCTGGGCGGGAGCTGGGCCGGAGCTGGGCCGGAGCTGGGCCGGAGCTGGGCCGGAGCTGGGCCGGAGCTGGGCTGGAGCTGGGCCGGAACTGGGTCGGAGCTGGGCCAGCCAACGTGTCGCGAGTTAGTTCCGTCATAAGGCGTCGCAGTCAGTTGTTACATGTGTCAATGTGATCACCCCCCGTTGCTCGGATGCTCCTGTTGACGATTTTTTACTGTTAATCATTTTTATTGTGTTCCCGATTTACAAGATAAAAATAACGTTGTTATTCATGAATATACAGTAAGATGATTTGGTGAAAATTTTAAGTTGTTCATCGAGATCCGGTTTTTAAAATACCGGATTTTTTTTAATAGATTCTGTAATTTAATAAGTATACAATTCCGGAATTTAAGAAATGTTATGGAAATTAATTAAATGTTTTTGTTAAATACATTTGGTATTTTTATAGTAAGATAAATATTTGTCTTTGCATAATTATAGTATATTACCTGTATAGATGGGTCTAATCCTGCTTTCGGGAAGGGGATCTCTTCGTTCGTTTGGTTATCTGAAATTTAAAACAGAGTCCTTAGTTATTATTTTCGGCAGTAATAACCGTATGAATGTTACTGGGTGTCTCTGGGTGTGAAGTGAGTGAATGAAATAATCAGAGAGAGAGAGAGAGTGATGGACATAAATACCAATATTTTATTATTATTATAATTAGTGAAATCGTTAAACAAATTACTTTTATTTCTATTTGAATATAGATTTAAAATGACCGGACAATTCTCGGCGATAAGAGGTTGCCGATGATGACCGTACTCATATATGTATACATATTGTGTTACAGTCGTCAGGAATAAGTAAGTAAAGAATGATTGAGTGAATGAATGAATGGATGAGAGTGAGTAAGAGAGTAACGAGTGAGTGAATGAATGAACGGATGAGAGTGAGTGAGATAATGAATGAATGGGTTCTAAGAGAGAGTGGTGCGTGCGTGTGCGCGTACCGTGCAGGTGGTGCGCGCGCAGGGCGTCGTTCTCGTCGCGCAGCGCGGCGAGGTGCGCGCGCAGCGTGGCGTGCGCGTGCGGCGCGTGCGCGGGCGGCGCGGCCAGCAGCAGCCGCGCCAGCGTGCCGTGCAGCCCGCGCGACACCGCCGCCACGCGCGCCGCCAGCAGCGCCGCACTGCCGTTACACTCTGCATAGAGGGGGGGGCAACGACGTTAGCTAAACACTTCACTCTAATTTATTACTTTCATCATCTGTCAAAACCATCACTTTGTATAAAACATGTACTAAATACCAACTTATGATGTCACTGTTTTACACTTTCTAGTTTATTTCATTCAAATTTGTAATAACAATAAAAAGCTGAATTAAATGTTTTTTTCCGACATGTTTTCTAATGTTCGTTTTAGAGAAGAAAACAGGTATTTTATTGGAACGAAGTTCCTTATCGCGCGTTGTGAAAGGGGGCTAGACGGAAAAAATCTTACGAAAAGTTGTCACGACACTTTTTGCTTCAGTAAGCGATTGTAAGCCGTGCTTACAATCGTTCCATCCGGATGTCCCTTTTTTCTGAGTTTTTTTATTAACGCTACAGTCGCCTACCCTATTAGCAAATAAATAATGAGTCACACTTTTGACAGCTTTTCTCTTTACTCTCGAAGGTAAATTGCCTTTGTATTCACTCTAAAATCCATCAATGGTCTTTAACAATTCAATGCTCAACATATAAGCCTCTCCTTATAAATTAAGTTTGGCCTGCTATACGCTGGGCCGAACGGCTAAACTTACTCACTTTACCACCTCTCACGACACCCTTGAAAGGAATAAAAGTGATAAAATCTGCATTCTTTACCCGTCACCACACGGGTATCTACCTCCCTAAAATTAAAGCTAAAAAAGGAAGCGATCTGAATAAATTTAAATTCACTTCTTTCATCCACACACCTAATTCCAGGCCGATATCTTAAAACTTTATTTAAACTCTGAAATTCTAAATTTGAAATACTCGAAATATTTGATGTGAAGAAATTGAACTTACCGAGCGCGTCATCAGTAGCATCATCATTCGAGCAGTCGTACACGGCGTTAGGTCCCAGCACCTCGCTCAGCTCATGCTGAAGAGCCTCCGTCACCGCGGAGCTGTCGCACTCCACCTCCTCCTCGTCAGGGTGAGGGATCACTTCGAACGATTCTACAATAACAATTACACACTTTATTATTTCATCATAATTACTATCAGTTTATCGACGTTCACTATTAAATTCTTCATAATTTGAATAAAAATTTGAGTAATACTTATTTATACACAATACAAATTTATACATATTTATTTTATTTAAATATTTCAAAGGAATTTTAATTTATTAAAAAAAAAGAAAAGAAAAATTTGCCAGAAAGACTGGGTACCATAATGCAAAACTCCTCTTTACGAGTTGAACGAAGAAGTAATTGGTCGTCGATAGAAGGTTGACTAATTGTACAACAGGTGAGTTAAAAAGTAAAACTTGACAAGAGTAAAGGATTTGTCGACTTTTCTATTTTCTAAAACAAAGTTTAATAAGATGGTAAATGTTTTACTTACATCTCTCAATCATTAGGCAAGATAAAAGGTTTAGGCAAATTTGGGTTTTGGTATTGTTAGGTACTGTTTTTTATATATTTAAGCTGTTAATTATTTTTTAATCTCGTGATTATTTAATGATTCAAATCATTTCAATGTTTTAACGAATCGAAAAAACAGCAGTAAGATTTATTTATAAAAAACTTCAAAAAAGGAGGAGGTTCTTAATTTGACTGTTTATTTGTTACCTTAGAACTTTCAACAGGGTGAACCGATTTTTATGTTTTTTTTCGTGTGGTTTCATTTTAATTCGGTCCAGTTGTTAAAGTATTTTTTTTATTTAAATTTAGTATTTTAGGTAGTAGGGCTACACTGATTTTAGCACGGTAGAGTCGGCTCGACCGGGCAGGATCACCCTGCTTTACGGTGCGAGACCGGAGGCCCAACGATGCAGAAGTGTCACTAGGTCGCCACGCTCATGCTGCATTCGCAATGAGTATGGTGACTCTCTCTCTCTCTCTCTCTCTTTCAGCCGGAAGACGTCCATTGCTGGACATAGTATGGTGACTACGACTCTCGAATTCTGTTTATGCTTTTCATAAACAGGACAGGGCGACATATATAGCAGTAAGTAAAGACGTGTCGCATGTAGAGGTAGGGGTGGTTACCTTGTCGGTCGTGGCGCAGCTGCGGCGCGGCCGTGGCGGCGTGGGCGGGTGCGCGCGCGCAGGCCCCGCAGCGCCCCGCGTGACGCCGCGCGCGCGCCGCCACCGCGCCCGCCTCGCTCACCGTCAGCGCGCGCTGCACGTAGCGCGTCAGCTGAGTCGCTGCACACGCACACACACAACATAACAACATCTATTTAATCTTACAACCACCATTTCTCACTCACTTACTCCACTTCAATTCTTTTCTTATCCATTAAGGCCTTTACCATTTGAAGTCGGTTTAAAAAAAAACATTTATGAAACCGACATCCTCATGATACTCATGATGAATCTTACCCTAACCAAATATTGAGTATGACAAAAATATATTTAAACAATAAAATATAATGTACTAGCCGTCGCCCGCGGCTCCGCCCGCGTGTATGTCGGTTATCGCGGCAAATATTAGCCTATGTGTTATTTTGATGTATAACCTATATTACTGTAAAATATCATCCAAATCCGTTCGGTACTTTTTGCGTGAAAGAGTAACAAACATCCATTCATCCATACTTAAAAAAAAATACGTTTATAATATTAATAGGATATATATTTGTATAATAACTTACCTTGCGCATGCGCCGCGAGCAACAGTTGATACAGATCAGGTTGTTGTGGAGGCACGTCTTCATCTACGCTGTTGCTGCGTGATAATTGCCCACGAGATAATCTCAATTCACCGGACACATCTGCAATTTTCACTAAATTAACAAAAAATATACAAAGACGATTGCCATTAAAAATGTTTGAACAATAACTTACCGACTTCACCGAGTGCTTCGGCCACGGCGAGATCAGCTAAATGCGTGTAAGACTGCGGCGGGACTCCCAAAACGTTGCCCACGATTTGGCTTTTAGCGCAGAGGGCTCTGTTAATGACATCGTCCAAGCGACGAAGACGTTCTATAAATAAGAAAATATCACGTTAATGCAATAAAACAACTGATATTAAACTTTTCCCTAGTAGTGGTACCTTTTAATGACATTTATGGAAAATTTTAATTATTGTCGGATTCTTAAAGTAGTTTGTTAATGTAATTTACTCAATGAAAGATAACACGTTAATGACACGGATCATCTTTTTCCTTATTAACATAGTTTAGATAGAAGGGGCAAATATAGGTCCCTGTGGCACACCCAATCATTTTAGATAAGACGATGTTTGTTTTATTCGATAATAAAATCAAAGGTCAACTCTATCGGTATATTATACTAATTAACGTAGTAATTGCTGTAAAGATAACCTATAAAATATCTTGAAATGTTAATTTTCCTAGACGGGTTATGTGTGAAGGAATCGAAAGACTTAGTGAGTACAATAACAATATATTACTTTATTGTACAACATGTACTACAGGTAACACTACAAAAATAGATTATAAGAATAGAGTACTATTAAGTTTATTATTTATAACTATGGATGGATTGAAAATATTAACATCGTCAACATCTTTCAACAGTTCACGACTGGATATAGGCTTCTTCTTAGACATTAGCTTTTGGTTTGTTAGTGGTATACGTTTTGTTTCAAGTTTTGCTTTTTTTTATCCAAGTATTAGCTGTCAATAAGACTGCTTTGCCTGATGATTTTAAAGTGAAAACTTCTTTTTGGTTAGTTGGTTCTTACTCCAGTCATGGTATGAATAAGAGTGACCGAAATATTCATTGTCTGTATATACTCGGGAAAGTAGAACTATTTCTTAACAATAGGGTAGATGAGACTTTAGTCAAATTAGTTACTGTTTATCATGTGTCAAAATGATATGAAAAATGTACTAAATACAATTTTGTGACGTCACTTCTTTAGATAACTTAAATGAGAAATATATTTCAATGTTTATTTTATTAAAACTTGTGTTAGGAATGAAAAGCTGTAATAATTATATTTGCCGAGATGTTTCGTCGTCCGAGTGGTGACGGTCTAAGAATATGGAGAGTCACACCCCTATCCATTCCATGGATGTCGTAAGAGTCGATTAAAGGAGAAAACTAAGTAGGACAACATCACTGTAAAGAGAAGGAAAATTTGAAACAAACCGTATACCAACCCGTCTGGCCAAAACCTCCTTGCTCAGGAGAGGCGTATATCTAGCAGTGGACTGTTAAAGGTAGTCGATGAGATGATGATGTGTTTTGTATTATTTATTTTAATAAAGGAGACATCGGTGTTTATTTAAGATTTCATGTACTCTACTCTATTGGGAAATATGATCGTGAGGTGGTATAGGGCAGTCCCTGGTGTAGTGGCAGTGAGACGTGGAGAGGAGCGGGGAGAGGGGGGAGGGTCGAGAGGAGAGAGGGGAGAGAGAGAGAAGAGTCTGACCGTGGTCGGTGAAGGCCCGCTCGGCGATGGCGGCGGCGCTGGCGGCGGGCGCGCTGACGCAGAGCGCGGCGGGCCCCTCCAGCGCGGCGGCCCCCCCGCCCGCGCCCGCGCCGTGCGTGCTGATGCGCCCCACCGTGGGCCGGCGCGCCCTAAAGACAACACGATATCATTCATTCATGTTCCACATATCTAATACGACCGCAGCGGCAGCGGCAGCGGCATCTACTCACTACACTGACCAGAACTTGCACACATAAATATACATACACCATTTATGGAAATACAAACATATTATACATAGAAAACACCCAAACTCCGAAACAAATATTTGCAGATAATACCAACATTTAATCCTACCCGGGAATCAAACCCGACACCTCAAGTATGGCAGTATACACTACCATTGCGCTACCGAAGCGATCAAATCAATAGAAAAAAATCCTCTTGCAATGCTTCACTTTTGCAAAGATATTGATAGATCATTACAAATATATATCCCGTGTCGAGAGAGACTTTACAGACACAAACTGACACAAACGACAACAATTTGTGAATCACATAAAGTATTGTCTCATGTAGAATTTGAACCCACGACACTCAATGGAGTAGAAAGCGGCGTAGCGACCGCTTAAACCACTAAGCCAGCCGAACAGTCTGTTCTCAGAAGACAAATTCTCATTATAAAATTCGTCCACAATTCAAATCCCATCAACTTTAATGGTCAAAAATATTTCTGTGCAAAATTATTACTTAGGCAAATTATCGATTCAATTTTTGATTACGATACGTTATATGCACGTTACAGTCGATTGAAGTTAAATGGTTTAAAATAATTTTATTGACAGCTTTGAGATGAAAAGTTGATCGTAACTAAATTATGATCAAACTTTATTAAGCGAACTGGCCATCTGACTGTAGATCATCTTTGTGATAAACGAGACATTATATACAACAAGAACAGTTAACTATTTTGCAAACTAGAACTCACTTATGCTTCTCTTCTTTCTCCTCCTCCTTGTCGACCGAACTCCTGTCTTCTCTTTCTACACTGTTGGTTTCTTCTCGTTCCTTTTCATCGATCTCAGTCGAAATCCTGTCAACGGATCGCTCAGGCTCCGTTGGCTCGTCTAACGGGACGGTTGACGATGACTTTTCTGAAGCGTCTGATGGGTTGCGAGATACATTCACACCTACCAAAATAGTATTAATCAATTCACTTTACATTACTTGCGCTAACGAAACGATAGTGCGCTTTAGTGTTAGGACGCAGCGCCATCTATCGAAACAGTGGTGTAATAAATTTTGACTTAAGACAGTCATCTATACAAATAAATAAAATTGGAGTGTCTGTTTGTAATATTAAAATAACCGCTTTTTACTTAATGCATATGTATGTATACACTGTACATATACCAAAAATGTAGTTAAAAAAATTTTTGTCTGTCTGTCTGTCTGTTTGTTCCGGGTAATCTCTGGAACGGCTGGACGAATTTTGACGGGACTTTCACTGGCAGGTAGCTGATGATCCAGGGAGTAACTTAGGCTACTTTTTTTAGACTAACTATGTCCCGCGGCGTTACTCGCGGTACAACAATAACCGCTGGTAACACCGCGGGGTTCAGCTAGTAAACATATATAATAAGAACTATTACTACTGCTCTATATCTACAAATAAATAAAATCGAAGTATCTGTTTGTAATTTCAAAGAAACAGCTTTTCACTAAATGCATATATAAAGTATATATGCATTTAGTGAAAAGCTGTTTTACATACGGTACTTACAAAAAAAAAGAACATAATTTTATGTCTACCTATTAGTTCTGGCTAATCTCTAGAAGTGCTGGACCGATTTTAACGGGACTTTCACTAGCAGATAGCTGACGATATAAGAAGTAACGGCAGGTAACATCGAGAGGCTTAGGCGTCGTCCTAATTGACAGCGATCGTACGATGACACGATGCGTTTTCGTCGTGCGATGAGTTCAAACATACAGATTTCATGAGAGTGTCCTATTTGAACCTTGCAAGTAATCGTGCGAGCACATGAAATGCTTAATAACGATCGTACGATGAGGTTGATCGTGCGACCATGTATTTAAAGCAACAGATCTCTTTTGAGTGTCCTAATTGGTTACATACGCGATGCGTCGACGCGCGAGGGGCGCGGGACGAAAGGGGCAAGGGCCAACACCAGTGACACACAGTAGGTACTCGGTACTCAAAATAAAGGTTGAAAAATTCACCGCGCAGATTCCTGGATCTATAAAGTATTTTATGTTGTCTACATTTCCTTTTTTCAATGTCATTTGCAATTTTTAAAGCAATATTGCCCGACGGCAAAAACTGTGCTGTTATCTCTATAAAGAGCCATCGTTAAAGTGGCATAAGCGCGACGCCAGCCATCGAGCGACGGCATCGCACGATAGACATCGCGCGATCTATTAGGACACCTGTTAGGTCATCGTACGACCACTTTGATCGTGAGATGAAAAACGCATCGCGCCATCGTACGATCGCTCCCAATTAGGACGACGCCTATGCCAGATAAATACTTTATGAGCAAAAAAATCTATGTGTTCATCAAGGTTATATTTTGTATTATTATTGTTGGTTACCTGAGTCATCAGTAGACCGGCTGGCTTGGTGGGATGGCGTCACACTCGCTTTCAGTTCCGTCAGCTTCGCTAATGGCGCTTCCTGAATGTGCTTCACCCATCTGTCAAACAACACATTCGCTTAGTATAATAAATCTCACTGCATCTTTTATATCAAAAGGCTTTAACCTTTCGCCTTATGGCATTATCAAAGGCTTTAACCTTTTGCCTTATGACATTATCAAAGGCTTTAATAATGCTTAAGGCGAAACCGGTCAAGTGTAAACTTAATAAAAAATAGTGGCATAAGTACAAGTGATTTTGATTCTAGATTTGATGATGATGATGATTTGGCAACAATTTGATCAAGTACTAACAATCGAGAGTGTAAATGACATGGCAGTAACGGTTGGTGGTACTCACGAGGCGTACTCGGTGGCGGAGCTGGCCGACAGCTCGTGCATCTGCATGGCGTTGATGTTCATCAAGAAGAACGTGTTGCGGACCGCGGCGTTCGGCCTGAACAACACTTTGTCCCTGCAAACATACGTCACTATTAGTGGTCTTGGATTTAGATAAGGAGTTGTCACCATCCCTATATCTCCCGTGGGTGTCATAACAGCTGACTAAGATAGTAAAATACACAGAACAACATCACGTGTCACCAGGATGGCATTTTAAGCCAAAAACTCCTTTCGAATGAGGGGCTTATGCCCCAGCAACTATTAAAAACTATTTATATAAATACTTTAACTAAAGGATGAAAATTTTTGGCCATCTAGAAATAGGTATTTCAAACTATAGATATTCTTTTCTGCCACGTGGTTGCTTACAACTCCTGTATTACACTAATCTATTCTATATCACACTAATATATATAATGGTGAAAATTTGTAAGTATGGATGGATATTTGTTACTCTTTCACGCAAAAACTACTGAATGGATTTGGATGAAAATTTACAGTAATATACCTTATACATCAGAATAACACATAGGCTACTATTTACCGCGATAACCGACATACACGGACATACGCGGGCGGAGCCGCGAGCAACAACTAAATATATATAATTCTTTGATTCATGTTGTATTCTATTCTGATACATATTTTTTCTTAAATGGAAGTCTTCATTTATAAATTTTTCTATTTTTTATTCCAAAAGTATCCAGTTTATAGACATAGGCTCCCTGACGCAATCAAAGGGGTAAATGATTAAAATGGTTCAAAGGAGTGGAAGAGAAAACATGAATCTGCTTATGTATCGTGTACATGTATATGTATTGATGTTTATAATGTTAACTAGAACTCAGACACGTATTTGTTGACTCACCATCTAATAAGCGGTGGTAATAATGGTTGTTGTTGATTTGGTTGAGGTAACGGTTTCAGAATGAACTTGTCACCTTCACGCTGTAGTAGCACTAGGCTGTCTTCTAACATCAATGCCTGGAAATAAAAAAAACAAGAGTAAATTAAACATGTTAAGAAATATAAACTAGAAGAAAATAAAAGATGGTATAACAAAAATGGAGATTTAGACTATAGTGACCACTCTTTAATTCTACTCATGCTTTCCATCAGGCATAGAAGAGCCATTTGAGTAGCTATTATATAACACAATTATTTACTTATATATTTAGAAACATTTACATTATTATGACAAAATTAATTCCCAAGGCAATGTTGCCAGCTTACAACTAAGTATACAATACTAGCTACCGGGGAACTTCGTCCCGCCATATTTACATATTTGTTTTAGCTTCCCACAGGCAGTGTACATTCGCGGACAAAAAAAAAGACTTTTCCTGTTATCTTTTCATTTTTCCTGTATACAAACCTTGTCCTAACAATAACGAACACATAAAAAAAAATATTTAATTTAGTGCAGCCGATCAGCCGGTTGTGTTATGGGTACTGGACAATTGATATAAAAACATATACACATTTTTTGTAAATATGTACGTACATATTACAACATAGAAAACATCCGTGGGAGAGTCACGCTTCGGCATAAATGGGCTGGCTCGACCGGAGTGATACCACGGCCTCACAGAATACCAATGTAAAACAAATATTTGTTTCGGAATTTGGGTGTTTTCTATGTATAATATGTATATATTTACAAAACGAAGTATCTAAGTATTTACATCAGTTGTCTAGTACTCATAACACAAGGTCTGCTTAGTTTGGACTAGATGGCGTTGTGTGTTAGGTGTCCCAAATATTTATTATAGAAATATTTGTTCCGAGCCGAGAGCTCAATCCCAGCAATCGCTTACGCTACCACTTGCGCCACCGAGGTACTTGAAATAATGCTAACTTTGCGCTTAAATGTCTCATTATATATAAAACCTTGTTCCTAAAGCAAGTCCTATGTCCTATGGACTGATGATGGTATATAAGCACTTACGAGAACACTGATCCTCTTGCTGGAGTCGTTCCGGAAAGTCAGTTCTCCCTCGTTGCGAAGCGTGTGTTGCGTGAGGTCCAACCGTCTTAGCTCTTCCATCTCCGGAATTGAACTTGGTATACGCACTTCTAATTTACTTTGGATTGTCCTTAGCCTAAACAAGAAAAAATATTATGTTATAATTTTTTTATTTTCTTTACAATTTCCAAATATTATCAATTTTACCACTTCATATCCTACTAATATTAAAAACGCGTAAGTTTTTAAGTATGGATGGATGTTTGTTACTCTTTCACGCAAAAACTACTGAACGGATTTGGACGAAACTTTACAGTAACATAGCTTATACGTCTATTCGCCACGATAACAGACATACACGCGGGTGGAGCCGCAGGCAACAACTAGTAGGCTATATGACAAATTTAGTTACCATGGGTAACACCGCGGGGCTCAGCTAGTACGAATTATATCTAACTACACAACTAATTACAGGCAAACAAACCATGCAATAAGTTTTATGTATCAACATGTTAACATAATTATATGTAAAAAAAAATATTAGGTACACTGAGCTCTGGGTAACCTAAAATTGTAAATGTGAATGTAAGTTTGTTACGCTTTCAAGCGAAAACTACTTAACCGATCATGAAGAACTGTACACATTCTTGGAGGTATTAGAAGTAACATAAGATACGTTTTTAGTAAATGCAATTGAAATCGATGACGAAAGCTAGTTACAAAATATTTTTGTAAATAATTCTACTATTTTTTTTAACCGACTTCAACAAAGGAGAAGGTTATCAATTCGACCTTATTTTTTGTTTGGAACTTTCGACCCGATTTTGATTATTCTTTTTTTATTTGAAAACTGATGCTTCCCGTGTAGTCCCATTTCAATGGTCCAGTAATTGAAGTGGGTTTTTTGTAAAACAAAATTAAATCAGAGTGTTGTTTCCCGAACCTGTGCTCATTCTCCGCCGTCCGTATGGCTGTGTCAACTTTATGTAGAACTTCCTTGGCCACAATGTGAGCTTTCCTCAGCTTGGCGATATCCTCTGAGGTCTCGCTCTCGCTGTCCGCAGTCTTTAGGACACTTTCCAAAAGGAGCTGGTATTTTGTCAACCTGTAATAGAAAGAACCAGTAAGTTATAGTCATTTCTGGGAGTCTCCAAGGTCAAAAATGACCTTTCTAAGGAGATGCGTATATCTAGCATTTTGATTTTGATGGTTGTTTTCAGACTTTACAAGTTACAGTCTTCCCGCGATCATAACCCTGTCGAAACGGATAGGAAATAGAAGGTTATCATTATCTTCGTAGCCTTTATTATTTCCAAGAGTAATTTGAGTCGGCTATTAACCGGTTTTACTTGAAATTCAGTTTTTCTACAGAATGACTGGCATCGGATCTCTGCAACACTAAGGAGGAATTGAATTTGAAAGTTGAGCTAGTTGTCAGTATATTTGAGGGTACTGACTTCCTAATAAGGATTGCCATAAATTTTCATGACAATCGGGACCGACGGCTTAACGTGCTCTCCGAGGCACGGAAATAGAAGGTATCATCACTTTTCAAATACTTGTATCGGGAATAAGTCCCGCTGTATAAAACAGCTTTTGATAATAATTAATATTAACGATGCAGATGTTTTCCTGCCACTATGATTCCGGCTCCTTTAAGCGGGGCGTGAAAAAGCATCTCACTAGGCCGCCATATTCAGGGACACCATACTTCATTGTCTGCATTCATACCGAGTATGTTGGCCCCCACACTATTGGATTTTATTCAAGCTTTCCATCAGGCTGAGCACAGTCAATGTTGCAGGCTGTAAAATAAGAAGTATATGTTGTATGCTAAGCGCGGTGAGGCAGACCTCTGCCAGACGCAGGCCAGCATGTCCCGGAGCTGCAGGCGGCCGCAGACCTGCAGCTGCTCGCGGCTGGCGAGGAACTGCTGCAGCTCCTTGCTCTTGCGCCGGCGCTCGCGCAGCGCGTCCAGCGCCATGCGCTGCCCGCGGCAGAAGCGCGACACGCACGACGCGTAGCCGGACTCGCCCAGCTGGAACAAACACTCACTTTATGGACGCCACACAGGAGGAACTTCTCAATTCTACTGTATTGAACTTTCGACTGGGTGAACCGATTTTGATAATTCTTTTTTTATTTGAAAGTTAGTGGTTTCCATGTTGTCTCATTTCAATTTGATCAACTTCTGACAACTTCATTCATAAGTAAACTATGTAAGTAAGTCTTCAATTTGCATTATATGCTCGACAAATTGACGAATAGCTCAATATCACGCCAACCGAGCTCAATTAATCTTTTTTATTTGAAAGCTGGTTCTTCCCGCGTGGACCCATTTCAATTTGGTAAAGTTGGTGTTTTCTTTGTTAAAATTTTGTTTTATAAAGCAAAAAACACTTGTTAGACAATATAACTCACAGTATTTAACAATGCATCAGCTATTGGCCTTATCTCCACGACGTGATTGTTGGCATCGTTCCTCGCTGTCCTGAGATCAGCGTACAACCTTGCATGATGCTCTCGGACCGCTGGGAGGTTGGGAAAGAGGGACCGGAGCTCCTCCTGGACCAAGAGGCCGCTGCGTTCCAGTGGCTTCAGGAATACGTTGCCCAACACGCGGAGCCATCGGAGATGAGATCCTTCGGAGACTATTAGCTCTGTACAGAAAAATTTAAAGCAATGTTACAAAATGATGTTCAACTTTTTGTCCATAAAAGTCTTTCTTTTTTCTAAGCTAAACATACTTACCATGAATGACTTCCTGCCGTTTTCTGATTTTAGCACAAAGTACAAGTGAGCTCAATATTGCCGGTGGAACGCTGTCAGACCACTGGGCGGCCAAAGGTTCATCCTCCTCGGACCAGTCGGATTGAGAGGCTGGAAATAAAAATTAAGTTAAATCAACCAGCCACCGTAATAGATATCATACTCGTTTTAACTCTGCATATGATGAATCTACTTCTTATTATTGTGTATTCTTTTTAAACAACTCTCTCATTCCAACTTTGTATCTTGTTTCGCGGCAGACTTTAGAAACTTACACCAAACGTACACAAAGAACACCCAGACTCCGAGCCACAATTTATGGATCAATATGGATTGTTGTCCTATTTGAACCCAAAACACTCAGCGCATTAGAATATTTCGTGGCGACCCCTAATCCACTATAACATCCGTGCAGTCAATATATGTATACTTTATTATATGGCTCGCACTTCGTTAAGATATTAAAACGTCAAATGCTATTTAAAACTACCTTGCTGATCAGCAGCGACAGTGTTGCTCTCATTACTCCTGGACGACAGACTGGAACTGCTAGAACTGCCTGAGGGGGCAGTGGCCGCGCCTGGCTCCAGGTCACTGCAAAGTTAAACAGAACATTGAAACATACATTTAAATCAATCAGTAGTGTAAATAAACTTTTAATAACAGAGAAACATTCAATATCAGATACTATCAACACGTTTCAGCTTCGCGCAGAACTCTTTAAAATTCTCGGAGTTCCTCTACTATAATATGCATGTTAAACACATGCGATATAAATAAAACCCGTCTCTTGAACAGCTCTAGATTGCCGAAAATTGAATCAAAACCCGTTGAGTAGTGAAAAAGATTTTGGGGAGCAAACGAGCAGTCGTATCGCCTGATGGTAAGCGATTACCGCCGCCCATGGACACCCGCAACACTAGAGGCGTCACAAGTGCATTGCCGGCCGGCATTGGGGGGAGAGGTTGGGGTATGGACCTCCGGTATCCTCACCCACCCGGTGAAACACGGCGCTATTTTACACCGATTTTCTAGATCTTAGCAAACAAACAACAAAAGCGATTTTATTTTATAACATCTATCAGATATATTAAGTGAATATATTTCGAGATTTGTTTTTCTTTATGAACAAATAAATAGTCAAGGTGAATATAAATTTTACGGTATCTTTGTGAGCCCATGTTTGTTGAATGTTATTTCGGGAAGAATCGTCGGATTTATTCTGTAGATTTTGGCAACAAAATATATCTTTTTATGCAGCCGAAGAGTTACGACATCCGTCTGTATACATAGGCGGCGTTATAATAAATTTTAAAAGAAAGGAAAAACTTTTTGCTTTGAAAAGTTCCTACAACTTGTAACATAAATATTAAATTTCTATAAAACCAGTCTTCTTAGAATTACCAGCCATCTTGATCACTGCTCCTACAATTCACGTACAATTTGGTTTATCATGAAAATCGATCAATTCTTTTTTGTCTTGATAATTAATATTACTCAGCTTTAGCTTCCTGACGAAAGTGCCTATCTATGTTAGAATCTCTTTGTATCATATTGTAATACTATGGATAGTTTTCCCTCTCAAGCACATTTATAACTACACTAGCTTTTGCACGCGACTTCGCTCACGTTGACTTTCATCCCCTGATTTACCCCCATAGGGGTGGAATTTCTAAAATTCCTTTCTTAGTGCTCATTTAAGTTACATTAAGAAGCTACATGCAAAATTTCAGGGTTTTTGGTACAACGGTTTGGGTTGTGCGTTAATTTCTGGGTATGTCAGTCAGTCAGTCTTCCTTCAGTCACCTTCCTCTTTTATATATATAGATAACTGACAAACTAACTATAGTGCACAATTCACTACACTTTAATATCGACAGCAGTTTATGAGTGAATGCAAAGGGTTTCAAATAAAAAAGGCACAAAATTAGATCTACTTAGGTATTTGTAAGAACAAATGGCATGGATAATTTATTCAATAATAGCGACCCGAACCGACCCTTTCAAGTTACGAAGTTCTAGGCTTTCGTCTACTATAATTCACACGTAAAAATCTTTCTCTTGAATCACTTCATCAATTTCTGAAAACTGCATTAAAATACGTTGAGTAGTTTTAAAGATCTAAGCAAACAGACAGCGGCAGCGACTTCAGTTTATACTATGTAAAGGTAACACTTTATTTTTAAACCGACTTCAAAAAAGGAGGAGGTTCTCAATTCGACCGTATATATATTTTTATGTTTTTCGCGGATAACTTCGTCGTTTATGAACCGATTTTGATGATTTTTTTTTAATGGAAAGTAGATATCCCAGCGGTGGAACCATAATAGGGACACTAAAATCTGATGATGGCATCGAAGAGAAATTGAGTCGAATCTTGAAGTCGGTTTAATTTTTGTTAAAATTTAACTTGTAACATTGCCTAGTCTTTAAACGCAGAACCTTACAGTATTTTTTGGTAAACAGTTCAAAATTTGCAAATTGTAGTCTTGTAAGCAAAAATTTAAACAAGAATAAACGAACCAATCGCCAATGATCCGGGACCAAAGGTCAACGTAGGAGGAAGCACAAGTCCAAACATTGCACGGGAAGTTGTAAAACTGTTGCTAATTCAGTATCAACTTATGAAATGGTACTGCATTGCGTACGCGCACTCGTTTGATTGGACCGACCTTTAAAATTTACCGAATTAGGAATAGTTAATTTCAATATAGTGGGAACAGGAATAAATTGTTTGCGCAAAATTTGTTCGGAGAAAGGTCATCTCATTTGACCATATGACCTTTGGCTTTGATTAAATTTAGAAACAAAACAGGAGGTTTAATTAGTGTTTACGCGACATTTTAAGTGTGTATTTGAGTATTGCCGCCCATTGGCATATATACTGCATATCACAAACGATGCTGCCAATAAACTCTCCCTCCCCAGATTTAGGAGAAAAGGGGGTTTGATGCTCCAGTAATCTCAGGTGATAATCAAAGTAAAAATTACTTAACTGAGGATATCTGTGCAACCTATCATTAAATTTAGTCCAGCCAGCCTATACGTGACGAAGCACATGGCATTCTAAATTATTATCATCTGTGTATTCATATCCCTTTTATTTGTGATCAATGTAATATTTATCTTCTGTTCTACTCTTTTTTCTCTTATTTTTACGGTTTACTTCCTTTTTGGTCTATTCATTTCGCTTTAATTAGATTATCCGTTTCATTTATGACATCCATCCATATCATCCATATATCATTATCTTATCGAAACTTTGTATATATCCCTCTAAATCAAATAACTGAAAAGGAATCACACTTACATGTAAAGCAAACAAAACCACAATTTTTTGTAATTATCAAAGAAACGCTGCCAATTTGAAGCGGTATTTAAGTTCTATCTGCCTTTTAAGTCAAAAATGTCTAATTTAGTTCTTTATGTAAGCATTACTCACAAGAACTGTTGTGACAAATAGTAGTTCAACTGTATCTTTTTACTTAGAGTAACATGTTAACAGTTATTCCAGAGTACTTGTCTACTTGCTTGCATCTTGTCACTAATTAGCAGGCCTTCATGAATATTAGAGTCAATATGTTTTCATTAGAAGACATTTTTCTCCTTGCTTCTTACGAGTCAATGTTACTTATTAAGAAGTTTCAGTGACATTTTCTACTATCCTAAACATTAATATTTTAAAATAAAATCTATAATAAGAAAACCGGGAGAGTCACGCTTCGGTATGAATGGGCCGGCACTACCGGAGTGTTACCACGACCTCACAGAAAACCGGTGTGAAATAGTGCTTGCTCTGTGTTTCACCGAGTGAGTGAGGATAGCGGAGGCACATACCCCTCCCCACATCACTTTCCCCATCCCCCAAAGATCGGCAACGCACTTGTGACGCCTCCGGTGTTGCGGGTGTCCATGTGCTCGTTTGCCTCCTATACCATAAAAAAAACATAGTAGATAGTTTTAAAAAAAATAAGAACATCTTGAAATAGATTTCTGATTTCTACTTAAACTGCCTAATATGATCAGTAAGCATACAATCTAATAACCGATGAAATAACTGACGAGGAATAAGGATGGAGTAAAATAGAAACAAATCATGGATAAACATTGTCTAAGAACGTTTATTTTACTAGGAATTGTCGTAGACCGGACATACAATGAGAATCGAGAACCGAACGTATTTGATAGTTGAATGAGAACTGTAGTGGGAACTTCACAAATAGATTACAATTAGGTGTAATGATCAATCAAGGAATCGTTGATTGATTGGTTATCAATCAATTTACATTTTTATTCTTCTTAATTTCGGAAGGTGTACGAGTGTGGTCCGGTGTGATCGAAACACTTCTTAAAACTTAAGTATAAACGCTACCTATTTGTACTAATATAGTGAATTTGTAGTTTCGGTTCTTCTTTGGATTTTGAAATCTCAAAAGTAACAGTCGCGTTTGATTTTTTTTAACACGCTTTTTATTACCAAATACCAAACTAGAAGTGGAAAATAATTTATAATCTTTTTGATTACAATTAATCAGTTGAATTATTTAAAAGCTTTTAGGGCCATAAATGCGAGGAAACACAGGCGTAACAATCAAATCAAACTTATTTCCCGTAACCTTCAGCTGAGTAATATTCCAGGCGAGCTTTCCATAGCTGCGCTGCGGCAATCTCGTCAAGTAGATTGTTGTGAAATTCCTATAATTACCTTCGCGCCATGAGCATACACCAGTCCCTCTTGTGTTTCGTATACTCACTGCTAATATTATTACACCTAATATTGCTGAGGAAATTTACCAGGAAAATGTTGTATATAATTTATTTGAAATTAAATAAATGGAAAAATTTAATGGTTTTCGCTACTGTTTGATGGAAAACGGCGTATTATTATATACATTGTTTACATATTTGATATTATTGCATTTGGATACATTTTTTGATACTAAACAATATCTTTAGGAAATCTAATATTTTTTGTATCAATTCCAACTATTATTTTTGTATTTTGTAAAATCACTACCTATTTATTTATCTTGATCATCTTTTTCTAAATATTTGGAATAATAAAAGGTTATCTAAACAATTTTGGATTATTTATTATCTCACGCACCACAAATCAAGTGATCTGACGTGTCTGTGTTGTTTTATGATCACCTCGGGATTCAGGATGCAAAAACATATTTCACTTACAATTACACAATTAACACACGGTATTAAAAGCGGTTGTTTTATTTTTATTTTGATATTTTCTAACAAAATATGGCATTACTCCAAACTGCAGACGTCGCCACGTCGTTATTTGCTTAATATACCTATTAATGGTTGCGTACGAATCATAAGCATAACGTAAATTTCTGTATTTACGTCTCATTTACGTTAAGAGTGAAAAGCGTCACGCAAAATCTGTCTACCGTCACGTACTACGGTTACATAAACTAAATACTAAATATTTGTATACCAAGTACTCGAAACAACAAATACAAACTAACCACAGCAGATAATAGCTGTGTTATCATAATCGGTGTTATGTCGCGCGATAAGCTCATATTTAGTCTCTTAAATAGTGAAACGAAATATTTAGTAACTTTCCTTCCCAGATAAACACATACACTATGGCTCATTTCTGTCTGGGGTGGCGACAGACAGAACGTCATTTTGTCACGCAACTGACATACGGCTCGCGTCTCGTTCACCACAATTGGGTCTATACTACAAGTAACTACGACATACCTAAAGACAGAAGCTTTAGAAAAATCCTGAGACCTTAGTCCCCCGGCAAAAGACGACTACGTCTCGGAACTGCAAGAGTAACAGTCAGCCCGAACTGCCCATAGATGTCGGTCTCTGCACTACCTAGTAGAGGTTTGAGCTGGCTTGGTCTTGTAGATATGAAACTGTTTATTTCTATGCACTATCTTTAGTAATAAAACCAGCTGATATGAAATAAAATTTATACAACTTCAAAGCAACTAACGATACCAGTAAAAAAAAACACCACAAATAAAACCGTTTGCAAAATAAATCATTGTTCTTTTCAAACTCTCCGAAGGTTACCATATAGACACCAGCTTTTATGAAGAAAGTAATCATTCTTAAACAGTAATTACCTTTCTGACAGAGTCCGTCTGGCCAGCATAGCAATAGTGGGTGGTTGCCTTCCAGCAGGTAAGGACACATTCCTGGACACTCGTGGAGGGGCTGGAGTAGCCATTGTTCGCACTGATTAATCACTTTGCACAGAAGTCACTGAGTGTTTTTTTGTCACACAAATGTCATTTTGGTTGCAGACTCTTGTGATTTAATCGTATGTTAGAAATATTGTTTGATAATTATATTCTATAGTTGACAAGATAAATATATGATTATACATTTTGATAATTAGAATAGAGATTATAAGTTTAAGGGGAAATTTATTTAAATTTCCACTTAAACTCGGAAAGGAATCGAACGCTAGAAAATAGATAACAAGTAAATAAAACAAAAACTTTAATTTCATATACTGGAACTACCCACAAAGCAGCATAAGACTAGACTCTATTATCGGCAAAAATATTTGCTAAGGAAATATTTAAGAAAAAACGTACAAACGTGGACAGGCGTAAGAAGACAAACTGTAAAATTAAGGGGGTAAAACTAAGAACCCTAAAACTATATACTGCTAAGCAGTAAGCGGTCATCAACACATCTAATGTCTACCTACAGATC
Organism: Spilosoma lubricipeda; assembly: GCA_905220595.1. Lineage (NCBI taxonomy): Eukaryota > Metazoa > Arthropoda > Insecta > Lepidoptera > Erebidae > Spilosoma > Spilosoma lubricipeda. The sequence goes on along the minus strand of HG992300.1, from coordinate 12,626,858 downwards.
AGCTCTTACTAAGGAGCTCCCGCACGTACTCTAACTCACAACACAAACTGTTTACATTTCTAGTAAGTCAGTCTTCCTTGATCTTATTTGAAAGACTGAAGAATGAAGTCATATTATTGTTTGTTTACGTTCATATTCAAAACATTTGATTACTTCATTAGCTCTTGTATAACTAACGGACTAAGAATGAACATGAATAACACTTAAAACAACATCTGTACAAATCGAATGTATCTACTTCCTAGTATCTGTACTGATTCAATTAATAATTAAAGTTTCAGTATCTTCTTTATTTATCTTTGACGCAAAAGAAGGTTGTAAGAAGTTTGGGTACTATGTGTGTCTGTATGTAGCATCATAATTTCTGAAACGATGAACCGATTCAGTTGTGGTTTTATTTATGTGTATGTTTATAGATTCGCATTTATACCAATACTAGTTGTTACACGCGGCTCCGCCCGCGTGTATGTTGGTTACCGCGGCAAAAAGAAGCCTATGTGTTTATCTGATGTATAAGCTATGTTACTGTAAAGTTTCATCCAAATCCATTCAGTAGTTTTTGCGTGAAGAAGTAACAAACATACTCACAAACTTTCGCCTTTATATATTAGTGTGAAGTGTGATGTGATGTTTGCATGGATTATAATATATTCCTCGATATATATTATATAGACCAGTATACGTGAGCACAGTGACTGTTTATTTCACTAAGACCAATTTAACTCCCATCAATATATATACCCGATAATTAGAGAAATTTATCATTAAACTAGAAATCACGAATTCCTTATCCTTCCTAATAGGACAGCGGATAGAACTGTCCGCGAATCGATCACAGGCAAACTAGCATCTAATTTGATAAGTTATTTGATCAGTATAAAGCACAAAGACATTATTATGCCAATTATCAATTATTAAAGTCCTTATATTCAATTACTTTGTAGTTTACTAGTAGGTAATATGGCGTCAATCATGTATTAAATGGTATATGACCATATGCAACGTATTCTGTGCTCAATAACATCAGTTATAGACTAAATCCTATGTTAATGAACGACAAGCCTACACCTAGGAATATATTAGCTAGATTATATTGCTATAAAGAGAACGCGGAATGGTAACCGCTTACTTTCAGATAGATAACAGTTTTGCGATTTAATGTGATCGTTTGTTAGGTATGAATTAAAAATAAAGACTGCCAATAATTTTATCCTTCCCGTGGATGTAGTAAGAGGCGACTAAGGGACTAATACGAAAGTTAACATCACTGCAAGGAGAAGGAATACTTCAAATAAACGCTATACCAAACAACACGTCTAGCCAGCGTTTGATTTGGCGTTATGTATAGTAAGCCAAAACGAACCATGTCAAAACACTACATTATATTAAAAATTCTATCGCAAAAATATCAACGGTCAGAACTATTAGGACCCCACTTGCATTACCCCCTTAAACGTCAAATCATAACTATCAGAGAAGAATCAGCCCGGTGTTCATAAGACTGGAAGACCATTGATTTTTGTAACACAAATATATATTATAGAACAGTCTGATGTGAAGTCCCTAATCCAATAACCTGAGATGCTCTATCTACACCAGACTGACTGAACCAGCTCTGTTCACTGTAAAACATCTTCTGCAGGACCAGTTGAAACACATCTAAAAGATAATAATGGACCTACCAGCATTCGAATTTGTGTACTGCTAAGTCATATAGCTTAGTGTTACAGAGGCGACAGCGGTTAAGCAAACGTAGTGTAGGATGCCCTGCGACACGATGGACCGAGGACTTGAAAGAAACTGCTGGAGGCGCGGCGGCGTATGGAATCGGACGGCCTGAGATCGGCACATGGCTGGCGCTGTTTGGGGGAAGTATTTGTTCAGCAGTGGACTGCAGTAGGCTGAAGTAAGTCATTTAGCGGCCTTTTAGTTGGAGGACTGAAAACTAGCCTCGTAAAGTACGTAACTAAATCTGTGTTTTGCGTCGCAACTCTTTCTACAATCGCTAACGCCTCTATCGTCTTGTGTATTGTTAACTTATATTTTATTTCTGCCACGTGATTTAGCGTTGATATGATACGCTTTTAGCATATCAACTTGGATAAGAGAGGCTGATCTGCAAGTGTTAGTATGGAATCTTTGGTATGTTGGTGGTCTAACCGTGTGTACATTTGTTACTTTTTGCATCATAAATAAGATTAAAGAGGTCATAAAATGGCAATTATTGTCAGACAAATGACGTAAAGGCTGAATGCATGTATTGTTTCAAATCGTTTGAAGGTGAATATTTGGGTTATTTTTAAATTTTATTTTTCATGATTAATATGAATCTATATTGAAAGCAATCATATTTTTAAAACAAGCATATTATAAAACTGGAAGTCACCACCAGCGGACATGTTTCTCTCTCACCAGGGTCCTTTAAGCAAGCCGTGAAAAAGAATTAAAAACGGTTGCAGTTGTGTAAGTGCACGCGGACAGAATCTTCACAGATCTACATATCTTCACCTAGTCTTATACAATTGGTATGAGACTCATTTGGGAGTCAGCTCTCCTTGCCGTTCTTTGCTTTTCCGCCGTTTTTAGTAACTCACGTTACTAAAGCAATTTTTATTTCGGTGAATTTTCTATAATGGATGCTAGCGAGATCCATTTATCGCCCTCGAAACCTTCTGCATACAAAATTTCATGAAAACGTAAGGATTAGGAGTGCTTTGCTGCACTAACGCTTCCAAAATCTACTAAAAGTACCTACAGTGAAATTCAAATGTCTGTGGTACAGAGTTAATTAGACAAAGGTTTAACAACCTGTAACACACCCATTTAAAAAGACTACGGTTATGTCATAGTAAGAAGTCATTTTAAGGCAGTTTTCTCTTCTCTGATCTCCATAAGGTTGCATAATGATGATTCTTTACATACATATTGTGTATGATATGTAATGAAAACAAGAGTTGATGTGGCTATATCTGTATATATACATATATATATATACATACACAATGAATGTTTTAACGATACACGCTGCTGCAAGCACCAGTAATGGGTGTGATAAAAACAAAACTTAATTTTACTAACAATTAACGAGTATGTTTGTTTAAATGAAAGTATGTACGTATTTCTTTTCACGGTTCCGGACAGACCATCCATATCTAATCTATATATTAATATTTATAAAGAGGTAATATTTGTGATTTTGTGAGATTGTAGGAGGTAACTCTTTGAATGTACTGATCTGATTTAAAAAAAATATTTGACTAATGATCAGCTACATACTTTTTGCTCATGTTTTAAAAAGACAACTCCTGTGTCGCGGGGTACTTAACAAACATACTAAAAAACGAACACAAAGAACACCTAGACTCAGTACAACAACAAAGTGTTGTCCCATGTGGGATTTCAACTTGATTTGGCGCAGTAAAATGTGGTTTAACCACTAGGCCAACCGTGCAGTTATTATATAAAAGTGTCATAGTTTGTATATTGTAAAAAATAAATTATTTGTAGATATCTCGCGACGAAAACTATACCACCACCTTTTTTGTAATCGGTAAAATTGACTCAAATCAGTTTTTTACTGTTGTTAAACGTAGGCGTTATGATATCAGATAGGACAGTATTCGAGTATTACTCATTGCATTATATCATATCCATACCCAAATTGTTTCATTGTAATAAACTGCAACCGGATGAAGTCAAAACATCAAATCCTAGTTACAAGTAAATAAACACTAACAATCAAATGAGAACAAACACTGTTATCATGGAGTTCAAAAATCGACAAACACTATTAATCCAATTCACTACAAAAAAAAAACACTCGAATCAAAATTTTCAAATCCCTTCGCAAAGATCAATCATTTCAAATCGCTTACTTCCGAAAATGATTTCAGCGATTTCTAAATTTAAAATTCTTCAATTCACCGATTTGTTTATCTTTGGATCGGAGTATGCGTGCTATCACCGCGAACGCCGCACCGCGACTGTAGTGTAGATACACCAACTAGTGGAAATTACTTGTACGTTTATGTATCAATATGCTTTACCCAGAAAAGGGTGCACAATGGAAGTCGGGAGTCAGCTGTGACGTCTAGCGTCGAATTCCTTTACTTTTAAGTGCAACTGACGTAAAGAAAAGTTATTATTAAATCAAAAACATACATTAAAAATAGTCGTGAATCTAGTATGCACAGAAATGATATTAAGACCGACGAAAGGTACTCCCAGCTGTGGAGTCATTATTTAATTTATTTGGACAAATGTAACGATGCGAGGTCTAAATTTAGAGAACCCTATCCCGTGTCCTGTGTGGCGCAATACGAAGGTGAACGACCAGATAAGTGTACCTTCACGTGTATTATAAATATTATAATTGAATTCAATGAAAGTCAACAAAAAGCAAGTACCTCATTAAAAAGAAAATTGAGGGAAAATTCTTTGAGCGAATGTCCTAATTTTAGGCTCGCACTTTTGTAATTATCACTAGCAGACCCACGCAACCTCGTTTGCGCGTCCTATTGCCCGTAGTGTAATAATTTTCCCCCGTTTTTGAAATATTTTTCATTGGTGCTCCACTCCTATTGGTCTTAGCATGAAGATATATAGCCTATAGCCTTTCTAGATAAATGGGCTATCTCACACTGAAAGAATTGTTCAAATCGGACCAATAGTTCCTCAGATTAGCGCGTTTAAACAAACAAACAAACTCTTCAGCTTTATATATTAGTATACATTTGTCTTCGTGGTAGACAGCAAATTATTGTATAGTTCCAAGTTTTACCAATTTGTATGAGTTTGAACTGTCTCTAGCTGTCGATAAAGTCGGCAAGGGTTATAAAAATAAGCCATCTTTCATCTTTTCTAACAATCATCAAAATGTTACGACAACTGGAACGATATTCTTAAAGTCATATTTTACTGTAAAACTTAACAAATTTACCAACCATTATTATATAAAAGTGTCATAGTTTGTATATTGTAAAAAATAAATTATTTGTAGATATCTCGCGACGAAAACTATACCACCACCTTTTTTGTAATCGGTAAAATTGACTCAAATCAGTTTTTTACTGTTGTTAAACGTAGGCGTTATGATATCAGATAGGACAGTATTCGAGTATTACTCATTGCATTATATCATATCCATACCCAAATTGTTTCATTGTAATAAACTGCAACCGGATGAAGTCAAAACATCAAATCCTAGTTACAAGTAAATAAACACTAACAATCAAATGAGAACAAACACTGTTATCATGGAGTTCAAAAATCGACAAACACTATTAATCCAATTCACTACAAAAAAAAAACACTCGAATCAAAATTTTCAAATCCCTTCGCAAAGATCAATCATTTCAAATCGCTTACTTCCGAAAATGATTTCAGCGATTTCTAAATTTAAAATTCTTCAATTCACCGATTTGTTTATCTTTGGATCGGAGTATGCGTGCTATCACCGCGAACGCCGCACCGCGACTGTAGTGTAGATACACCAACTAGTGGAAATTACTTGTACGTTTATGTATCAATATGCTTTACCCAGAAAAGGGTGCACAATGGAAGTCGGGAGTCAGCTGTGACGTCTAGCGTCGAATTCCTTTACTTTTAAGTGCAACTGACGTAAAGAAAAGTTATTATTAAATCAAAAACATACATTAAAAATAGTCGTGAATCTAGTATGCACAGAAATGATATTAAGACCGACGAAAGGTACTCCCAGCTGTGGAGTCATTATTTAATTTATTTGGACAAATGTAACGATGCGAGGTCTAAATTTAGAGAACCCTATCCCGTGTCCTGTGTGGCGCAATACGAAGGTGAACGACCAGATAAGTGTACCTTCACGTGTATTATAAATATTATAATTGAATTCAATGAAAGTCAACAAAAAGCAAGTACCTCATTAAAAAGAAAATTGAGGGAAAATTCTTTGAGCGAATGTCCTAATTTTAGGCTCGCACTTTTGTAATTATCACTAGCAGACCCACGCAACCTCGTTTGCGCGTCCTATTGCCCGTAGTGTAATAATTTTCCCCCGTTTTTGAAATATTTTTCATTGGTGCTCCACTCCTATTGGTCTTAGCATGAAGATATATAGCCTATAGCCTTTCTAGATAAATGGGCTATCTCACACTGAAAGAATTGTTCAAATCGGACCAATAGTTCCTCAGATTAGCGCGTTTAAACAAACAAACAAACTCTTCAGCTTTATATATTAGTATACATTTGTCTTCGTGGTAGACAGCAAATTATTGTATAGTTCCAAGTTTTACCAATTTGTATGAGTTTGAACTGTCTCTAGCTGTCGATAAAGTCGGCAAGGGTTATAAAAATAAGCCATCTTTCATCTTTTCTAACAATCATCAAAATGTTACGACAACTGGAACGATATTCTTAAAGTCATATTTTACTGTAAAACTTAACAAATTTACCAACCATTAGTCAGTAATCAGTCATAAACAAGCACCTCCCAAGGGGTGGACCCTTAAGGTGTGCGGTGATGTCACGGGGTGCGCCGTAGCTTCCACCGCCGTGGAAATAGAACGCATAAAGAAACACCATTATCCACATTAGAACACAAGATGTAGAGTGACATACATTTCTTAGGACATTCTCACTGAAATCATTTAGTTTCTAAATAATTTTTTCTTTAGAATAGAAATTAGGTTCATACATATTAATAAAACTGGCCATTTTGGTAACAAAAAATTACTTTCAGAAGCCATTTCGATAAACAAAAATCTACATAATATTGTACGTGAAATTTTTGTTGATCATATCTGAAATATTTATTGTTCATAGTTTTTGCCTGCTACTCTATCAGCATATATATAAAATTTCTTTATTTATCAACCGAATGAAATAAAACAAACATTAAATGTATAGTGAAGTTTACCACAATACATAAAAAAACTGCATCAGTTTAAAAATCTTTAAAAAGGTGTGTAGAAATATACGATAGTCACGCCTGAATGGGCCGGGTCGAACGGAATGATATCACGGCCTCACAGAAAACCAGTATAAAATAGCACTTGCGCTGTGTTTCACCGAGTGAGTGAGGATACCAGAGGCAGATACCCCAACCCCTCTCTACATCCCTTTTCCTATCCCCCAAAAGTCGGCAACGCACTTGTGACGTCTCAGGTGTTGCGGGTGTCCGTGGGCGACGGTAATCGCTTACCATCACGTGATAAGTCTGCTCATTTGGCTAAACAACGACAGTTAAAGTAACACTGCTCAAAGAAATAAATGAAGTCATTCAAACGATTATTCTCTAGTAATAATAAATTGTTAACATTTGTAGTTTTGGATGTAAAAGTGCTAATCTCATAAACAACTAGTATACATAGAAAAACTCTGTAGCCCGTTTATCAAAGAAAGCATCACGCTATTACCAATACGAGACACACAGCATTAAGAAATATCACAAAAACGGGGAGAGCACAGACAAAGTAGCGCAGGTCAGCTAGTCTGATTGTATTTAATCTGTCAATGAAATCTCGGAAACAAAACGAGACAGAACACAGATATATTGTTGTTGGCTCAATACATATAAACGTTTGGTAGAACTGCGCAATTTTCTCTTAAATACTGTGTAATGTGAAGAAAGAAAAAATAAACATTAATCTTCGAATAAAGGTCATTTCACGATTTCCAATATTCCTACAGTATGTTCTTAAATATTCCATAAAATAGATTTTAACTCTGTATCAATACTTTTAATGCTTCAAAAGTAGCGATACAGAGTAAAAATCGATGTAAAAATACTTTTATCTGGGAAGGTATAATATGGAAAATAAATATCATTCAAGAGAGTGGAACTTTAAGAATGAAGTGATCTACAATACATTTTACTACAATTCAAATAGATAGAGGCACATTGAAGTTGCTAATACTTTTTTTAGAACCATAAATTATCATCTATACTAATATATAAAGCTGAAGAGTTTGTTTGTTAGTTTGGACACGCTAATCTCAGGAACTACTGGTCCGATTTGGAAAGATAGCCCATTTATCTAGGAAGGCTATAGGCTATATATCATCACGCTAAGACTTACAGGAGCGGAGCAACAATGAAGAATGTTACAAAAACGGGGGAAAATTATCACGGCACGGGCAATAGAAGACGCAAACGCGGTTGCGTGGGTCAGCTAGTAATACATATGAAGAGAACACAACACAAGAATGTAAATCACAACAGACAACAACGTCTTACATTAAAATATTGAATGGTATACGTTTCGCTAAAACACTATCTAATCGAGTTTAAATGCACGACCGGCGGTACTTCCGTTCCCGAGATAACAGCTGACAGATACACAGAAACGCTCGACGCACGCTATTTTCGGCAACATGAAATAGATGCAACAATTAGTTCACCCTCTTAAGATGAGAAAAATGTGAATGACTATTTTTATTACCAACTAATTTTATTATCTTGTTTTTCGAAGTCGTTTAGAGACAGAAAAATGTCTAGTTAGTAGAAAATCGTTTTACAAATTGATAACCAAAATCTATTCTGTTTTCAGATTTACAAATGATGTTTTATATCATGAGTACTACCATCATCTTTTTGAACTGCTGTAATCTCAATTACTTGGTAAAAAGTATTCATTTTCTTTTGACGGACTTGTCTCTGTGTGATTACCAAAATAACTACTCTGCTTGATGGAAAGCATAAGCATAATCCAAGAGTGGGTGTCACCAAACACACTGCGAATGCAGACAATGTAATAATGCAACATGGTGACCCACGCCATGGTGGCCTAATGATGCTTCTGCATCATTCGGCCTCCGGTCTCGCACTCATCAACAAAATACGACAGCATGAACGCTGTCATTTTACATTGATTTTCTGTGCGAGGGTAGTACCGCCCCGGTCGAGCCGGCCCAAACGTGCTGAATTTTGAATCATATAATTATGGTGTAAAGCATGGCATGTAAATGCTTGTGTATATTACATAAAGAAAGTAAAACTTTCCTTCTCATTAGCATAATCCTAACAAAGCAGTCGCACATGGTGTCCCCTGCGGGCGATATCATTATATGTGAGAGTTATGTGTTTGTTAGGCAGGTTATGGCGTTGTTATGTGTCGTTTTAGCACTGTTTGTCATTGGCGTAGGTTCAGGTCGAATGTGCGAATAAATCGCTATATTGACATGGGTGTGGAACCACGTATGTTTCTGAACTACCTAATAATAAAATAAAGATATACATACTTCTTAGAGTAAGCTTAAAAAAGAGCATGTTTTTTTAACCGACTTTAAAAAAAGGAGGAGGTTCTCGATTCGACTGTATTTGTTTTAATTTGTTTCCTCTGAACTTTTGACTGGGTGAATCGATTTTGATGATTTTTTTTATTTGAAAACTGCTGATTCCCGTGTGGTCCCATTTATATTCGGTCCAGTGTTTGAAGTTGTTATTTTTGTTAAAATATCATTAGTTTTATTATATCTGCTTATAAATTCAAGTATCATAGAGTAATTTGACAGTGTTCTGCAACCTGAAATCTTAATAGATTTACACAGACAGACGCTTATTTTGTCATATTTTAATTGAAACCTATGTGGTAAAGTTTACAGCGATTGAGCTATTTTTTTTATTTCTTACAGAAAAACGTGTCAGGGCATAATTGGTTACATTTACTGCTACTATATGTTATAACCTAATATATGTAACGTCTCACACATAGCCGGTCGCAGAATTTACAAACTTCGCTACACGGTCTAAAGAAGGAAAAAACTCAAAAATACAAACGGAATTATTTCAAGAAAATATTGGAAAGAGTTGTGAAGTGTGCTTAGGTCATAAATCGATGGAAGGCAATATGGAGGCTTAGCGAACGGGTCAAGAGGGCTGCTGTGGAAATGAAGCCACACAACCTACGTCGTACTACTTATACGAGTATAATATCTAATACTTTAAGTTACATAAAGAATTCGCATATTGTACAACATATGTAAGGAAATCTTCGGATATACTAATAATTTTTTTAAACTAACTCTGTGTGTAAGGCTTTCACGGCTAAAACGCTGCACCAATTTCAATTAAATTTGGCAATAGAGATTCTTCGATTCTTGAGGAAGGAAATATTCTACTTTTTACCGCGATAACCGACATCCACGAGGACGGAGCTGCGAGCAAAAGCTAGTTACTTTATTCAAATAGAACTCAGTTTACAACAATCAAGTTGTTTTAAGGGGGTGACAAGTTCCTTAAGGTCTCCGGCTACTCGGGGAGACATGAGTCAGGAGTATGCTGTGTTTCCAGTAAAAGACCGGCCTCAGGGAGGATTCGGACCATGTGATTTCAGGTCCTCCCCGAAACGACGACATAGCTTATTAGGCCCTGTCTCGGGGGAAATTATTTCCCCCACTCAATTCCAGTTCCTTTGGTTAGTTGACTGGTCATCTGATGGAACTTGACTACCGATGCACATAGATACACAGGGTGGTGCTCTAAGTTTTCCAACAATTTAGGTGGGCCGGGGAGAATTGATCTTCGGAAATCTCATTCTATCAGTAGAAAGCCACGAAAGATTTTGTTCTAACCGGAGGTCGTAAAGATTCGTACACAAACATGATAGTACCCACACATAATATTATCTTAACCTTCCACACTTCGGTAAAAATATTGATAGGAATAATATTATTTACATGTTGTAGAACATATAACAGATGTCGGTATGTTCTGTGTGAGATGTTTGTATACAATAATTTGTTTATGTATATTTAGTATTCGGTCGAAAAGTTAAGGTGTGGCCTTGGTTTCTATGATGATGAAATACAAAAGTTTCTATCCATTTAAAAAATAACTTGGAAGTTAAGTAATTCAAACAAAAGAAAAATGATTTTGTAGGTGCATTTATCTATGACTACCAGAATTCGTCATTATTTCTTTCTGGTCCTGTATTAATTGATATTTTACTTAAATAAGGAGCTACTGTTCCAGTGTCCTCTAAACCATAAAAAATGTTTTCCTTATCACCCCAATATATTTCAGCAAAAATAATACCTATGAATCATTCCAGTGTTCTTAATAAATACATATTTTTTCAATAATGCGAACACACGAACGAGAATAGCCTGTCGGAATGGTACCATGATGCACGACGCCATTTCGCGTTTTGTTTCCCGCGCAAATAAGCGTCACTCTGACAGCTTTCAAACATGGCGTTCGGGATTAATGGTGGGAATTTGAAAATTGAAATGGAGTTTTGATGCATACAGTTTGTAAACAATCAAATAATGAGTAAGACGGTTACGTAAGCTCATGACTGATTAGGTTGAGAACGCAACATTATGAGTTAACGTTGTTTGTTGAGATTTTTGTTGTCGGAAACTGCCTAGTTACATGCGAAATAATAAGTCAACCTATAACCACAATCAGTCACCGTCAATAATAACTTCAAACTATATAATTATTCTGTGGAACAATCATAATCTTCATTAAAGAACTCCTATTTATAAAAAGGCATAAAAAGGGAATTCTAAGATGTAAAGACGAGATAAATTAATTAATCATTACGTATTTCTATATAGAATTCAGAAATGCTGCGGATGTTAGTCATCCTTGCAGAAGTCCACACATAAATAGATGACAACAAAAAAGAAAACAAACCAAAATAATTTCTGACTAATTGCAGATTTCCTTCAAATCTATTTCCCTCTCCAAGGATAGGGAGGTGTCATTAACATTTTTTTTTTGCTCTATATTAATAATATTAACTTTGGCAGTTGATCAAAGTATCAAGAAACATGTTCTTTCCGTTCACTAATAAATCTTATTGATAGTTTGGACGTCAACCTGGACTCGCTAGGATATTCACAAATATTTCAAGGCCTCACTATCTAACAGATGAGATAAAATTAATAACCTTTCCAAATCGCACCATTACTGTGACATTGGTAAGCGGATTTATTTTTTAAAGATTAAGTTAACATGCTCAAGTGGCAGTGAAAGAAACTAAAACTGGTGAAGGAACGATGACTCATGGGGCAAACCAACCTTTACCGGAGATCGTGAAATTAATGAAAATTTGGTGAAAAGCAGCGCAAAGTGTTCTGTCTAACTAAACTAGAAATTGTTAAATTAAATCCTTGAACAAAGTCAATGTTATTTCTGCTCGAGGCTTTCTGACAGTTTAAGACAACCTTGGAATGGCTTGAAAACTACAAGTTCTCATCTCACTTCTAAACTTCACAATCTGATTAATGCCACCTATGGGAATTAGAATCAGAAAGATTTTGGATAAAAACCCTTACGTATTAATATTTAACTAAGTACGATTTAATTAAGTTTGTCATATTCGAGAATGAAAACTCTCAGCAATTGCTATAATTGCCCTCTATAATTTATTGCACTTCGCACATTAATAACAAATATTTCTGTCTGCACAAATATCTGACTTCAGTTTTAATTTTCACTACATAGATATTTGTCATTTTCAATGTGCTACTCATACAAAATTCCACATTAACATAAACTAAAATTATATTGTTATTATTGTTGACAGTAATAAAATTCTATTTTAACACAACTTTAATTTAAAAACCAAAGTGGAGAATATTAAAATATACGTTAAGATTCATCGCAGGTTAGCGCAATAAATTATAATGACCAATATTTAATATTTACGTTCATAGACGTCAGCAGAGCGGCGCCAGTTATAAAGGACAAAATATAATAATGTCCACAGGATGCGTCATTTGTTTGATGATGTTCAAAATTACGTGAGCGATGACGATTGCACCCGAAATCTGACCCATTTAATCTTGTACTTCTAACACGAATTCTTTACGGCAATTTGTTACAATAAATAATTTCTACACAACTTTGCATGTCTAAAATAAAAAAGTCACATTTACCTTGGATAAACGATTTCAATTTTACATTGCAATCGTTATGTGCAAGTCATGTGGGAGAAACTGTCAGCAATTGAACGTTTTCAGAAGTTAGCAAATGATAAACTGGTACCAATGAATGCCGGGGTCCATGTACAGAAATCTGACTGACCTAGTGACGTCTATTTCCGTCGGCATGCCGCGCGGGCGCAACTCGTAATGAAATAATTACCCGTCAGCGAGCGTTTCGCGAATTTGTTCCAACATTCGACATAGCCTAGATATTCGGAACTAGAATGTGGCTATTTTATAAGTTTTTAATGGTTACTGGGTAACGAATTTTACAGTATCTCGTAAATTTTGTAGACAGATCGATGTTACGGAATTTGGCAAGCAAATGGAGACACTTTTTAAATACAAAATCTTAAATGAACTCCAAAAACATTGTACACATAAATCTTGAATATAATGTAGTGATTTAGAAGTTGAAAATGAATTTTGGTCACCACGCTTGATAGAAGATTTGGATATGTGTACTTCAAGGTTTTTTTTCTTGTACGAAGCTGCTGTCTTGTGTATAAACTACTACTAATACTATCACCATCAAGCAGACCGTAAGCTGATCTAAAAAATACTCCATATAAATGAGTAGGTTTTGTATGTACTGACACAGTGTCAATCACGACCGATATCTATCGTTATCTAGAAGGATAACATAAAATGTTATAGTGGATTTAGAAACCAAAGTTAATTAAGTGACGTCACGGTGTTTTTGTGTAGGTTTAGATAGAAAGCTTTTGTATATGATTGAAATTGAAGTTTGTTCCTAACAGATCATAGTTACTGAGGCGCGAGTTTTCTTTTAAAGTATTTATCTGCTTCCGTCCTAATCTGTGTATCTACCTATAGGTATACTATCTCTCCAGTAATATCTAAGATGAGTTGCGATAAAATTATCTAATTTCTAGTCTAATCTGACAATACAAGTGAAAACTGCGTTCAATGCAAACTGACTTGAAATCTACCTCATTATTCATTTAAATACATAATCCACAAATGTATATAAAGGTTCATGAAAGCTGGCTATTCATTAAAAGACCTACTGAGTTAAATGCTTCACCAAGGAATCTTTTCTGGTATTGTACCCTCAATCCCACTCCGGTGATTTGAAGTGAACTGGCATTCCACTATCGCTTCAAATAACTCAATTGCTGAGCAGTTGCATGGGATTATTAGGGAGCCACCGTTATTTTTGTAGTGTAATATAATAGGCAGGTGGCACAGCTCGCCTTGAAGAATTAGGACACGTGCTGCTTTGAGAGGAATAACTAATTCGGCTGATTACTCCATGTGACATTGGAAGAAATACGAATATTACGAAAATGAATGATTTTTTTAGGTTTTTAACACCTCAAATACCGCAGTAGGACCGTACAGCTTATTAATAGGTATTACATATATATTTCCAAATGCATCTTAATTTTGGTGCGCTTTTAAAATGTTTTTTATGCTGTGTAGGACAGTAAATACCATATAACATATAAACAATGAGATTGCAAAGAGGCCAAGTGTTAGGCTATATTTCTATTTAATTTACTTACGAGTATTTTAAAGAAAACTATGCAACTACTCTTTTGAATCAAGTGACTATTCAACTCGCTGGCAATGGTCAAGGTATCAAATATACAATTAATCAGGTGGTAACTCCTACTAATAAACATCAGTTCACCTGGTATATACATCTGTTGCCATACCTACATCATCAGGTACAGAACACTGTATACACACTGCGTTCCTACTATATAATAACGATAACGATCCGGAACGGCTTCGGACGGAATTCTTTGAAATTCTCGGATTTCCTCTACTATATTATGTATATATTTCAAATATAAACCTTCCTCTTAAATAACCCAATCTATTGCTGCTTTAAAGTTCTTTGGAGTAGTTTAAAAGGTCTAAGGGATCAGAGAACAGATGCGACTTAATTTTATACTATGTAAAGATTCCACGTTCATGTATTTTTCCACGGTGAAGCGCGAGTGGTATTTTTACTAGTGCTATTGTGTTTACACAAACCTACTAACAAACGATTTTATCGATACGAATTTATATTCAGTTTCGCGTTCGCTACGTACGAAATATTTAATGTTTACGCTATATAATATAATCCACGGTGTTGTGTTTATAAGTTATAAAAATCAAGGAGATTCGGATTTGTACTATTTTAAACTAAGGTTAAGTGTTTTTTAAATTGTTGTAGCAATACCTGAGGTAACGAACAGTTATGTAAATGCTAATCAAGTTTAGATTTAGACACTATTACACCATAATTAGTTCTTAGTTAGATTAGGTTTTGACGATATTTTTAACTCCACTTACTTACGTAATAGTGGACTAGCCAATTGGTGTCGCCTCTTTTAACTGACTTCGAAAAAAGGAGGAGGTTTCTCAATTCGACCGTATATATATATATTAATGTGTGTTCGCGGATAACTTCGTCGTTTATGAACCGATTTTCATGATTCTTTTTTTAATGAAAAGGAGATATCCCAACGGTGGTACCATGATAAGGACACTGAGATCTGATGATGGCATCCAAGAGAAATCAAGTCAAACCTTGAAGTCGGTTTTATTTTTGTTAAAATATCATTAACAGCTTGTAATAGCCCACCGCTGGACATAAGTTACAAAAGCCCTTCTATACCACACTGGGTAAACGGATTGGTTTAGGGTTTATTTCATGATTTCCTTTTTTTTTGCAGTGTTGTTGTCCTGTATACTTATTCCCTTAGTCGCCTCTTACGACAGCCATGGGATGCATAGGAGTTGTGACACTTTGTATTGTTAAGACGTCACCACAACACCACATAATAAAGTTGCGTGTTATTATATAAAAAAACCCCGATATAAAACAAATGATGACATTTTGTACTACGTGGAATCGAACCCATGACCTTTGATTTATAAGTCGGGATTACTATTCACTATACCAGCAATCCCATCAATCAACTATACAAATAAATTATATTAAACATATATAAAAATGTACATGTTAGGGTACATAAAATAATAATTATTTTAAGTGAAACTATAGATAAAACTAATTTTATTCGTACCGCGCAGACGTGACCAAAACCTATGAAATCCATGCCATGAAAGCGTAGAGCGCAATAAAAAGAGGTTCAGCATCATAAAACGATCATAACTTGTCATATCTTGACAACGAGCCGGTATAAAATGAAGGTTATAACCAGTTACACAAATATTGCATTTATAAAGAAAACTGGCAATGCGTAGTGTTGGGTTCCGTAATATAAAAACTTGAATCTAAGCAATTTGTATGGCAGCCTGGGAAATATTGTTACAGATTTGATTTAGATTAATAAACTTCGTCTTTAATCTATACAAATAAATAAAATTGGAGTGTCTGTTTGTAACATTAAAATAACAGCTTTTTAATCAATGCATATGTATGTATACACGATACATATAACAAAAATGTAGTTAAAAAAATTTTTGTCTGTCTGTCTGTTTGTTCCGGGTAATCTCTGGAACGGCTGGATGGATTTTGACGGGACTTTCACTGGCAGGTAGCTGATGATCCGGGGAGTAACTTAGGCTACTTTTTTTAGACTAACTTTGTCCCGCGGAGTTACTCGCGGTACAACAATAACCGCGGGTAACACCGCGGGGTTCAGCTAGTTCTTTATGTATACGGTGTGTGTTTATATATGTTTTTAGTTTTCAATGCTTAGTTAAGCTGGTATGGAAGACATATCGATATATTACTAGGAAAAAACTGGCAGACCCAACGTCTTGACATACGGCCTCATTCATAAACGTTGTTACTTATATGTAAGCTGTAAGCTGATAAATTTGAATTTAACAATAGTTTTTTTTTTTTTATACAAATCCCGCATTAGGAATATACATCCATTGTCGCATGAGGCTTTACAAACATACATGAAACGGCTACAAAGAACACCCAGATACAGAACAACAATTTTTGGATCACACAAAGTGTTGTTCCATGTAGGATTTGAACCTGCTACACTTGGCGTAGTAGAGAGCGGTGTGGTAACCGCTTAAACCACTAAACCAACCGTGCAGCCATTCTAAATCTATATATATGAATCCCTATTTGCCTTGGCCACGACATCACGCGTGAACGGCTTAACCGATTTTGCTAATTCTCTTTTGTTGGATAGCCCATTTAGCGAGGAAGGATTTAGGGCATGTAACATCACTCTATGACCAATAGGAGCCGGGTATCGACCGAAAATGAAAATGGAAAAAAATATTTCTTATGGAGAGACACAAACGAAGTTGAGCGGGTCAGCTAATACGATATATTTTCCGAGCGCCAAATTCTGTAAAAAGATCTATATAAGAATTATCTTCGGGTATTAATAATTATACTATACTCGTATAAGATTCTACATAATAACAGCGAATGAAACATTACAAGCAGTTGCAATATTATTACTCATAAGTATGAGTCACATACTCAAATTGAATTTGGCTGCTTTTAAGATTAGATAAATTACTATGTATGTAAAGATAAAATTACTATTATACGAATATAAACGCATAAACAATTTGTAAGCATTTTATCTATAATTGGTTTATGGTATCGCTAAACACCGTCTATTTTTGTAATCATGTAAAACAAATCTTTAAAATTTTTCATTATTTGCCTACTTTATAAATAATAGTAAGTCAGTCTAGAAAAAAGAGCCTAAGTTACTCCTTATATCATCAGCTATCTATTAGTGAGTCAAAATCGGTCCAGCCATCCAGCGGTCCAGCAAATAAATGGTCATCAGGTCATAGATAGATAAACTAATTGAAATTCTTTGTCGTAGACCATTTTTAGAAAACATACAATGCAATTTACAATTAAAAAGCAATACAATGGACGGTCTAATTCCAGTCTGCGACAGGTAACCTTTAAATGGACTATACTGTAAAGTCAGAAATACATAATGTATTGTAGGTAAATGTAACAGTTAAAAGCTAACAACCATGTCGTTCCTAATGTTTCGTTCTAAACGAGAAAAAGGACCGAAAAAATCTGTACTTGCTGAGTCACGATTTTCATTTCCAAGTATTGAATATGTTAAATACTGCTAACCCTGTTAGATTGTAGGGAGCGGGGCAGTACTTTAAAGCTCGTTAAGCAGTCAGAGCGTGTAAAATTGTTGTCTCCACTCAAGACGCAACTTGAAATGAGACATTTTTAAACTAAAATAATACCAAAATCCGCACTTGCTTAGGTAGCTAAGCAATGAATGCTAAGTTATTCAAAATGGTAGTGTACTTAGTATAAACTATATTTCATATTAATTCACTTGTTATAATACTCTTTTTAATATTTGTTTACTGGCAACCCGCCCCGGTTTCACATGAGTAACAGAGCATATACGACAACTTTTTTTAGTGACTATAGTTTAGAAGTCATGCAAAAGAAAGCAAGCCTTGTAAGTATATAGAATGACAGACAGACGACTGAAAGACATTGACTGCCCAAGACGGGGATAGTTGGCACTTGTTGGGGTCCCCAGCCGTCAACAGGATGATGACAATGAAGTCAAGAAAATATAGCTGACGTATTAGATCTTTTCAAAATAAAACATCCGCAATATATTGGCATATCACACAGCAGTAAAACTCTCATTGGTCACGATTTTTATGGCATTTTGAAAAATCGTTATTTATTTTATATAATTCATCAAAAAACATAATCTTATACTAATATTTAAAGCTGAAGGGTCGGTTTGTTTGTTTGAACGCGCTAATCTCAGGAAGTACTAGTCCGATTTGAAAAATTATTTCAGTGTTAGATAGCCCATTTATCGAGGAAGGCTATAAGCTATATATCATAACGCTAAGACCAATAGGAGCGGAGCACTAATGGAGAATGTTTCAAAAACGGAGAAAATTATCACGCTACGGGCAATAGGAGACGCAAACGAGGTTGCGTGTGTCGGCTAGTTTATAATATACCTAAACCTTTCTCTAGGATCAGCCTATCCATTAGAGAAACTTTATGAAGTTTATGTGGTTTATTGAAAAAGAGAAAGAAAGAGACAGACTGTCCTTAGTAGCACGTTATTAGCGTGATAGAATATGTATATTCTAACAAGCTACACTGTAATTGTCTCTATCTCGCTGAATTGACTAAAAAACATGATTAATAACATTTTTAGAAGTTTTACTACAACATTTTACAGCTTTCTAGAGGTGACAAGGTACTTTTTATTTAACGATAGAAAATTTGTTGTTTATTACATCGTATCTATACTAATATATAAAGCTGAAGAGTTTGTTTGTTTGTTTGAACACGCTAATCTCAGGAACCGCTGGTCCGATTTGAAAAATTCTTTCGGTGTTGGATAGTCCATTTATCGAGGAAGGCTATAGGATATATATCATCACGCTACTACTAATAGGAGCGGAGCAACAATGAAGAATGTTTCAAAAACGGGGGAAATTTTCATGCTACGGGCAATATAAGGCGCAAACGACGTTGCGTGGGTCAGCTAGTTTACAATATAAGTTTACGGGGTGTTTTACGACCCAGGTGTCTATCAAACAACCGTTCAAATACAGAGATACTTAAAGTTTTGATGATCACTTCTGCCCACGTCAAGTTTAGGAGGAAACGTACTAACGAGTTATCTATGTTGCTAAGGTAAATTTCGGTATTAAGCTAGAATTCTGAAATTTAAATAAGGATTCCGGTATAATAAGAGTAAGTCCGGTATTTGAACTATAATTCCAATAGATAAACAGTAATGTACTTCTAGCGTATCTGAGTGAACTAGTATAAGAGTTTCATTATGTGCTTCTTTGACAGTAGATGTTTCGTCTTCTCTTGCAGTTGCCGTGCCCAACAGGGTCCATAATTGTTTCTTGTAATAAGTTGTTGGTGTTAACAACTTTATGTACATTATGGAGTGCAATAAATGATAAATAAATAAATAAAATAAAAGTAACATTTTTTTTTTATGTTTGACCCTGCTAAAATGACTCTACTCTTCCTGATGGAAAGCATAAGCAGCATCAAAGAGTGGTGGTCACCATACTAGTAATGCAGACCATGCTGTATGGTGACCCACACCTTGGCGGGCTAGTGATGCTTCTGCATCATTGGGCCTCCGGTGTCGCACTTACCAACGAAACACGAAAGCACGAATGCTGTCATTTTACGTTGATTTTCTGTGCGAGGATAGTACCGCCCCGGTCGACCCGGCCCAACCGTACTGAAATCAGCGTGGCTCTACTACCTTGAGCTGTATATATATATATATAAGAATATTTCCGATATATACATAGCCCTCTCCTGAGAGACCCGAGCTAGCTAATCTCAGGAACTACTGGTCCGATTTGAAAAAATCTTACAGCGTTAGATAGCCCATTTATCGAGAAAGGCTATATGCTATATATTATTTCAAAAATGGGGGAAAATTATCACGTTACGGCCAAAAGGAGACGCAAACGGGGTTGGGTGGGTCGGTTAGTATATTATAAATATCTGGAGGCGAAACGTTAGGCTATTAAATTACAAGTAGAGAGTTCGATGTATGTTTAGTACAATTTTACAAATACATTAATATATGCAGTATATTTTAGTGGCAATTTATTTGTGAAATAATAAATTCAAAGGATTCTAATTAACTTCAACTCTACCAACTAAATCCTAATGCAATTAATTTGTTGTACGTAAGTATGATAGATACTTTAAAACGTTAACATATACCCCCCACTCTGGGTAGAGGGAGGAAGGAGGGGGGAGGTTGGAAGAACAATGCATGTTGACGCGAGTGTCAATGAGACAATGTGGATTTAAAGTAAATAGTAGTGGTGATGAGGCGATGCGACGCCCGTTTCCGTTAGATAACGTAATCGGATGAGTAGTCACTTCCATTTGATGAATTAATTAAACATGTTTTAAATGCATAAACATTGCCAAAAACTGAAGTCATTAAAACCAGAAACATGAATATTTATGAAATATTTGAAATTCTAGGATTTTCTCAACTACTTATGATTGTCTTATCCATATGAACCATCTTCTTGAATAACTCTCTTTATTTTTAAACTGCATTAAAATCCGTTTTGTAGTTTCAATGGTCTACGAAAGCAGAAATGGACAATGACTTCATGTTATCCTACTAATATTATAACACTAATATTATAAAGGCGAAAGTTTGTAAGTGAGTATGTTTGTTACTTCTTAACGCAAAAACTACTGAACGGGTTTGGATGAAACTTTACAGTAATATAGTTTGCCGCGATAACCGACATACACGCGGACTACAACTAGTATTACGTAAAGATGCACATTTTTTGCATTTTTTGCAATGACCGACTGAGGCATTCCCTACCAGTGGTAGGGAATGCCTCAGTCGGGTGACTGGTAGGAGTGGTAGACTACCAGCCAGTCACCCACTGCATGATGCAGAGAAGAAAAGAAGTAGGTGTAAATCCTTTAACTTCAACGTGATCTACCTGAGAAAAACGTTAGTAAGTCAACTTCAAAAGATTATCTAGACTAATTCCTTTAAAAGTAATGGCACAATGAAGGTCTGTTCTAATATACTTGTTTAATTATATTTTTATGAACACATTAAACCTTACAACTAGAAGTATATAGAATAGTTTTTTTGCAGCTAGTGGTGAAACTAAATATCAGATTTATGCTTTCTGTGTATATAAAATCGGTAGTTGTTTTCACAGTAGACGAAAACTGCTGAATCCAAAACAATGAGATATGTATGGGTGCTTTTTAACAATATTATACGTTATTAAATACCAAAGTAACACAATATAAGATTGTCTATTGTTGGCACCACAGAGGTGTGCGATACTTCGCTTACACGCTCATAAATGACATGCGACAATAGAACTAATACCTACCTATCTAGTAATATATATCTACTAGCTGTCCTGGCAAACGACGTTTTGCCATAACTACTAATAAATTAAAAATTAATTAAAAAAACATTGTCCAGCGGACAAAATTGTGAATCTAAACCATTCCCAGATCCCCTTGAACACACACAAAAAATTTCATCAAAATCGGTCCAGTCGTTTGAGAGAAGTTCAGTGACATACACACTCACAGAAGAATTATATATATAAAGATAAAAAAAGGTGTTTATAGGCTTATGTGACTAAGAGTATCTTCACATGTGTATGCGCTCAAATCAGAACCGCCCAACTAAGGAATTTCATTAGGTCAAAGATAATAGTTAATAATAACAATTTCGATTCTATTAAAGAGTGACGAATCAACTACTGCATTGACATGTTGCTAGAGGAGTGTATATGTAGGTAACCACTTACTAACAGAAGCTTTTGAGACACTTGCCTTTAAAAAATAATAAAATTTCAAAAAACGCAAAATTAAGCGCAAAATATATTTGGATCAAATTAAAAACACCTTAATTAAAAGGTTTCTACTACCAACTTCCAAAAAAATCAAACGTTTAAACAAAACACAACGAAATTTTTACAATTTTTAAACACACATCTACAATGCACAAGAACGTCCCGAAATGCGCGTTCGATCGCGTCTCGCGTTCAACTGAAAACTGTAACCATTGAAAGCCCGCATAATGCACCAACCAACACCAAAGACCCACCACTTTCATTTCCTTCCATCAATACCATAGACCAAAAATAACTGGTCTACGAAACCAGATGACAAGATACGTGTATTGCAGGCGTCACGATACAAACTGCAGGTCCCAGTAAGCTGGTAATTACAGAAGATATTATCTGGCATAACATGAGCTGGAGATATCGTAGCGCGTCTAAATAATGAGGGATCAAGTAGCAATGGTTAGTATTTTCGTCTGGATGACCACCACGTTACAAAGGAAGAGATTTATAAGTACTAATATGAAAGTGAATTCTAGTAAAAAGATATGAATGATATGATATACAATTATTTACTCGGAAAAACGTTTATTGCGTGCACGTTTTAGATGTTATGTACACATAAACTTGCTTTTCCTAGAAAATTGTGTGTTTCGTATCAAATAAGAATTTAGAAAAATTCCGCCGAGAAATGGTTTTTTAATAGATTTATTAATAGCGACATTTTAGAAGTAATACTCGGTATAAAGTATCTTTATTTAAATTTAGTTTCACTCAGTTATCTGATTTTAAATTCGAAGTTTAAATGTATCTAAACAATGTAAAAGCATTTAAAAAAATGTATCTAAACAATGTAAAAGCATTTAAAAAAAACAACAAATTCAAAAATTAAAAAACACTTTTAATTTACAATGCTATCAATCTAAAATGTGCTATGTTATATTAAATCAATAACGTCCAAAATTATAAATGAACGCTCCTACTTAAGGGCTTGAGTATAAAATTTTAAAAATACCTTATCTGGTTGTGATAAAGTCTATAATTGCATCTAGCTGTGGGCCAGTTATGCCATTTTAATGTCTGTCTATACAGCGGTTTTGAAAACAAAAGGTATCGCCATTTCGGTCCAGTCTCGGCTAGAAGCGATATTTCGGGACGGAGCGGCGCGCGAGGAATTCGCGCGTATTTTGCTTTTAGAGTAAACATTGTCTGTCATCATCGATGCGATATCGATATAAAAATATCGATTTTTTTATGTCATGGACGCGAACAGAAAATTTCGTTCCACTGAGATAAAAGTAGGTATTCTTGATGCAATTCAAGATTTATCGTCGATATTAATTTTGATGATATTTTATACAATCATACTATATTGTAACCCTGTCTAAAGTAATACCTGTTTTTCTATCCGAAATGAAAAATGTTCCTGAATTCACTGACAAAATTAAATAAACACACATTTCGTCACTTTCAATTAAACTAAAGTTATTATATTTAAGTATCAATAGTATGTTTCTCTGTTCTTAAAATAATATGTAAAGCGTTTTTGTTCACGTTAAAAAATCTACTTCATCAGCTGCAATTCTAGTTGATGATGACATATCAAAAATTACCAAAACCTTATTGCGACAAAGTTTTTCTTAGCGTCATCTAGCGTAATTAAGCGGAACTGCTCAGTAACTGTGGTACCTGTATCTCGCAATACATTTCACGACAGTAACTTTTAAGAGCATTCCTGACTGAGCTCTGGCTGTGTGCTGTTCTTTACGAAATAAATGAATATAAGATATAAGTAAGCGACTCACTGATTGTTGTGTGCGGTTAGCCTGTTAGGGTCGCTGGCGTTGCGGTGCTTCCCCCGCCGGGGCGCGTCCCGCTCGCGGCAGCTCTCAGCGCGGTTGACACCACGCCCTGCTGCCGGAGAACGCCAGCTGCACCGGAACGAAACATCACAAGTTAGAACAAACCTATGTACTTTTATTGTGTAAGGTGAACCTATTAGACATTGCCATCCTTCCAACTTTTAATGCAACTTATCATGTACGTCACAAAAATGAGCAAGCACCAATTTCTTTTGAAAGTCAATTAGAGAAAGACAGTCACATGATTTCGCAAGAGTCGTCTAATAAAATAATCATGGAAAGAAAGTCTTTAATTAATCAAAATTATAAAGAATTAGAAATTATCTGTAAATTAAAAAATATAAAATTATCTACAATATTTCCATTTACTACAATTTCATTTCAAAAGTGTGCTCTACCGGATTTGGTGTGAACTATAAACTCTCACACAGCGACGAAAAGTAGAACTAACACTGTAGCTACTGTACGATAGAGGGCGTCTCAAATACCAACCATTAGTCTCTGTACAACAATCTAGGTGGCGCTAAACTAAGCGCAGCCAGCTGTCTTCAATGGTGATAGATATGGCTAGTGAACCCGAATTTGTTTTTATAAGTACTGTTATACTGCACAGTGTAGTTGAACATCGAAATTACAGCGCAGTTTAGTATTACGTCTCCGGTACACACTGGTATTTGCAGCTGACCCTGGCTTGGAAGCGAGGGAGGTGAACAGAACTGTTATGTAGGTAGAAAGAGTATAACGTACTTGTTATCCTTGTCAGGTTCCTTAGTGTTGGCATCGCTGGTATCAACATCAGCGTCAGGCGCTGTCGGCTCATCTGTCGAACCTTCCCTTCGAGACTCTCCTGTGGAATTTACAAAATATTCATTAAAATTTATCAAGTCAGTGACGTGTTTCAAGTTGATATTATTTTTCCAATCATTTCAATTTGTATTTAATTGATCATTTAACGAGTTACACCGCCATCTGTTTAGAAAATCAAGTATACTATTTTCACACATTATTTGTTTTAATATTTGTTATTTTGGAAAAAACATACTACTATAGTTTTTATGTCCTAACTTGCTTAACTACTAAGCTGATGGACGTTGTCCTCTTTAACCATTGTCAGGAGTATAACCTTTTCTGTGTCTATCTCTTTATAAAAAAAGGTATACTACGCTAAGTGACATAAACTTAATAAACTATATCAAGGAAAATACACGATCGTCATAAACAATATAGGTATGTATATAACTAATAAACTGTGGTGATTAAACGTGACGAACTGTCACGTCTTTTATGTGTAATGAAGAATTATTCATTTTGTATTAACTAAGAAATAAATACAGGTCATAAGGAACTCAGTTTAAGATGCAAAATATCATTTAACCAGTAGTTTAACATTTACAGAAGAGTATAATACCATCGCTGTACGTCATAGTAGTATCTTGAATGAGTGAATAAATACTACTCTTTTACCGACTTAAAAATAGAGGCATGTTGTATTCGTTTAGTCTTTGACACATGCAAAACGATATAAAGGAAAATTTTTGTTAAAAGTAAATAATTATAGGATGTAGTAAGACGACCATCAACTGACAACGACTAAGATATGTGAAACATAAAACCCTTAATGAAATTTTCATGTTTCATTTGAAACCCTTTTTAATCAAACAACTAATGACTACATTATATGTACTACATTGACGCCTACTCAAAGAGGATGAGCAGAAGACATCAACAAGACGTCAACCAACCACAAATACATTAGTCATGAGATGACCGCTACAAGATTACAAACAGAAACCCACAGAAACCAACACAGTTAATTCTGTTTATTCTACTGCCCACTACGGACGTCCTGAACACAACATGTTTTCTACAACATTTAAAATAACATCCACCATCATTGTTTTATCCATTTATCCACAGGGAAACTGAGAACTAATGTGGGCACTGACCGCATTCTTGTTAGGACGTATCATGTACGCAAATTTTCCATTTCTTCCAATCATTTTTATCTATAACTTTGCATTACCTAGTATTTTAAGTAAATATTAAAATAAATTAAGCTGTCGAACAATAATACAACTATTGGCTAATAGATGGCGCTACTAGTTGAAATAACCCCACTAAATTGAAAAGTCAGATTCGTGTGTTTCTGGTGCTATCAATATCGAAACACAAATTATGATCTTTAAATATTCATACGATGACGACTACTTTTGCTGCCGAACAAATAAATTTGACTGCACGATTGACCTAGTGGTAATTGTGGTAGCCACGCAGCTTTCTACTGCGCTGAGTATTGTGGGTTCAAACACTACTCGGGGTAACACTCTGTGTAATTCACAAATCGTTGTTCTGAGTCTGGGTGTTCTTTGTGTCCATCTCATTCATGTGTGTGTAAAGTTCCCCTCAACACAGGATATATGCCTCATTTAGGAGTTGTTTTAAAAGAAATGATAATAGATTTACTGACTTATTCTGATTTAAAAACTGAAGCGTCTACTAAACTAGAGCAAAATTTCACGTCTCTATTTACCTCCTTAGCGATATAGGCGTGATTATACAACGTCCTGGTTGGGCCAGTCCTACACATTTAATAATCTACTCAATATAGTGCCAATGTCACGTTATATGTATGAGTCAATGCGGAAACAGTCCTGAAACATCCTGTTACACCACGCTCGCATGTACTGATAGACATGTTTATGTATATTATGTATAGTTATAATTATATTTATGTATATATATAGATTACATCATACGCTTTAAGGTCGACAATTATGATTCTAGTTAGCTAAAAATCTTGTAATCTGTCGAAGAACAATTGGTTTTTAATGAGCTGCAAGGAATACTTTTTCCGTTTTTACAAAATTATTCATTCATACTCGGTTCTTATCATTCGTAGGGCAATTCTTTCCTAATTAGACTAAAACACTTAAAAAAAAATCGAACAAGCAGATCCTGAGGTTAGCGCTTTCAACCAAAAAAATCTTCAACCATATATTAGTATACATTTAACTGATAGATTCTTGTATGTTTAACATTTACGTGTATTTCCTGTATCTCGGCATCTCTAAAGCTTTTAATTAATTTATGTATACGTTTAAAATGTTATATGTTCAGCCAAATAAAACTACAATAAGTGTCTTTGCAAAAATACAAATACCTAAGGTAATACTTTGATGCATAGGTTTTTGAGTGGACAGAACAGACTGCTGACAAGTCTTTCATGTTTATATTTTTACAAATTATAACTAACAGTATATCAAGTACGAATTGCTTCACCTTTCATTAAAAAAACACACATAAATAAAGCCACGAATAGATTTTTGTACAAAAATAACGGATAGAAACGAGATTTATCACTGTGACGAATGCTGACAACAGAACATGGCGCGAACTTGAGCGGCGGGGACGTACAAGAATATATTTTGTAGTACAACATACCATCCATCAACTCGAGTACATTATGTTCAAGTTTTTCCTTTACATATTTATAATACAACGAGGCAAACCTTTAGTAGGTATTATAAGCTGAAGTCTTCAAGTTTCTGCTACGCTTTCACACTTGACTGAACGTCAAAAAAGTTGTACACATTATCTATACTAATATATAAAGCTGAAGAGTTCGTTTGTTTGTTTGTTTGTTTGAACACGCTAATCTCAGGAACCGCTGGTCCGATTTGAAAAATTCTTTCGGTGTTGGATAGTCCATTTATCGAAGAAGGCTATAGAGTATATATCATCACGCTACTACTAATAGGAGCGGAGCAACAATGAAAAATGTTTCAAAAACGGAGGAAATTTTCACGCTACGGGCAATATAAGGCGCAAACGAGGTTGCGTGGGTCAGCTATATATTATACTAGCTGACCCACGCAACCTCGTTTGCGTCTTCTATTGCCCGTAGCGTGATAATTTTACCCCGTTTTTGTAACCTTTTTCATTGGTACTCCGCTCCTGTTAATCTTAGCGTGATGATATATAGCCTATAGCCTTCCTCGATAAATGGATTATCTAACACTGAAATAATATTTCAGATCGGACCAGCGGTTCCTGAGATTAGCGCGTTCAAACAAACAAACTCTTCAGCTTTATATATTAGTATAGATACATAAAGAAAGAAAGGAGAAAAATGATTGATTCTGACATTCTCAGGACACCACATGGTTAAGGTACAATATAAATTAATAATAGCGCTATGTACCTTGTTAGCATATATTCTTACTGCAGCCTAAGGGCTTGCATCGCACATAAAAAGCACATTACATGCTTATCTATGTATATAAGTCCCATAACTATATTACCTACTTATAATTTTAATCAAACATTACAAATTCTTAACTTTTTATCCGACTTCGAAAGGAGGGTTATTTTTCTCGAGTGTATGTATGTAAGCATGTATATTTCTATGACACGCCATAGAGCTGAACGGCTTGTGGTATTTTTATGTGAGTGGTGTCAATAGATTCGTCTTAGTAGTGAAAGTGAACCTACACTCTCTCACAAAGCAGTCAAGATCAAAATAACCACTAGACTAACACGTCTATCAATTTTATATTGCATCTTAAAGAAATGAGATTCTGCTCGCAGATATAGCAAGCTTGAAGTGGCCATGATCTGTCCAAACCTGACAAGAACAGCAAGCTCTTGGAATAAATTGAGAAAAATGTTCTCCAGACGCAGATGCCAGCTCCAATCGACGGGCGACATGAAGAAGGAATGTGATACGTAAAAAAACTTTGAGACGGATGACTCGAACTATGGTGATGATTGAGTAAGTGATTATTTCTGACTTCATCTTTCTAACGTACCTAACCTCCATGCTTTATTTCATATCCTTAAGTGACCTAAACGGTGAAATTTCTAGAAATCCTTTTTTTCTTTCATCTACTGGTCACAGTCTAAATTTAAGTGTTAATGAATAACCTAGTCATGGCTAGTGGTTTTATTATCTACAGATTTTTTTAAATTGAACGATTACCATACAGCTCGTATACAGCCCGCATGAATAATAACTTAAATAGGTGTTAACATACACCATTATCAATGGTGAGTCCTTCACAGATTTATAGTTAAATACAAAGGTGGCACTTTAGGTGCGGCGACACGTTTCTGTTACGGTGACGTCGTAGAGTATTCTTAAATTTATTTGTTCAAAAATCTTCGTAATATAAAATGTGGTATGTTCTAGACATAAGACAGAGAGAGAAGGAAGATGGAGATGATTGAGAGAAAGTCAAGATACAATAAGTACGGCTGTAATGATTTAATTTGAATTAAAGCTTGCACAAGGTTTACTTACGTACCTTTTTATTCATAAATATTGTACAAAATTCATAGAAGGATATCTGAAAATATTACTCTCCCTGGTAGTTTGACAAACCTAATTGAGAGCTAGGCAAACAAATAATTGGTACTAATGGGATGGAGACTTCGTAACAATACACCTACTTCTCTGTGATCGTTAAAATAAAGTTGAAAATACCGAATATTGTCCCCTAATTCGCTCATTTACTCACTCTCTTTTGTTCACTCTTGGCCTTGTACCACCATAACCCCTTACAAACATTTCCCATACATAAATCGCACAGCCGCGTGCAAATACAAATTAACCGCCACAATTAGCGATGATCTAAGGGCTGACGTCACTCTTCACTTAAGGCTAGTCCACGCCAAGAATTGAGGAAACGCAAACTGCAAGCATTATGTCTGTATTAGAAGATAAGTCTCTAAATAGTTACTAGATTATTTAATAGCAGTTTTTCTAGATAAGGAAGTTATAGATGGTTGTATTGCGTCAATGAATGTTGCAATTTGACTTGCTTTACTATATTGATCTAGACTAGACTATAGTGATAGGTAAGCGATCTTGACTACGGAGTAAGAGATCTTGGATTTGAATCATATCCAGAACAAATAATATCAGCAGCTTGGTTCGGCAGTACTAGTTTGAAATGAGACAGCCATGTAAGAAAAGTTTAAAGTTAATAAAATCGTGCAAACAATGGATACAGGTTTACTCGAGACAACTGAATGTAGAACAAACTAATTTTTGATCCGTATCGGGAACCGAACGACATTTTATGTTCGTAAATATGGTCACCACGACTTCTGTAGGGGAAACAGCGTAGTGATAACATTAATGAGTTACTGGTCTTACCACTTATATTAACAGGTATTATTCTCCAGCTTAATAATGGCTTTGTTTGTGATACCCGCCTGGCAGACTCAAGACACATCTTCTGAGTTTTTAGTGCTTGTAAATTTTGCTATTTTAAATGTTAATTCTCTGAAGGTCCATTGTTGTATGATTGACAACTCAATCATTCACTTCCCATGCAAAAACTTTACAATAGATTTTACCATTATTAGACATCCTCTTAATTACATGATACATTCTCACGCAATGCAGCCACTGATTTTGTATTCTTTAATCTTGGCATTAGAACCGAAATTACAACAACGGTTTTACATGGTATATTGACAATGATGGTCAAAAGGTTTCAAAGAATACTAAACTGTTTCAAAATGAGTATAGAGTTGAAATTAGGTTACAGGATGAAGGGCTACGTCACCGATCGTCGATTGAACATCGACCCGCTTCCGAAACTGCAAATTAATAACAAGTGGGTGTCAGCAGAACAGGCTGGTTCAAAATAACACGAAATTAAATGTACTAATTTGTATCCACAATGCATTACATGATCGCTAGACAGTAATACGAGTATATGTTTGCCATTTGTGAAACAATTGTATATTTTTTTTTACTGAACTCGTACTCGAATTATAGGTTATATTAGATTTTGAAGACAGTATTTCACATCTGATAATGGAAAATTAATCAACTATGTCAACTATATTTAAAGTGTCTCAAGCCTTCACGATGGAACTATGGGACTTTTAAGAGTTGAAGTGTCATAGGATTCTATACTTCATAACCAGTTCAACACTATCTAAAGCCAAAGAATTTATTTTCGACTAGCTGAACCCCGCGTTGTTACCCGCGGTTATTGTTGTACCACGAGTAACGCCGCGGGGCAAAGTTAGTCTAAAAAAAGTAGCCTAAGTTACTCCCTGGATCATCAGCTACCTGCCAGTGAAAGTCCCGTCAAAATCCGTCCAGCCGTTCCAGAGTTTACCCGGAACAAACAGACAGACAGACAGACAGACAGACAGACAAAAAAAAAATTAATTACATTTTTGGTATATGTATCGTGTATACATACATATGCATTGATTAAAAAGCTGTTATTTTAATATTACAAACAGACACTCCAATTTTATTTATTTGTATAGAAGAAAACGCAAAATAACTTTTATACGTGTTTGATACAGTAAAATAGTGTTGATACACACAAAATACAGTTAAATGGTGTTGATTGTTTATTCTACATTTATATTGAATTTCTGCATAACGCGACATTTCGAATCGCAAAAGATGATGTCATATACGATATACGGAATGCAGCATCAATATCTATTTCCTAACCACTTTACCACTCCCTAAACTTCGCTAATGTATTTTAATATCTTCATATTTTATCATGAGTTAATTCATTTCTCATCTCAAAAAAAAAACACGGCATAATTCAAGTTCATATTTCCGTAAATATTTGTTTTCGTTAACATATCTTTCGCTGCTTCTGAATGAGTATGTCTACCAAGGCCCTTAAAAATCCTGTGGGACACTCAAGGTCTACCTCTTGAGTTTCAAGTGTTCATGGGCAGGGATGGTAAAAAACAGTAGAACAGGCTAAAGTTGTTAGAAGAAAACAAAATGTGGTAGCTCAAAGGATAGAATGGAAAAGATTGGATCAAGAAGTAGGAAAATTACTTCTCCCAAAGATCGATTTTCATCTATTTTAGAATAGAAATGTTCGACAGCCCAATAGCATCATATAGTGAGAACGACAAATTCGTTCCTTTACAGGAACTGCCACTAAAAGAGTCAAGCACCATCCAAAATTAGCAAGCACGAGACAATGCGGGCCAACTCCGTGAGTCAGTCAACGGTCACACTATTTATATATCGACTTCCGGAGTTCACGCGCCGTAAATATCAATATTAATGGCGAGTGTATTAATGGATAAAATGGTCATAATTCCTTTGGGTTCAGATTTTGACAGATTCTTTAATATACATATAATATAGGCTTAAAGTTTTG
The DNA here is from genome assembly GCA_905220595.1 of Spilosoma lubricipeda. Taxonomy (NCBI): domain Eukaryota; kingdom Metazoa; phylum Arthropoda; class Insecta; order Lepidoptera; family Erebidae; genus Spilosoma; species Spilosoma lubricipeda. The sequence goes on along the minus strand of HG992300.1, from coordinate 12,594,601 downwards.
CACATAAAAAGTGACGCTGTTATCAGATTTCAAGTCGTTTAATGGATTTATTTTTGATAAGGGCAAAAGAGTACATGGATTTCTGATGCTAGTGCAAATATAATGAATCGATTAACTTCGATTTTCTATGAGGTCAGTTTTTAGGTCAAATCGGTCCATTTGTGGCAAAGAATACGATAACATTAATTAATATTCTGGAACTACAAATATTATAGAAGAGAAATCTTTGTTTACAAGTCTAAGTGATTAACGACCATCCCATTTATAGTTGGCAATGCGAAACTAAACATCCTAGAGCATAATAAATATAACTCACTTAAAAGTAGGTTCTGGTAACACAGAAACGTCAGTCTGTTAGACTGATGGCCGAGTTATCAATTCATGTGAATGGCCACCGATCGCATACCTCTGATCGGCGATTAGCGCCGCAGCTACGGGTCATGGATAATGTAAGAATGCGTATAAAGAACGCGAACTATATACAAGTAGGATACATAACTTCTAGCTAAAGATAACCTAAGGTTTCGGTAGAGAACTTGAACTTTAAACCAGAAGTTACACAGGACAATAACAGACAGGAAATACGTCATATAGACGACACAAACGTAATGTATACAGTTTACGGAGAGACCTGATCAATCATATCTAAATTATGTATACACTGACATTGATTTAATTTCATTGCTAATTAATGACTTCAAAAAACTACTTTTATTGAGAATGATACAGTACATAGAATTTGGTGACAAAATAAACTTTGATTAGGCAAAACTAGATTGTTATCTCATTGAATTAGGAAATAAAATGAAGGTTAACATCTGGGGCTGAAAACGTGAGATTGTATTAATGAGCTTATTTAAAGTGTTACGAAACATGAGTGAACATACAAAGCGAATAATTAATAATTTACGAATACTGCATATATACATAGAAACACGTTTATTAAGCGTATTAAAACGCCTACCTTTTGCCGACAATAATTTTAATCTTACTCACGTAATGGGCCAAAAGAAGAATTTAAATAAATCCTATACCAACCCATCTGGCTGATGTGGGCATAGTCTCCTTTATAAGGAGAGGCCTATGTCCAGTAGTGGATAGTCCACTAAAGTGGAATTATGAAAGGAGGAATGGAGGAGAGTGAATTATTTAAGACTGAGATTTGAAAGTTGAACAATATGAAATGAACAGTTGGTAAGATAGAAAGGCAAATTGTTTAAAAAAGTATATATGTACTACTTACATGTGCTTTGGATATTCTGGATCTGCTTGGAGAGCACTTTAAGCTAATAGAAAAACTGACTTAATAAATCAACAAATTTGTTTGCAAAAGGCAACTATATTTAGCAAGATTTAAAACTTTTTTGTATCTAGTAGAAAGATTAACGGAACAATACCAAATTATAAACGAAAATAGTAACTGGCTGTGCCAAGTACATTAATCTAACAAGTTGAGGATAAACCCAAAACAGGTTTAGATGCCTCGAAGGTAAAATACCTATTGTTACATAAAAGCGAATAGTAGCAAAATCACTACTGAATGGTAAGAACAAAACAATAGTGCGATAGGAACGTAGCATGGTGCCGAGTGGACAGCTGGCACTTGAACGTAAGGTCAGGCCTTATCAACGGACGCGTAGATAAGGACACATTGTCCAACAATTATAGCTACAGAGAAATGAAAGCATTGATAGCTCCATTCTTTATTTCAATCACGAGTGTTAGGTGATAACGAGAAATAAACAATAACAAAACTGAAGTAACATTGAAAAATCAAACAGTTTTTCCTTTGACTTTAATATTGATCGACGCAAAATGCGGTTACAAATAGTCCTTGACACATAATTGCTAGGCATAATATGTGTATATATAGCCCATTGGTTTCAGTATATGTATAAAGATACGAAACGACGATAATATTCTAATTATAATGTTTTAGTTGTTGAGTTTTGCATTTAAGTAAGGAGGGAAATATAGACCTACCTCGAGTTCCACTGAAGAGCCAAGAGTTATGCTTTACGGAATCAGAATTCTTCTTCTTAGCAATTGGTGTCTGTTCAACAATACTCGCTTGTCTGCTCCTTCCCGCCGATGGAGTCTTCACACTCTTCTTTTTACCTTTTTTCAGTGTTCCACTGTGAGATTTCCTTAAAGTGCTGACTTTTAAAGACTGACTCTTGCCTCGCACTTTACTTTTACTTCGAGACGTCTGTCTACTTAACCTTCTCCTGTGTTCAGCTAGCTGCTTAGGAGTAGGTGGTTCATCTTCTGAATCGGTCTCAACTGGAGGCTGTGGTCTTGCCTCACTTAAAGATGCGAAACGTTTTTCTCCTTCTAAGAATAGTTTTGTATAGTTTAATATTTCATCATGAGTTAATGCCTTATCATCTTCGGCAACTGATTCCACAGGTTTGGTAGACGTCGGAGTTTTCTTCCGCCTAAAAAAACCAAGACCAGACACTGAAGACGTTTTACTGGTTTTTCTGGTTTTGGGAGGTTCATTTGTACTGCTTTTTCTGCTATTAGGTTGAGTTTTATCTTCTTTTTTGCTGTTTTTTCGTGTCTGGTCAAGTTTCATCGTTGACCCATGTATTGATTCACGATCTTCCTCACTCCAGAGGCTCTCTCTTGACTTTTTCTTATCACAATTTTTGTCCAGCTCTTTTCTTGCAGATTCAAACCATTCATCTCCCAAATTTCTTACAATTTCTAACGGATTAGATAAGGACATTGTTTTCCTGTGCGTTTTTTTAATTTTCGCACAATCTACTTCCTCATCTGTGACCGCTAGTTTAAGAGATTCCTTGCTGATCGTCGGAGTTTTGCCGAGTCTGGGCAGGGCGTCATCGCTAGCCGATATAGCATCGCTGTGACCATCTGCCGACTCATACAAAGACTCGTCGCTTTCATCTCGTCTTTCTGTTGAAATTGGATTACGTCAGTTCAAAATGCTTTGCTGTCGTTTTAAAGAATTCCTTGCCATTAATTGCATAGACCATCGATTTTTGTATGGTAATGACTAAATTTTACGGTAATCAATTAGTAATCACGATCAATAACGCAAAATGTCTGTGCGGTATAAAAAGTAAAACAATAACCTCATTAGAGGACAAAAAATGTCGTTTTCCGATTGTCTGAGACGATGTCAAAACTTTCGTGAGTCATATCGCGACGGTTGATCAGGATTCACGGACGTTTTTTGTATTATAACCAACGAATGAACGAAGTTGTGCTGATATTAAGTATAGTACGCATAGAGACGATTTACGCATATTCTAACCAGGAGACGTTACGTTTTATCTTTTGTGTTTTTATTTCAAAAAACAAATTGTATATGAATATATTAGTTAACATATGTTTCGCTTTTGTTAGAAACTCATTCCGTAGTTATTGTAACTAAAACTTAACAATTGCTTTAAAAAAAACAGCGTGTCTACGAGTAATTTATTTGATATTTAAAAAAAATTGAACTATTCACGAGAGATAACGAGTTTTAATTGACTAACTTTTACAAGATTAGTAAAAGAAACTTCATTATTTTCTTTCATAAAGTGTTCTCCTACACTTTTATCTATTTAAGTACACGATAAATTTAACACTTTACACAACTTAGATAAGCTCTACACATCACTGCAGGTAACGGTGTACTATCCATCTTCTATGGTATTTATGACCGGTGTAAATCTAACGCCGGTATACGGTAATCTTGGAGCTTGCGTAAAGAAAACACCGGTTCATTCAATAGACGGCTATTGCGCAAGGATTGAAAATAAGTAAGATGTTTCAGTTTATTTGTATTTGTTACCTTGACGATTGTGTAATAGCTGACAAATGTTTAAAACATACACTGTCTTCTACTCTCAAATTTTAGACTAATTAACATTGGCAACAATATCAAGAGCTGGTATTTATGCAATTTAAATTCTTGAAATAACGAAACATTTACATTAATAACAGACCGGAATTTGTTAATTTTAATTCGTAATCAATTTTAAACACGACTTTTGACGGAGATCGGCGCAGACGCCAAAAATATTGTTAATATTATATTAAATTTATAACTATTTGTGAATATTTTATGAGTTTACCTTCAAGGATGCATACGAGGTACTTTGCCGTACGTTCACCTATATAATTCATTTGTTGTTTAAGATTTACAATTGCAATAAAGAGGGAACATATTACATTTAATTGAAATTGACGTTACCGGTTACGCCATATGGCATTTCCTACCTTTATACCTACCTTACCTTTATACTACGTTAATACAAGTTGTTTTGTTTTAATGATATATTTCAACATATTTTACCAAGAGCCGACTATCAAAATTATATTGATTACTAAATTTTAAAACTGTTTTTAACCCGACTTCGCGAAACCAACAGTAGACAGGATGACAGTAGTTTTGACAGTCTGTATATTTGTATGTTCTACCGTACCGCCTAAAGTACAGAATCGATTTTAATGAATCAGGTATCAATAGAGTCGTAATAATGGCCCGGGTAATATAGGCTATATTAACTAATCAAAAGTAAATAAGTAGGCATTTTATAGTCTTTTAAACTTTTGACAATATATTTAAAGGTAGACTTCATTCTCTAAAATGTGTTCGTATATGTACTATCAAAGTATAAACAAATATAGATATGGTAATTAACGAATGGTTACCTACGAATATTAACTAGGTTACGTTAAAACAGGTTAGTGGGACTGTGCTAAATAACTTCAGTGATCGCGTGCTATTTGACACTGCCATTATACTAATTAATGTAACGTTGGTAGTACCAATATTAGTAAAATATAACGCCATAACTTCTTTATAGACAAATCATTACAGTGGAAAATATACTGTTACGCTTATCTTTTTTCGAAAAGTTCGTTAAAATATTTAGCGGGATAAGAGAATCGGATTATAGCAAGTTAGTTTTCTATCCTACTAATACGAGTATTATAAATGCGAAAGTTTGTGAGGATGGATGTTTTAACGTTTCTTACTCTTTCACGCAAAAACTACTGAACGGATTTTGATAAAATTTTACAGTAATATAGATTATACAGACGCACAACAGATACGATACTATTTACTGCGGTAACTGACATACACGAGGATGGAGCAGCGGGTAAAAGCTAGTTATTCATATTTCTTAACTTTATTATAATTTAAACGAAACGCGATAAAACAGTAAAAAAGATTACTCAAATCACGTCACGTTTGACTTTTATTTATAGCGCGTTGAAGTTATTGTTACGAATATTTCGATACCGCATACCCAGACATACTTATTTATGGCAAGAAATTCTTTGAAGGATAATCCATAACAATTCCATACAAACCTATAGACACGGTGTCTAATATATCTGAGTATCTCCTTCTCTCTTTGTCACTCTCTGTCGACGTTTCTCTCTCACTGGATTCTCTCGTCGGCTTCAGTAGTATAGGTTTCTTTCTTCTCAACTTACTGACGACACCATTTTCCGCAGGCTTGTCTACGACCTGCTTCGGTTCTCTCTTGAACCACATCATCTGTCCGACCATTAATTCACTCTACAAAGTTTTTTTAATCACTTTTCACTTACATTTGGTACAGTAACGTCACTATTCTGTACTCTCGTTTGACATTTTTGACACTTCACTAGATTCTGGATGGCGTCCGACTTGAAAATGAATCAATCAATTATTGTGACGTTGTTGGCAAGAAACAAGTCGTGTATTATATTTGATTATGGTTATCGTCAGTTTCGCATACAAATTGTAATTATAACGTACATTACGAGTCTAAGATTGTAACATTACTCGCATAATATAACAGTTTAATACAATGTGCTTTATTTGATATGAAATGAAATGATTTATTCAACTAGGTTGCATGGCATCCTTTCCTAACTGGACTAGCCTTGAGAAGAAAGGACGATTCAAACTCTGGGATAATCTTCTCTTCTAAAGTCAAACTGGTATGTTAATCGATGCTTTTGTTTTGAATATTTTTTTAAATACTTGTTTGATAGTGTACGTTGGCGATTAGTTTGTGTCATGTACTTTCTGTGTGATCAGTATTATCAACAAGAGTAGAAGTGTGTAGGTACTACTTACACTATTATATATTTATATATATATTCTAATATGTTTTTACTACGTTCAACGATAGTAATAAGTTATCGATAGGAATAGTTAAATAAATATTTCGGACATAAATAAATATATAGATATATAAATGAGAATATAAAGTAAATAAATGGCATATGATTTATGGAAAGGCATATCCAAGAGGTTTACATTCATGTAGTTTTTATTTTGCTTCACTTTCCTATATTATAAATTCGCACAGAATCAAATTGCCCTAACTATTTTCTAAAAGCTGACACACGAATGATGTTACTATTTGAACGGTATCAAAAACAGGATAAGGTCGCTGATTGAGACTACAAATGGCTTTACCACGTCAAATTTACTTCGTCCGAGAATCAAACACATTGAGGAGCAAACAATTTCCCGCTTCCGTAGCAAACGTACGTCACAGTACGTGGATCGACTGTATCCTAAGCATCGAAGATTTATTTCAATAACCATGGTCGAATCCTTGGTCAACGACTTTAATGTTTATTTGATTTTCGTCGAGCCGAATACTAATTATATCAAAGTACAGTCGGCAGCCGTTATAAGTGACTGCTGTCCAATAAACCATGTTTTTATAAATGGAATCAGGAAGTGACTTTTAATGGAATTGCTATTATTTAAATAGAACATGATATAGTTTAAACAAACTATAAATATTTCATCTGAGCATTTTAAATTTGATTAAATGTTATTAATAAATAAAACGTCTTTTTGATTATATATATTCTTTACTTGAAATATACTTCTAGTACTTTTGATGTCTGAATAGTACAAGTTTCTATATTAACCTTTAAAAGTATAAGTAGATTTGAAAAACTATTAACCTGGTAATAAAATCTATAGCGCAGGGGCAAGATTATTTTTAAATTGTTGGAGCCTTTTAAACAGTCGTGTTAAAATAATTAGACTAGACTTCCTTTCAACCGTAAAACTCACAACAATAGAAGCACAAAGCGACCATTAATAACAAACATTGGCACATACCTACGGATATGTATTGGCAAATGACTCGATATATCATAATCAAACTATATTCATACATACATATAGTGTGACACTTCAATGCCGGCATAACATAATACAAGAAAAATGTGGTCTAAAATAAAAGATTTAGCGACACCTCATTCTTTAGGGTGAACGACCCACCTCTTGTTTTACACCAATTATAAGTTTAAGTAGATTTTAAGGTCAAGAAACATGTGTTTTCAGAATTCCATGTACATCATTCATTACATGGTTGTAGCATCTACAAATAGGAAATCAGTTGTTCATGCAGGTGATTAAATGATCTACAAGGAGCCTACGGATGACGAGTTGCTATTGGCTAGTCTGTAGGTGTAAGTTCATGTTAAAGTATTTTTATTTTTATTACAGAATATACAGTACGCGTTACGCTTCTTTTAAGCGTATCAAGCTATAAAATTTATCCACAAAAGCGTTTTGTCTGTGGTTTTGCAAGCGTTCGTTACAGCTAAGCATCAATATGACTCAATATTTAATTAAACTGTATTATTAAGAAACAATGCTGATTACAATTATAATAAAAGTCTCTTATAAATTAACTACAAAGCATGAATATTAAAGAAACAATGACACCGTTACTTGCATCTCTTCCCCTATCTATAGGGCATGCGCGTGCGCACCGGAAACGTAGCGAGGATGCGGCCTCCGCGCTTCCGCTCGACGCAAAGCTCGATTGACTAATGTTCCACGAACGTCCTTATGTTGCGCGATTTGACTGTACACGGTGTGTGTGGGATGGATCGTTGCTAGATTGTGCGAAATTAATATTCCAATGTCACTACTATAACTGTTTAGTGACAGTTTTATAAGGTTTTTTGTCTCACCTGTTATTGAATGTTAACTCAACTACAAATTAAAAAAAAAATAACAATTAAAACTTTAATTTAAGGACGCTATTGATACTCCTAGCTAATTACAACACACTAAGGTAGTGGAAATGATTAAAACTTGTTTTCTACTACATACATTTATAACGATTCGCATATTCGCATTCAAAAGTTTATTTTTTCAAATTAATATAACCAAGGCATACACTGCTACGCCGTCTTAATTAAACACATGACTAAGTATTTAAACACGACGATACATTAAACTGGCTTTTTAATTTCTGCAACCGCTTCACTTCCTAACCACCCCTTTTCAACCCCCTTTGCGGCTAGACGGAGCTAAAAAGTACAAACTGAATTACCGACCAGACGTGAGCGGAAAGTGGAGAAGGCAGGGAGGCATATGCTAACTGAGATACGAGTTATATGGAAATCCTAGGGGTGTTCAGGCGGCGATTTTTATTGGAACTAATATTGTAAAAGTCACTTTATTAATGAAATATGAAGCGAAATATTTTCCAGGAAGATAGAAAAAACATACACAACTATAGAATGAAAATATTTTACGAACTTAAAATATCTTAGCTTAACATGTTTCATAAATGAATATCCCGCGGTAATATTATAAAGTAACTGTCTGTCTGTTACGTTTTCACTGCTAAACTGCTGCACCGACTCCAATTAAATTTGACATAGAGATTTAATTTGATTCTTGAAGAAAGACATGAACTAATCTTTACCGCGATAACCGAAAAATACGAGGATGAAACCGAGGCCAAAAGCTGGCATAAAAAAGCTTGTTTAATTGGCTCTAACTATACTTTTCTGCAAGACATAAATTTTACTGAAAAAAGGCTTATGATATTAACGAAATGAGACGCTATACGCTGATACTAATTATATATTACACGTGCCATCAGCAATAAAAACCGAAGCATGACGCTTACACCTCTATAACGCGCATTTCTCATTAAAAGTTATTAATGTGTATATTTAGTAGAATATTCATGACTTATATTAGCTTGATGGGTCTAAGTGTGCCTGTTTGAATAAATAAAAAATAAACATACTCAGATTTATGTACAGGTACGGCATACGTAAATACAAAGCACATAGACGCTTAATTAGGAAAATATTTAGGCGATACCTACACTTTACTTTGGCATGAATCAAAAAACAAATTGGGGGCGAAAAATAGACCAAATCAAGTTGAGTTTCTAAAGCAGATTGTCTCATGGTGCCACAATCGGAGCTCAATCGGTCCAACTGAACCAAGGCAGGGGAGGAAAAGTTACACCGACTTTTACAGTTTTTATCTAAAAGGAACAGACTCAATCCGTTTACAATAAAAACGACAGTCGGAAATAGTATACAAAGGTTTACGAGATCATATAGGAAACAGTCAAAAGTATAGTAAGATAATATTACACAGAAAATCTTTGTACAAGACTCATAACAAATGGTTCTTTAATGCCATATACAATTCACCTTTTAAACAAATGAAATAACTAATGTGGGAACTAGATTAATTGTACTAATATATAATCACAAATTTCAACAAAAAGAAAAAACCAACTTCAAGAACAGGCCCAAATTGAAATGGGACCACACGGGAAGCACAAGAATTAAACAAAAAAAAGAATTATCAAAATCGTTTCACCCATTCGAAAGTTATGAGGTAACAAACATAAAAAATAATACAGTCGAATTGATAACCTCCTCCTTTTTCTGAAGTCGTTTAAAATATCAGTGGTCACCTCTTCAATAATAGTATGTTAAAAACTGAAGTCGCTCAATGAACCAAGAAGCTGTGTTTCTTAAAAACATGTTCGTTTACATTACACATTACAACGATCGATTAACGTAAGCTTTGCGGAGAACGAAAACGTGTTTTCTTTCAACAAGTACAAAAACAGTGCGTCAGATATAACTATAATTAGATATTCATTCATATTTATAAATGAATGGAAAAGCTTAGAAAATTATTTTTTAATGTATGGCGCGTAGCAACTGTTTTAAAAACTACCTAATAAGGTCTAGCATTTTGACCTTCGTTCATATATTCGAAAAATGGTGTTATCTGATCTTATAACATCATCTATAATCATCATTCTCATTTTTACACCTTTATTATGTAATGTCGCAAGGGAGTTTGGATGTTCAATCGTCATCAAAGTACATTTAAATTTATAATTTAAAAAAAAATTGGCTTTGGCCTCTTTGAGGCACCCAAGTATTTGGAGAATTTTGGACCGTGTTTGTCAGTCCTGAGATTCACAGGCAACGAGGGCTTCAACAGTAATCTTACAGCCACCCTTCTAGCGAATTGCTGGTTTAATTAAAAAATATCAAACAAAATCGTAATGTTTCATTACGATTTTAGTAAAGCAAACTATTATATATACATGTCGTGTATTAAACCTAATATGGAATGTGCGCGGTCCTTAATGTGCGGTGCGCCGGCGCATGTCTGCGTTATTTTTAGCTAAAACGAGGGACGCTGGTTACGGAAATATCTGAGTCGTCTGCTAAGAATCAGCGGATGCACAGATGATGTGTCAAATGTTAAAAGTTGTGTTTAATGGTTATTATAGGTGAAGTATGGCACTTGGTTTGAACGTATTAAAATATATATTACTTCCCCGTGGCTTCGAACTCTTGATCGTTTCAAATCTCGAGTTTCTAACTTTGAAAGTGTCAAAATTACATCCCTTATTAGTAGGGGTTGCTGAAGGACGAAACTTTATTTAAATCTATTTTTATAATTTCAAAAGATTTTGGATGTAAGGTGGAACGAAATTAATCAAAATTTGACACATCGACAGATAACAATTTGCAAAATAAAGGTACACATCTACTGCTATTGCTGAATTTTTTACATAAAATTGTCACTTAAGTTTTAGAATCTTGGGTAAAAAGAATGACTCATTTTTAACATTGACACTATTAAACTCTTAGCGCAAATCAATACCATCAAATACAAATTTAAAACACATGACACAAATAAAAAACACAACCCCTAAAGTGAAGTACCGTCCAGGTAACATGTGGCGTAGCAACCCTACCGCTACACCCGGCGGTGGGGGCGCGATACAGACCTACCACGTGACGAGTCGGGATGCATTTCCGTAGTTAATTCCGTCCACCACCAAATGCTAGGACGACAGTTTTGTACTTCAAAGGAAATTTCATGTTACTAGAATTTAATTTGGTATGGATGCTATTTGCAATGTATAGAGTTAAACGTTGTTTTTTTTGAAAATGAATGAATGTCGGCTGTAAGCTTGTATGTCTATAATGTAAAGCCTGCTTACCCTATCTATACTAATATATAAAGATGAAGAGTTTGTTTGTTTGTTTGAACGCGCTAATCTCAGGAACTAGTGGTCCGGTTTGAAAAATTATTTCAGTGTAAGATAGCCCATTTATCGAGGAAGGCTATAGGCTGTATATCATCACGCTTAGACCAATAGGAATGGAGCACCAATAAAGAATGTTACATATGAAATTATTACGCTACGGGCAATAGGAGACGTGAACGAAGTTGCGTGGGTCAGCTAGTCAGATATGTGTCAGTGTGAGTCTACCCTCTCGCTGTTTCTATATCTTACCTACATTAGAAACAAATCTCTCTCAATTACTATAAAGACCAGGCAGGAACACTTCATGGGATGAAGGCACCAATACCGTCAGAGATAAGAAGCTTCAGCTCTTATAGTTTATATCTTGAAATAGGCGCAATATTATATTTATAGAAAATATTGTTTGTCTGTGGTTTTCTACATTGTGATAGTATTTCCCTAACAGCAGCGGGAATCCTATCATTATGCCTACTTATATGCATATGTAGGGTTTTAATTTATGTACATCATAATGATAATAATACAACCATTACAAAAAAAAATACCATTAGGTAGTTAAAATAATAGATAAATAAATAAAGGCAGCGCGCAGCTTCGTTCGCATGATATTTCTTATTTCAGTTATTTCGTGTTTTATAATTTTGAACATAACGAATTTCCATACCACTGTTCATACCTTACTTCATTCCCTAAGGGCAAAAATTTCAAGTATGTACCCTCAGTGGCTTAGGCTCTCCGTTAATGAACAAGTCAGTTGGTCGGATAATGTACAGATGGTCACTAATGACGATGATAACTATATTTAATTAGTAAATGAAAAGCTAAACATTACAAAACCTACCTATCGAACTAATCGACAGTTGGACGTATTCCAAATTCACTGATAGAAAATTATAGTTTGTTTGGATTGATATTAAATTACGAGACAGTTAATATCTTTATTTTAAACATTTTATGTTGAATGTGTACCAAACATTGGCCGCCAATCAAATAAGTCTTTGGTAATATCTAGGAATAAAAGTTTACTCGTGACTAGCTGAGCTAGGACGAAATTTAGTCCCATTTTGACCATTTTTTTTATTGATGCTTAGCTCTTATTGAACGTACCATAATGTTATATAGCCGTCTTCAATAAATGGGCTACCCAATACTACAAAGAACTTTCAATTCAAACTTTTCCTTAGATTAATGCGTTCAACAAAAAAGTTAAAAAATCTTTGTAATATTAGAAAAGATTTGCTAAAAGTACATAGTATAGGTATATTTAAAGAAACAATCGCTACCACGACTAATCAAGGTGATATGGTTGAAAATTACATATATACACATAAATAGTTGCTAACTGGAGTGTGAATTGAGTAGGTAACATAATAAGTTACTTACAATATTTTTATTAATTACTATATATTAAGTTAATAACTATATTTTTTGTTATAACCCGAGACCTCTTGCACTGCAATCGCGTTTACTACCACCGCGCCAACGAGGCAGTTGGCTGAATAACAAGAATTCCCTTTTCTTAAATTTTACATAACTTTTATAGTTTGCTTTAGATTAATGAATGGGCTAAACACAAAAATCGACAAAAAGCTAATAATAATATTATACTAAATCAACGTTTACGTAATACTTCAATCACGTTAATACCGATGAAGCTTTGATAAATAAACAAGACCCAACAAATAGAATATACAAATATCATACAAACGATGATTTAAACGTATACCGAAGCGAATTTGGTAGTGAACGCATTCTCGAGGTCATTACACAGACAATGTTTTACTTTCGACACGATGTATGTATTACAGAGATTTCAATGTGGTGACGGATCAGAATATGGACACAATACCCCACCCCTCTTCAAATTTAAGAGAAGTAGGAAACTGTCACCGCAAAGAGAAGGGAAACATGAAACAAATGATATACTAACCCATTTGGTAAGCATGACATAGTAGGTAAAAACCTATTTTCTAAGTAGAGGTCATGTTCAGCTGTGCACTAAAACAGGCTATTGATAAAAAAATGCTTTCCTATCTCTTAAACAAGTTCTCAGACAAATCTTATAGCTTAGTGGTTCTGCAAGTACCGTTTCGAGATGACGCAATATATTATGAGTTTAACTTTAAACATGTTCGATTCAATATGTGTTAATTGGCTAAAAGGTAATACTCAGAATTGATATAGGTAATTAGCGATGTTTCTTTCCTTATTTGAAGAGTCAAATGACTGAAATAAACTGTTACATCTGTAGGAGGACCTCGGATCAAGAAGGACACGAGGCGAAAAAGAGGAAATTAAAAAAAATCTCAAGTGATTTATTTATTTAGGTGGCCTGTTAGTCTAGTGGTAAAACACCCTGAGTGATAAGTAGGAAGCTGTGGATACGATTCTGATTCATTGTAAGTAAATAATCTTGTAAATAATTGAGGCTAGAAACTTGACGTTTAATTCCATCCCCCAGTGCCAACAAAAGGCATGACTATGGTGGTGCCAGCTATTAATAATGTAATCAGGTACTAAATCTTTTCATTTGCCCACTAATAACATAAAAAATTATCATCTCATATACCCACATGTATAACTACTGATAAATAAATATATTTTGTAACGAAAACTGTTTTGAACCCACTAATTACGACCAAGACCTAATTCCCGAAAGGTTATTTTTACGTATGGCAACTAATAGCTACATCGATATCGCTGTGTTTTTTCTTACAGCACTAACGTTATGATAAACAGCAGACTACGAAGATCAAAGCCAAAAACTTCTCAATAACCGATATGAAAACATGCCTCGTTCACATACAGCCACATAAACTAATAGTAATCATAAATGGGTACTCCATTTTATATTTAGTTTACTACCCGTGCATGTGTTTCTCAAAGGTAGCTAAACACACACCGATTAACTTCTATTTAATGTCAGCAGAATGTAAATACTACTAAATCAACATTGCTTCCCGACAAAATAGTGATAAACAAACTTGAAATGTAAAAAAAAGGTTTCTGCCTTTAGAAGAATCGATAAATAAATATGTATTTATGAAGTAGTTATTGTAGAAATCAATATTGACTATGTTTACAGTATCCAAACATACTACCTACATAATATAATTCAATAAAACATTTTTAATGGACTTCAATAACACTCGACAGTGGTGAAGGAAGAATGGCAACAAATACATGCTTAACACACATACAAACACTTATGATTACAAAAAATACAACATTTAAACATACATACTATTATTCCAAAAAACAGGTTTTTATTCACATGCAGCGGTTTCTTTCAAAGAATGGAAACGAATTCCAAAACCAGGTTCATTTAATTTTTTTTAAGTATTCATCATTTTTTTTTAATTTCTATGTGAATTTGCCGGACAATGTAAATTTGATTAATAAATTTTATCTATAAATTAAGTCAGTCAGCAAAGACTTTGTAACTCTTTTTACGAAAATTCTAACAATTAAAGTTTAAATGGAAGAGTGCAAAACGCTAAAAAGAAATAGATATTCTTCTTTGACTTAAAACACAATTGAAGATCGAATATTAGTAGAAAAGGTGGATATAATTAGATATAATTAGCTGGTGAATCAGGCCAGAAGCCCTGATACGTAAAAGGTTGAGAAACATCGCCCTCCTCGGCAATGGTATGTTCGAACGTGACAGAATGCCAGTTTGTAGTGCTGCCGTTACAGCGAACGAGCGCTAAATCCACCTATCGCTTAAGGACGATCCGCCGTATTTGATCGCTGTTTTATTTATAAGCAATACCTTAGGAAGTACTTACAATTTGTGCAGTTAATTCTCAGTTTATTGACTATTAAAGTAGTAATCTGTGTAACTCAGAAGAAATTGATAAAAACTTAGGGCTTGAGCTTTGACAGTGGCACATGTTAAAAGAAAATATATTTATTACTAGCTGACGCGGCAAAGGTTGTTTTGCCATAAAAATAATATATTTGTCCTTATCATTTAGGGGTATAAAAAATAGATTTTGGCCGGTTCTTAGACCTACCCGATATGCACACAAAATTTCATAACAATCGGTACAGTTTTTTCGAGAATTTTACATATTAGATGATATCGGTACTCACATAGATCTGTGATTTACTGACACTACTTTTCTAGTGTTTTCATCACCATGAAGTGGTTTGGTTCGTTGTCTTGTATGTCCGTCCGTCTGTCTAACAACCTTCTACTTTAGATGGAATACACATAGTTTTGAAAAGACGACTGAGCCTACAGAACACTCCAAAATACATATATAAGTCCTACGACTGAAAAGATCAATAAGATATGATCAACTGACTCTAAATTTGTAAAAAAACTACATTACAAATATGTTTGGCGAAAAAACTGTACTGATGTAATATCAGAGTAACATCTGTTACGCTTTCGCGAATATTACCTTTTTCTTATTACCTTACGACGACCGACGTAAATCTGATATCGCGTAATTTAAAATGAGAGACGATTAGAAATGTTATACAAGATTTAAACAACAATTGCAATGTTTAAAGACTTATTTATACATATCATTATTATGTAACATGAAATAGAAAATATGTAACAATATCTAGCATAAGATTTTAGAATGGGAGTGTCATTTTAGAAATAATTATCTACCTATGTTACAAAATACTACAGATTACTACTATTATCTATTACATATATCTGCTCCCACAGAAGGTTACCTTTCATTCTATTTCAAAAGGTGAAGGAATGATAGAAAAAAATAGATGCTATATACCTCACAGATGAGAGCATGGCGGGCCGCAGCCAATGTTGGGAAATTGTACATTTTAGGCACGAAAACTATTATAGCGCGACGCAGGATAAATCGTTATTATTTTAACTCAATGTGTATTTGATATAATAATATGGCATTGAAGTATAAACTATCGAAATTCTGCTACTAAACTCAAAAATGATTCGTCTCAGAGATAAACTTAAGTTTGTTGCAGCATGAGTATAAGTCGGTATAGCGACAAACAAGTAAAACGGTCAAAACACGATGCTTCTTTTTCGAGAAAGAAGAACAAAAACCGTTGCGGCATCCTTTACAGCGATCCTTTTAACAACAATAAGATAAGACACACAACTACTGACGCTTATAAAATCTGCCTTCCCTCTGTCAAACTAAAGTGAACGTATTTACGCAAGCAAGTTTCATTCACAGTGTAATCTCCACTATTTCTAGTGTTATACAAACACAAGGTCGGCTTATAAACAGAGCCGTCTGTTTTCTACGCCCGTGGTATGCAACGTATTACTGTATACTAGAAAACTTGATGTGGCCAGACGCCATTTATGTCGGTCGGTTTATGTGTCCTGGGGACAATGGCGAAAAATTGCGGCACATATCTCTGGGACAGGCTGTTATAACCTTTATGTAGCCTCATACCGATGGGATAAACTTTATTCGCTGTTATGTACAGGTCGATATGTGTGAAATGAGATAATATATCGTTTAGTTTGTGTTTCTATGTAGTATATCTTACAGGTCAATTTTATCGTAAAGAAATGAAATATTGCATGTCTATGTTTGGATAACAACAGTATAATTTGGGAATTGTCTGATTATGTCTATTAGACCCCCATTACTTTTGTGATAAGTAATAGGAATATTACAGAGATACATTCAAAATCATTTATTCAATTAAGAAGATACTGAATTTATGAAGCTACTGTTAAAAATCATAGATCGACACAAACAGACGCCACAGCATGTACTGGATTGTCTAGGTGAATTAGATGAAAACACCAAAATCTACTATTTGCTTGTGTCGATCTATAACGAGCTTCCAAAATGCGTAGCGCCTTATGAGAAGAATGACAAAGAAACTAATGGCCACTCTTTTTAAAACTCAAATATTCAGTTACTAGGTATTTTCCGACATCGAAGTATGGAATGATACAAACACTAAGAAATATCCATTCCAAAATCACTCAAAACGTCCCTAGCGTTAAGAGTAATCAGTTATATACTCATTATATAACTACTTCAAGCAGACCAGCTCTTACCACCACCATCGTTATGGAACCAAACAGTGTTAAAATGTTCTGTCCCAAAGCGATTGAGTAACAGACATCCTTAAACACTTTCACATATTATTAGTTCCTATAACCATTGCGTACGTTGAACGAGGCCTGAATATACAATCTGTATGTGATTATGTATGTAGGCAGACTCGTCAATACACGACCGTATTGTTGCGATATGGGCAGGGCGTGTGAGACATGTGTTATTGTTCGCTGAGTGGGGTCTACGACACAGAATGGAAGCACTTACTTCAAAATGTAGGATATGATTTATTTAGTTGGCTTTGAGTACCAAAAAAATCTACCGAAACAGCTCCTTCTTACAAAAAGTTATCAGCTTTGGGATATTGTTATCTCTAATAACACGAACGTTTGCAAATGTGCTCGCTAGATATCAGCGGTGATAATTAACATTATTACAGATATGCACTAGTAGCGGAAATTACAAAAAACATTAAATTCCTTATTTTTTTGTTACATTACTAAAGCAAAATTACTCACTACCGTAGTTTGATTCTTTGTTGATCAAGACTTAAAGCTGCATAAAACAAACTATGCCAGAAACGTTAATCAATTTTTTAATAAGAAAAACCAAATTTCCTAAAACATAAATATTGTAGAGTGATAATAATTGATTTAGGATTCAAGGATTTAAATACGTGGTTCCACCTCTGAATTCTTTGCTAAGAAAATTCTTAAGATATATTGATGATTTCTTAATTTTTCTTTTTGTCATGACTTCCTATATTAAAAACAAGTAACACTATTCTAACGAATAAGAAATGGTCTAGCAACCACGATGTAATTAAATGCTAAACATTTTTGACCGCAAGAAACAAACCTCTTTTCAACATAACGAATCACATTTATTAACAGATCTGACATAATTATATAGAATTATAGATACCGCATACCGTATATAAAACTGTTTGTATCTTAGTGAATACGCGAACAAACCGACCGCAAAGCAAAGATGTTTCGTGTTATTTACACCTCACTTCCTAATTATAATACCATCGACATACTAGCTTTGTGCAGACGGGGTTTCTTACATAAATAATCAAATTACGATTGCTTTTTATGTTGTGTTATCAAAGAGCTAACAATTCGTGTTAATCTTTCATGTCATCATTCTATAAATTATAAACCTGCAAACCTGCATCTCCTATAAGTCCTCCTCCAATATAAAACGCTAAAATATGGGTCTCATTAATGAAGCTAATTAAATTAGAGCTAAATCTGACGTTAAAAATATAAATTTAATTTTTAACAGCCATTGCTCTGGTAGTTACAAAATTATGTTCAGTACACCCAACACGCTGATCTCAATAAAGGCAAATCCTCTACTATTTAGTACTATAAAACTTTTTTTACAGACACTTATGAATAGTCAATATTAAAAATCGAGTGATTCTAGTCGCCAGTTCCAAGTGCAGCCTACCCTTCATGGAGAAGAATCTGACAAGAAAGCCCACTGATGCTCCTTTTAAAAAAATAAATAAATAGCGACAATTTTCTTTCTCTTAACTATGAGACTTAAATAAGAACAAAGTCGACCAAAGAAAACAAATCAAAACGTTTGAAGTCAAACATACTCATACGTTTCATGCACAATACAGATACAAACGTAACGCAGTTATTTGTCCATTCTCTCTAGATCTGAAGTAAGGATCTGACTAATCACTTCACTTATATGCCAGACTAAAAACTATTCCATATACTTCAAAACAGACTTGAGTCACTAAACCAATATCCAGTTGATATTATTTAGTCCGTGACAGTCGTAAACGCTGCTTTTTATCACTATTTTCTTCACGTCAATCAAAGTCTTCAGTGCGGAAATTCGCCAACACAAAAATAGTCCAATATAAAATCACGTGTACAATTCTACGGTGATCAGTTTCTGGGGCGTTCCTGTTTCATGATATCGTTAAACTGTCACAAAATTAGCACAATGTGCTAACTTTTTTCATTTAGACGAAAGGATGGGAGCTTATTAATAGGAAACTGTTATTTATGAACTTATCTTAGTAAAGTAAAGTTTACTTTTGGGATAAAAACGCTTTAGTTTTTGAAAAGAATCAAGTTTATCTTCTAAAGTTCAAATTGCCTTCCAGAATAGAAATAATTCTCCGAGAACGCGATTCTTGACCGAATAATTACTGGTAGCGTATGAAGTTTTTTGGCTTTTGCTTCAAAATAAACCGCAGGATAAAAAAAAACAATCCTTGGTCCACGATTATTTACGACAAAAGCAGAAACCGTGCGCTCAGTTACAAAAACGATAAAAACGACAATTATATTTATTTCTTTATTTCAAAGAATAATATTTTTCCTTACCCGGTTAGCAGCATTTGTATTTAAAACTGTTCTCATGCTCACGCGCGCATGACATCATGTCCGTGACACACGGCGCTGGCAATTAGACAGCCATCTTGTTGGGAAGATTAATTGTTCGGCTAAATCGGACAATGGTGTGCCAAGAATCCGGAAAACTATTAAACCTGATACTGCATAGCTTGGATTTGTAAAGCATAAACACCTACATTTGTCTATGCAAATTATTTCTTTGTTTTCTAACAAGTGCAGAATTACTATGTAAATGTAACAAGATTCCTTTTCATGGATCTTAGATACAAAATCGTATAATTTACATATTGGATGTGAAGTAATTCATCTTAATATTACATTTAATAACATTTTTTAACCGACTGGATTGTGCTCATGCTTTCCATGCAGGCAGAGGCATAGATAAGGCAGAGGAATCACTTTGGCAGGCTCATATTTAAAAAACACAGTTATTTAAACAAAAAAATTCCTTTTATAATCTACTGTTAGATACACAAACTGCACGTATGGACATCTAGAGTCTAGACATAGCATTTCCAATTTATATTAGACCCGCTAATTATAAAATAAGATGTAGCTTTTTTCAGAAGTCTAATTGTTATGGTTGAGAGAGATTACGGCTAGTAATACATAGATATTTATTTACCTACTTATTATAAACTAGCCAACCCACGCAACCTCGTTTGCGTCTCCTATTGCACGTAGCGTGATAAATTTTCTCCCTTTTTGAAACATTTTTCATTGGTGCTCCGCTCCTATTGGTCTTAGCGTGATGATATATAGCCTAGCTCGATAAATTTACTATCCAACACTGAAATAATTTTTGAAATCGGACCAGTGGCTCCTGAGGTTAGCGCGTTCAAACAAACGAACTCTTCAGCTTTATATATTAGTATAAATGTAGCAGCGTGACTTAAAAGTTATTGAATTAGGTGAGTAGTCTACTATTGTAAATGCTTAGGATAAATCTTTCTTTCTTTATCACGATTTTAGAAATGATCTTCTTGGTGCAAGTTGAACGTCAATAAATATCTGTCTGTTTATATCTGTTTCGAATTCAGTGACACGCAAATTAGCGCTCAAAATGGGGACTTGTTCAACGTACCGTTAAATAAACGTACGTTTTATTTTTATTTTACTGTTTCTTTTAATTCAAACTAGTTGTGGCCCGCGGCTCCGCCCGCGTATATGTCGGTTATCGCGGCAAATAGTAGCCTATGTGTTATTCTGATGTATAAGCTATATTACTGTAAAGTTTCATCCAAATCCGTTCAGTAGTTTTTGCGTGAAAGAGTAACAAACATCCATCCATACTTACAAACTTTCGTGTTTATAATATTGGTATGATTACATTTTAATGGTAACAAACTACTTTTTCAATATTTTCTTTAAAGACTTTTAAACTGGACAGCGTGTTACAGTAGACCAAAACCACCTTTCTGAGTAGAGGCCTACGTCATGTTAAAGGCTGTTGATAATGTTATAACTTGGCCAATAACCTAACCTTGGCCACTCGCTGTAAAGGGTATGATATTAGTGCGAGTGCAGGCGTGAAGTGCAGGTGATCAATGACTGGTAGAAAATACGTGTCCACAGCGAATTCGCAGTCGACACGTATTTTCTACCAATCAATGATCACCTGCACTCACACTAATCAAAGTAAATACGGGCCTTAAGTAATCCAACTAGCATAATTATCCTCACTCAAAGAAAACATGGCACAAATTCAGAATTATGTGATGATGAAAGTGGTGATTTCGTGAGGTTTTGGAGTAAAATATAGTCCATATGGCGTTTCACTGGAACAGTTCCTAAATGAATGATCAATACGATGATAGGATATCCATGAAACATTACCTAAACCTGGCACTCTATCGAATCCATAGTCAGAAGTATGTAAATAGCTCCCGAATACATTAAATTCTTGAATTACCACATTATCCGTGCTAACGGCTAATTTGATGCATGACTAAATAATTGTTTTGGTCGAGTGAATCAATCGGGATAAGAATACGCGACCTTGGAGTCACTGTCCGAGTTCGTACCTACTTGTCACCTGTAGTGGTGTTATTATTGGGTAGGGAACAAGGTGTCGTATACATGTGGGTTTAATTATCTCTCACGCTTGTATTTTAAGAGGGGTTTGCAGAGGCCTGTTTACTACTCTCACTTTTTGCCAACTACAATTTGAGTACCTAAAGGCAAGCTGCCAACTGAGTACTTTGGATATTAAATATGGGGAAATGAAGATAAAATTAAAAGGAAAAAATAAACAAGAACGACAAGTAACGTAACACAAGGTATATTCATAGTCCATACACGTACTAATATTATAAATTCGAAAGGGTATCTGATTGTTTGTCTGTCTGTTACGGTTTCGCGACTAAACCGCTACATCGATTTCAATTTATTTTAGCATGGAGATACTTTGATTCTTGAGGAAGGAGATAGGCTACTATTTACAGCGATAACCGACATAAATGCAAGCAGAGCTTCGGGCAAAAGCTAGTTGTTTCTATGAACAGACCGAGAAGCGAAACCATAGCAGGAGTAGGACAAGGTCTTATATCCTTTATCGGGTTCAAGTTTTGGGGGAATTTGATAGCTCTCGAACAAAAATTAACTACAGAACTACCTTTGAAAAACAAGCAGTCATACTCTATACATCCATTAGTCAGTTACATAAAGATAACCGACCACGATGCATCACGATCACTTCCCTACAACTTGAAATCCCTATTTATCTTTCCGTCCCGACCGTAACATATCACAGGTTAATGCATTCCAGAGTTCAACTCGGAGCCTGTGTGAGTTTTTCTATACATCAACTTGTCTGTGTTCGGGGTTGCGATTGGCTCGCACTGAAACCTTCACCAATCGTTACGCCGAACGCGCTCGCCGACCAAAGCGAGTTGGTATGAAATACTCACACTAGGCCACCAACAAACGTTCCTTCTCAACACGAAACTTGGCTAAAAGCGTCATCAATTACGTACCGTTGGATAGGGAACAAATTGTTGCTGATAATAGAATGGGACAATGTATTGTGAACCGTGTGGGAGGCTGGATGATGTAGGCGGGGCAATAATGACACACTGCACTCTTAGATAATTTGACGTTTTTACTATTGATGTCGATTTGTTATTTTTTTGTGTAAGAAAACGCATTCAAGGCTTTTAAGCCTTAATTACCTACTTAACTTACATTTGTAAATTGTTTTTTTATGAAGACAAAATGTAATTAAAAAACTTTCATGTTTGGCAAATTTGTATTTTAAAAAGAATAAAATCTCTTAAATATATACTGGTTTTAATGTTTAAAGAGATAAAAAAAAAATACAATATTGTATTATCTACTTAATTCTTCATTTGTCTTTAAGACTAATTCAAGTTCATCCATCACCGTTAAATCAGTATGTCATAACCGAATTACTTAAATTAAATCTGATCCAACAATCTATCATAACTATAAAAAAACAAAGGACCTCAACCCTAATCACAAGATCGAATAACCCACATTTTTTTAAATTACAAAACTCGCCAAACTAAACAAAAAAGTCAAAATAAAACCAGCAATCGGCACGTCCCATGCGCAAGCGACTCAGTATCGGCTCCACGCAAATAGCTATGAGATCATACTGTATTCTACATCATGTTAATATCTAACCAGTTCTGCTTGGCCGTTCTCAACAATAACTTGTCAAACGACTTAAGCGCCGCGATTAAGTTGACAAAGGTCTTTTTACAATGGTCACGACTGGGTGGTCATGTTCAATTATTAAGAACTAACTTGTGGTTTTATTCGACGGTGCGTCATGAGAACTTGTTTTGAAATGGAATAAATATTGATATAATATAGTTTACGTCTTTTGAATTTAAAAGAGGAAAGTATATGGGTATTTTCATTAATAAATGAAAACTATAATTATTTACTGTTTGTTTTACTTATATCATATGTGAAAATAAACCATAAATGGCAATTACGTTAGAATAAATCATTAATTTATTGGAATTTAGAAGAAGAAAATTATATAACTGTGGGGGGAACGGTGTCATGTCCCTCCAACACAAAGGGAGGATCCTCCGACCAGGCGAGGTGATCATGCCTGGCGGGCCACTGCCCTACGGTTAATGTTGGGATGTTGTATATATGTTAATAGGCGCGAGAACTTCTATTGCGCGATGCAGGATTGGTAATTTCTTCGTATTGTATGTTACTCCGTAGTTCAGTGTATCTGCGGTAGATGGCGCTGTCATATGTTTTTCTTGATGCGCTGTATGTGGAAGTCGCCACATCACTCCCCTCCAAGACCGAAGGTCGATATATGATGAGTCAGCTGTCTGTGCTCTGTTGCGGAGCTTGCCAGTGCCAGGTGTAGTTCCAGTGAGTCGGAACTGAGTGCCGCAAGTTCCAGTGAGTCGGAACTGAATGCCGCTAGTCCCAGTGAGTCGGGACTGTAGTCCGCTGATCCCAGTGAGTCGGGATGGCGTGCGGTGCGCGGTGCTGCGGTGAGGTCCCCAGTGAGTCGGGGCGGTTGCTGCGTAGTGGCTGGCTGCTGCATAGACGGGAGAGAAATGCTCTGCTTACAAGAACCGTAGCTGCAGTGTGCTGTGCCTAGACGCTGATGCGGCCGTGGGGGTAACCAGGCTGGAGCGGTCGCTTCCTGCGTGTGGTGTATCCCTGTTGAGGCCGAGGTTGCTGGCTGGCTGAGACTTGCTGTGGGAGTGAACAAGATGGTGGCGTGGTAATGCTGCTGCTGAATCTGCTTCTTCGAAGGCTGCTTCCAATCACGTCGGGGTCACCACTGTGGGGGGAACGGTGTCATGTCCCTCCAACACAAAGGGAGGATCCTCCGACCAGGCGAGGTGATCATGCCTGGCGGGCCACTGCCCTACGGTTAATGTTGGGATGTTGTATATATGTTAATAGGCGCGAGAACTTCTATTGCGCGATGCAGGATTGGTAATTTCTTCGTATTGTATGTTACTCCGTAGTTCAGTGTATCTGCGGTAGATGGCGCTGTCATATGTTTTTCTTGATGCGCTGTATGTGGAAGTCGCCACAATAACATTAGTAAAAATACCAAATAATTCAATTGTTTTTGAAGTGTTATTGAATTGGCTACATACATCTGCATTTAACTTATTATTCTGACCATTTTCCTGTAACTGTCTAACTAACCAAATGATGTCTGATAAAAGAAAATTATGTACACATTATTTACGAACAGTTCCGATAAGCCAATACAAGTTTCGGCTAACTAAACATGAGATACGTACATAGGAAATATCAGCCATTTAACTACCCATACAAATCTAAACAAGTATCGTGAGACCGTCAATTTAGAACTAAGTCATAGAAGTAATTTGAGAGTGGTATTATATAATCTAAAATGAAAAAGAGAGCTACATACACTACTATCCATACACAGGCAGGAATGTGTTAAGTCCCCACTTAATGAGTCATTCTCTTTTACTTGTTACAGGAGCAAGGATATTGTAGTCAATTTGACAAATTTTATATTGACAATTAAAATTTAAAGAAAATGGATATGATTTGAAGAGAAGACTACAGTAGAATAGATATTACTTATATGAATGGATTAGGGAATTAAGGCTAACCGAAGTCACTTTAGGCTAATCAAAGTACGCAATTATAACACGTACAAAAAGCACTGCACACTCGCCACTGATAACAATGTTTACTAGCAGTTTAACCTACAATAACAAGTATAGATAAATTCATAAGTACACAATCGAAACGATAAAAGGAAAACGCACAAAGCAAAAGTGAATTAACGGGCTATAGATTTTCCCTGGCGTGACCTCTGTAGGTACATTATGACCTCACCGATTAATTTGTAATAATAGGACATACGCAAACAAATTACAAGTCATTTCAGTTATCCAACTTACTCATACAATAATTAAATTTTATTTTATTCTGTCATGACTGACTTGAGAATTAATAAATGATTTATGTTTTTGACCATGTCGAATATTTAAATAGAATTTGATTCCGTTAATTTTATTTACGTATTAGCAATAACACTTCCTAAAAAATATTGGTTGTATTAATTTGTGACTTATTTCGATAAAAATATAACTTATAAAAATAACAGATTCAAAGTGTGACCAATACAGGAAAATCGAAACGAAATTATACGTGGTATGCAGTTCTCAGAAAAAGTTTAAACTTGGAAAGTCCGATTTCTCAACTTAGTATGTCTACTATTGCACTATCTATTATAAACTACAAACAGTAGACTTTGTGAAAAAATTTTCTGTCATTAAAATTCTTTATATGATGTTGCTAAAATGTCCCTTTCTGGAAAATTCAAGCCTTTTGAAGGAAAGTTTTAAAATCTGACCCCTACCAGAACGCATCTAAAAACAAACAAACAGTTCACTCAGCTGGTTAAGGAAAACTGGAAATAAATTACTCGTTACGATAATCTTGTTTATTGATAGCTGTATTTCCAAATGACCAATTCCACTAACAGAAAATATATTCCAAAAGCTTATAGGGCGTATAATAAATATATTATTTTATCAGTAAACCTACGCTTCATGAAAACAACACAGGCAAAGCTAATTGTACGTCAGTTAAGACGTTTTTTATAGCTCATTTAATAACCATTCTACTTACTGCACCCATAAACAGAATCCCCACATTGTATCATGGAATTTGTGGTTTCTTACTTTGTCTATTACTGACAAAATAAGCGCAAAATTTATCTTTTTTTTTTCTATTACTGCATTGAACAAAACTTTGAAGTTTATAATACATCACATTACATTAATTACATAGGAAAAACTTAAGTTTCCGTGTGAAATATCAGCAATGTTTCCTCTGCAATGGCTATTTAGTAATGATTTTTCTTGCGGACGTGTGAATATTCCGAGACTGTATCACAGATCTCAGAGATAAGTAGATAGCCATCTAGATGTCTTGAAACGTCCATATAAGTTGCAATATAGGAATCTACTAAATTGCTAGCTTAGCGTAGAGTGCTTAAGAGTTATGCTGTTACATTTGAAGTTGACAATTGACTTCAGGTTATATACAGTCATCTCATTTAACTTTATATTTCTTCTGACTTCATTAATAGTGTTCTAATTAACATTTCATTCGAGGTTATACTCTATAAGCCGTTATAGATACCATTGAACAAATCTTCTAATAAATGAATTTAAATATTTTACCATTTGAGTTACTTAAGGAATTGATAGAATAGGTCATACGTGGGTAGATAGTTCTGTTACAAGTAGTAGGGGTAGTATCTTGCCTTATTAATTCAAAATCAATACCTATTCAAAATGCAAATGTGTGTTCGTTTATTTCTTAGGCATTTCCAAATTAATCACTAATCATAAAATTTTGAAGATACCTGGTCAGCAGTACCTACTCAAAAGGACAAATAATACTTTTCATCATATTATTATCATCATCGTACTATTGATAAGAGATATAAAATCACAACAGTAGTCAAAAGCTTGTAACCATTAAAATATTTATATGCAAGTCAGGTTGTTTCATTTTGAATATGTGTTTTCCGTTTTAATGTTAAGTCAACCTGGCGTTTTGACAGTTCTGTCAGTCAGTCCCCACAGACAGACTGACTGTAAGATCTCAATCAGAAAAATCTGTAATGTTAGATATATTGATAAAGCAATGTCCTTTTTAAAAACAAAATTAACTTCATTTTCTATTTTAATCATTAATATTTTTTGATTTCAGCTTTATACGAGTATATTGTTTTATTCCTATTCATATTTGCAATAACACTTACAGACTAGAAAATAAGTACAGATAACAAAAGAATTCTGTAAACTACTGCAGCGTTTTAAATATGAAAGGAATTCTACAATGTCAAGCATGTTCTTCAGTATTGTGTAAAAAGAATGGAAGTTTGTCACAAGTAATACATTTGTATAAATATGAACATAATAATGAGTATGTTTGTGTATGTGTAGGACGCACTTCTATAGTTTGTGGTAAATGACAATCGTTAATGTAGAAAACTTAGTAAATTGAGGAAATCCAATAAACCTTAGGTATTTTTTAGTCATTAATGTAAGTACGTGTACAATATCTACCCGCCTTATGATTAATTTCAAAATCGGTTCATTTACTTAAAAGCACATTGTATAAACAGATTAATACGACAACTTTTTTTTATCTCTCGGCTCATGAGACTGTAGAATAATAAAGTTATAATTACGTTACTGAAACTGGACGATAATTATCAAACAAGCGGCCAAATGAAAAGGAAAAAATAACAAACCGCACGAATACGAGCCAGCCAGCGGTGCTCCGAACAGAAAGGATATCCAAAAGGAAACAATAAAATGCCAACTACGTCACAACACTACACCTGATGCACAACACTACAACATCATAAGCAATGTCATTGCCACCACTGTAATGCTTTTACAACACCCGACACTAAAAGCCACTTTCTAATAATTGTAATTAAAGACTTATACGTCCGCACCACACGGCACTGTTCGGGAGACTGACCTGCCACAGAGCGTTATAAACAACGCGAGCGAACGAGACAAATGTATAATGCACCTGTGCACTTCAAAACGAATGGTCGCAAAAACGGGATGGAAATAAAACAATACATATATTCGAAAGAGATGAGAATATAACCGACCGTTTAAACATCTTAATTACAGAACGTGGTAAGTGACATTTCGGACAATTGGATATTACTAGTAAAAGCTTATATTTAGAGTGGTTTTTGGAACTATAGAGGAAAATTCACATGAGACTTTTAGTTCTTGGAAGTCGGTGTATTGTCAGGGTCAACTTTATGGCGAAAAGGTGGTTGTGTCCGCCAAATTCCATGGTTTGGTATGTTCAAACATGTTGTATGATTCGCGATTGTTTCTTGTCTCTCGGAACATAAATACACATTCTATATCGTTTCTTATTTGACTTCACATTTAATTAACTTGACAAGAAATATCTTTTAGATGTCATTCTTTCAGTGTTCTTGGAACTAGGTGTGTTTTTGGGACACTTCTTTTGAGCCTGGTGTACGAAAGTGAGTGAGGTGAGCGTGTTAGAGGGTTGAGTCCCATTGAAAAAGGATAATGTCCACATGAACAACTAAAAAAATATTTTCAAAAAGCCTAATAAATCATTTTTTTATTTAGAAAGTTTTTGTTTTAATTCTTAAAGAACTTATTATTTTTTGTTATAAGGTACTAACTAATGGAAGGGCCATTGTATATTTTTTTATTTATTTAACACCCTTATTCATATTGTACAACAATAGGTGTTTTGGAAACGTACTTTTAAACTTATACCCATATTTTATTACAGGTCTATTTTACTTTCAAAACTTCCTAAAAAAATATCTAAATAACAGATAATTAATTACATTTAAATAAATCATTATTTTGGTTTTTTGATAAGGTTTGTTTCATAATTCAGATAAATTATTAAGTGTATTTCAATAAATATTTGACAATTAGTTGGACCCCGCGGTGTTACCCGCGGTACGAAAATAGCGAAGCAAGTCTAAAAAAGTAGCCTAAGTTACTCTTTATATCATCAGCTACCACCTATCAGTGACCATTCACTTTCTTATATTGTTCTTTTTTGTAATCATATTGTTTAAATCTTGTTTGATAGGAAAACATTGTAATTAAATAACTTATTAAAGTATTCTGCACATATAAATGGCTAACATAATTGGATAAATCGTTTTACATCCGAGAGGGTGGGTGCTGATAGCCGAAATACAGGCAATGCCTAGTTCGGTTACAGATGTTAACTTCACTATTTTTGTTAAAAAATTGCTAGCCTAATAATAATTTGAAACTCTGTATATTTTTGTGAAATAAACTATTATTATTATTATTACCTTTATTTCATTTATATACACATTATTTACATTTTTAAATATAAATATAAAAACAAATACATTTAAAAATATAAAAAATAGTAGACCACCGACTTCGGGTACAGGGACCAAGAAACCGGTGGTTAGGGCTCCAAAGACAGGCACCTCCTCACAATACGAGCCGTGTCAAGGAGGACTGCCTTCTGCATCAGACCCTTGATCCAGCCATCCAACGTGAGCCTCTTAAGGTGTTGGTCGAGGCTCTTGGCAATTAATCCGTGAGCAGATACGACTATCGGAACAATGATCGCCGAATCCACATTCCACATATCGACAATCTCGTGAGATAAATCCAAATATTTTATTTGTTTTTCTTTTTCGACTTTCACGAGATTCTCGTCATGTGGAACGGCGATGTCGACAATCATTGCGCGGCGCTCCAATCGATCTATCACCACAATATCAGGTTTATTGGCAACAATAGTCCTGTCTGTGATAATAGATCGATCCCAATATAACGTAGCACGACCATTCTCGAGAACTGGGTCGGGCACATACCTGTAGTATGGCACCTCTGAGTTCACAAGATGATATTTAAGGGCAAGTTGTTGATGTACAAACCTAGCTACTTGGTTGTGCCTGTGCAAATATTCGCCGTTAGCAAGACGAGAACAATCAGAAATAATATGCCTAATAGATTCCTCGAGACGGTGACATGCCCGACATATGTCAACCGTACCATCTTTCAGGATATATTTCCGATAGTTATTCGTCATGATAACTTCGTCCACAACCGCACAAACAAAACCTTATTTAGATTAACCTTAGATTATTATTATTATTATAGTGAAAATCCCGGTAAAATTGGTCCAGATGTTCCAGAGATTAGCCGGAACAGACAGAGAGGTATACCGACACACAGACATATTTGTATGTATACATATCTGAATCCTAAGCTGCAGGTACATATTTAAAGGCGAAGGTGGTCACCTACAAGTGACCCGTCTGCTAATTTTTCCATTTCATAAAAAAAAAAAGTAAAAACTAAAACCCAACTACGACAAAAAACGACGCTGAAAAAGTATGAAACAAGTTTCAAAATCCGTAGTCACGCGTTGTTAAAGTGATATGTACCATATGGTACATTACACTACAGGGACTATGGCTTTTGAAACTTATTAATGTACCTTAGTCCATATCACTTTAACGAAGCGTGACTACGGCTTTTGAAACTTGTTTCATACTTTTTCAGCGTCGTTTTTTGTCGTAGTTGGGTTTTAGTTTTTACTTTTTTTTATTTAAAATGTTTTGGTGCCTCTATAATACTAATTTCTTTGCAAAGTATATTTTAAATATATACCACAGAAATGTCACAATTATCGAATAAATACAGACAAAGTCACGAGAAAATGCTAATATATATTTTTGAAATCTACGAGTAACGCCCTTTCGTATGATACCAAACAAGGCATATTTCTCTCATATTTATTTTTTAATACACTACCTTACGTCGGCTAGAGGGCACCACATTAAATTTAGTGACACGTCATATAGCTTATTATCAGCGGGCAATCAAGACGCTTCTAACGATACATCATTTGTCTTATACTGACTAGTTTAGAAAGAATGAGGGAACAAATAAGCATACCATTGAAATATCACACTTTTCGAATAAATACGGACAAAGTCACGAACAAATGCTAATAATATATGTATTTTTGAAATGTACAAGTAACGCCCTTTCCAATGATACCAAACACGGCATATTTATCTCAAATTTATTTTTTAACACAGTACTTTATGTCGGCTAGAGGGCGCCACATTAGATTCAGTGACACGTCATATAGCCTATAACCAGAAGACAATCATGACGCTTCTAGAGACACCTCATTCGTCCAAATCTAATGGGTAGTTAAGGAGCTAGGAGGGAACAAATGAACATACATACATACATACATACATACATACATACATACATACATACATACATACATAGCCTGTCAAAATCATAACCCTCCTTTGGCTTTGCCGTAGTCGGGTAAAAACAACCTTGTTACTTTATATCCGTCAGTACTTTATATCAGTCCCCAACCCGCACTTGGCCAGCGGAAGGAGACTCGAGCCCAGCAGTGGGATATTATGGGTATTGGTTACTTTATTTCACTTTTATCAATATCTATACTAATATATAAAGCTGAAGAGTTTGTTTGTTTGAACACGCTAATCTCAGGAACCGCTGGTCCGATTTTAAAAATTCTTTTTGTGTTGGATAGTTCATTTATCGAGGAAGGCTATAGGGTATTTATCATTACGCTATTACTAATAGGAGCGGAGTAGCGCTTAAACTACAGACCTACAATTTAATCAATAAAGTGTCAATAGATTCGTAATAATGGCGGTATATAAATTTTATCAAAGTTTTTAAGCAATCGGGTTATTATCTATGTTATAGAGAGCACACAGGTCAATGGTTAACTGATGGCAAGTGACACCAGCTTCATCTTTGGAGGAATATTGCATGTTCTGATACCTCAGTCTCTAAGAAAATAGTAACGAAACTGAGATCGTCATATCACTCCGGTTCAGTCGATACCGATGAAATTAATCACATACCACTACCCGTATTGTGGGGAATTCGTGTGTGACGTCACCAAACCGGTCAGCACAAAACCCAACCCTACTTAGTACCTATAGGATGATGAATCAAGTTCCCCTTTACCTGCGCAAGTGAGCACTTTTGAATAAATAATTAGCTAACTTCGTTTTGTAATACAATCTATGAATGTACCATAAGTCTAGTGCTTATAGACACTGATAGGTCCTGCACATGGGTTGTGGGTTGGATTTTCTCACTCATTATTTGTGTTTATCATTTATACATTACTTATTTCGTTTTTCATAGCACTCACCTCCGCATAGATTTCATCAAATTCAAATAGAATAAATCAATCAGTTCGATGATGCAATCATCATTCATCATCAAATGAATCAGGTCCCTGAAGACACAACTCAAGCCTTAAAATTCACAAAAGATCACCAAAACACTTACGAGTTTAGACTCTTTGAAATTAAGATTATAAAGTGTGACTGCCTAGTGGTTTTTATAAACTGTCGTCACACCGCGATCTACTGCGCTGTGTGTTGTGGATTGAAATCGAATCAAATCTCACATGGAACAACAGTTTGTGTGATCCACAATTTGTTGTTCTGTGTCTGGGTGTTCTTTGCGTCCGTTTCATGTATGTTTGCATAGTCCCCCGCGACACATAATTTATTCCTAATACGGGAGTTGTCTTTAAAAAAAAAGCTTGTTTCTTACCTCACTTGTGTGACGCAAGTGTATACAATTAGATGCGAAAATACGTCACGCAATCCATTTTGTTACTCTAAAATTTAAGACTACTTAATCATCTCTGTATGACAAATCTGTCTTACGATGATGACGTGATCTACGTCATCATTCAAGTCTTTGGGTCTTTAGGAAAATCCCAATAAATAATAACAGGTTCATGACGTGATAAGTGATATCAAACTTAAATGGAAGCTGAGACGCGAAACTAAAAATGTGAGTCAGTTTAGGTACTATCTTCTAAATTATTCATAATATGGTAATCGACTTGAGTTTAAATCTCTGTAAAAATTAATGAGCTTCATCTTAATAATAAACATTTACCAGCTGTTCACGACTGCCTCTGTGGCGCAGCGTATGTGACTGCTGTACTTTGAGTTCTCTAGTTCGATCCCTGGGTCGGACCAAATGTTTGTATGATTTACAAATATATGTTTCGAAGTTTGAGCGTTTTCTATGTATAATAAGTATTTACAAAAACATTATTTATATATGTACTTCTATCAGTTGCCTAGCACCCATTACACAAGCTCTGCTTAGCTTGGGACTAGATGGCGTTTTGTGTTATAAGGGCGAAAATATCTATACTAATATATAAAGCTGAAGAGTTTGTTTGTTTGTTTGTTTGAACACGCTAATCTCAGGAACCGCTGGTCCGATTTGAAAAATTCTTTCGGTGTTGGATAGTCCATTTATCGAGGAAGGCTATAGGGTATATATCATCACGCTACTACTAATAGGAGCGAAGCAATAACGAAAAATGTTTAAAAAACGGGGGAAATTTTCACGCTACGGGCAATATAAGGCGCAAACGAGGTTGCGTGGGTCAGTTAGTTTATTAATATTTTGTAAGTTTTGTAAGACAAAAATGTAGCTATTAAAAAAACAAATTCTTACCCTTTTGCGGAACGACTTCAAAAATAAAATTCTTGGTAAAATATATAGTCTATAGTTAGTTTGTAAAGTATAGTATATTACTTGGAACTTACAGACTAACATTAACATCTATACGTTTATGATATATACTACGTTATGTCATAAGAAAACGGTTTTCTGAGAACAAATAATTCCGAAAACTAAATAGTTAAATAAACACACTTTAGTTTCAACAAAGTTCAAAATTAATACTTCTGAGAAGGAAAAAGTACAAATGTATCGCAGCATATATTAGTGCGATTCAGTCTGTCTTTGAGATATCTATATTTTTTTATTCGTTTTATAAGTTTGGCCTTGTCTCGTTCTGTTATGCAGACGTCTAAAATTTTTTTTGTAGTTTTCTGATACCGTGTTAAGAGATGAATGTGATAATAAATTTAATCTAAACTCAAATTTTATAGTTATAACTGGTAAGGACTGTAATATTAAGTACTAGCTGACCCACGCAACCTCGTTTGCGCCTTATATTGCCCGTAGCGTGAAAATTTCCCCCGTTTTTGAAACATTTTTCATTGTTGCTCCGCTCCTATTAGTAGTAGCGTGATGATATATACCTTATAGCCTTCCTCAATAAATGGGCTTTCTAACACTGAAAGAATTTTTCAAATCGGACCAATGGTTCCTGAGATTAGCGTGTTCAAACAAACAAACAAACAAACAAACTCTTCAGCTTTATATATTAGTATAGATTAGAACGAAACGCAATATGTCAAATGTTGTATCTTCCCGCGCTAAGGTGGCGCTCGTGGCGCACAATTAAAAAGAGGTCATACGGCTTGTATTGTGAAAAAGTATATTGTTAAACTTTAATTAAATAAAAAGTATATGGGTTTCTCCAAGCACAAATCTTTCATTAAAAACATTACAAGGACAAGGTCTGGTAATAGAATCTCTAGAAGTATGTTTCGTTCGCTTCAGATCAACAAGATTCGTCAATCTAAATTAATTTTATGACATTAAAATATGGTGGCAGCTGCAAGACCCAGTTACACTCAGTGATTAGTAACAATCACCGAGGGTAAGCAATGACGTCGCGGTCAGTACCTGGGATTGGTGACCGCTGGTGGCATGTTACCATGAGCGTCTGCGTGATTCGGAGGTTACAATTGGCAGTCGTTTTCGGCTGTTATCGTAGGATAATAGTGGAGTTGGATGCCTTCGAGCGGCTTAAAAACGTCCAACGGCAAGATTACGTAGCCACAACGTTGTCTTGGCAGTCCCCAATCGAGTGGTCCCCAAAAGTGGAGAGTTATGGCCTTAACCCTCTCTTGAGAGGAGACCCGAGCCCAGCAGTGGGACGTTACGTATGCTAAAAATATATTTTTCAAGAATCACTGAATATGCCAACTGTAACCTAGGTACCTACATTCACTGAGAATTAATGGTGTATATGTCTAATAAGATTATAATTAATTTGTTCTTCGAAATCGATCGCCAGAACATTATTTAACAAAAACTCACATTCATGAAACTTTGAAATTTTCCTAGAACGGAGCCCGGAAATAACCTACACCCTATTTACGTACATACATTAAGATTTAAGGTTTCTATTATATGTATCAATATTAAATGTTTATTTATATACGGGAATTAGATGCATACTTGCATACTAATATTAACTAAATAACTCTGTCTGTCTATCTGTCTGTTACGCTGGCACAGCAAATCCGCTGTACCGATGTTAATGAAATTTGGCATACTTTGAGTCTCGATGAAGGACATAGGACACTCAGACGGAGCCACTGACAAAAGCTAGTATAACTATATAATAATAAATGATTTGTATAACAGTTCGTAAAAACAGGGATCCAGGAATCAGTATGTAAATCACACATAGTACAAGAGTTCATGGAAAAGCTTTCGGTTACAGAGGTGGGTACGGAGTATTAAAAGAAGATGGTTACTAATAGTAATAAGAAATGCTGAATAGGAAAATAAATATTTCCAGATTCGCAAAATGACTGTCGGTTTTGCGTGAAAAATAAATTAACGTTAACCCTTAAAGCAAGATGCTGTAATTATTTATTACTAGTCGTTCTCTTACCATTTGTAAA
The DNA here is from genome assembly GCA_905220595.1 of Spilosoma lubricipeda. Classification (NCBI taxonomy): domain Eukaryota; kingdom Metazoa; phylum Arthropoda; class Insecta; order Lepidoptera; family Erebidae; genus Spilosoma; species Spilosoma lubricipeda. The sequence goes on along the minus strand of HG992300.1, from coordinate 12,558,681 downwards.
TTCAAATTTTGATCACTTTCCAATTTCCTTGTAATGATATTGATAAATCTGAAATCCGTGGAACTAAATCGTGACTGAGCTTATTTCTATTTCTAATTTCAGTTGTGTTACAGTAAAACGTATATTTTAATTAATTAATTCTAAAGTAGCCATTCACGCCGCTACAGAGACAAGCGACCGAGACAGGAGCTACCGCTACCTTTAGTTAGGAAACTGTATGTTGTTAGGCCGTATTGTTGTGGTAAAACTTGAGGAAGGCCTATGAAAATCTGTAGAAGTATTTTGGCTAAGAAGAAGTTGACCGGCTTGAAGTTAGACACGAACCATGTACCAACGAAGGTTATAAAGACTATTGAGGCTAAGAATGAGAAGTAACTGTAGTGAATTTACAGAAGTAAGTCCCTGAATTACGATTTATTAGAATATTATAATGCTCTGATATTATGTATCATATGTCCAATAACATAGGAGTAAGTGAGTACATCATAATGTTATCGGAAAACAATTTAACCCGTGTACTATTATTATTTTCTTTGGCAGGTTTATGCAAAACTAAATAGAGATTTCTTAGAATATGTTCGCAAAATCTAGCCGCATGTTAAATCCAAGAAATTAAGTGGTACACTAAAAGCACTTGACATTTAGTTCTGAAAACAGCTGAATTTCGAACGCAATCACATAATGATTACAATATACAGGCTACAAACAGGATACAAAAATACAGGCACACGATATAAGTAAATTATAATCTAACTAGCTGAACCCCGCGGTGTTACCCGCGGCTATTGTTGTACCGCGAGTAACGCCGCGGGACAAACTTAGTCTAAAAAAGTAGCCTAAGTAACTCCCCGGATCATCAGCTACCTGCCAGTGAAAGTCCCTACAAAATCCGTCCACCCGTTCCAGAGATTACCCGGAACAAACAGACAGACAGATAGACAGACGGACAGACAGACAGACAGACAAAAAAATTTTTAACTTCATTTTTGGTATATGTACCGTGTATACATACACATGCATTTAGTAAAAAGAGGTTATTTTAATATTACAAACAGACACTCCAATTTTATTTATTTGTATAGATATATAATGAATAACAAAAATAAAGATAAATGGTATAAGTGCGTTATTATGATCTAATGAATGAAAAATTTTAAGATAAATGGTATAATTTAAGATAAATAATATAATTAGTAAAAGAACACTATTTATCATCTCAATTTATAGTGCTTAAAAATGTTTTATGATATTATTCATGTTATGCATTACTTCCTATTTAATTATTTGTTTGTATTTATGTGAATTTAAGTCTCATTTCTTCGAACACCAAAGCTACCCATGAATCTGTTTTGATACATTCTATTTGTCCATCCAAAGGTTGCCTGTAAGAAATTGCTTTTTAGCGATAAGGCCGCCATTTGTACATGGTTGTAAAATTAATATACTCCTAAATGTAAACTGTTTATTTGGTGTACAATAAAGTTTATTCTATTCTATTCTATTCTATAAGTGCGTTAAATATAAAAGCCATATCATTTTTACTGAGTTAGAAATGGCATTATCTCATCGTCTACTTCTAGGGAGCAACAATCACTTACCCGCGGGTGCTATGCTGCTTTTGATAACCTTAGTAGTAGGAAAAGTAGAAAGAGAAAAAGAGGAGAAAATTCACCTGATGTTCAGAAGGACACGACCTTCAATGATAAGAAAGAGGACTTAGAACACTTGTTATGGAGTTGACAAGAGAATTTTATATTCTTCTAATGTATAGTAAACCATCTGATAGGTCAATCACCTCGTGACGATAAATATGACTGAGTGAAACCGTTTAGTTGTTACTCGGTTCAACACCAATGTAATCATTTTGTCATGCCGTAGGCATCTTTAACAATGAACGCCGGGTTTTCTGCAACGAGAAAATTTTTCTGCAATTGCGTAAAACAAGTAGTTAGATCTCTTGAAAAGAGTTTTTTTACATAATTTTCCTGGTACATATTATATTGTACCTTAACTCGACGCAATACGTTGTTAAAAATGTATGGTACATCACAAAGCAAACATTAAAATAAAATTATTATCTATATTAATATTATAAAGCTGAAGAATTTGTTTGTTTGAAGAATCTCAGAAACCGCTGGTCCGATTTGAAATATTATTTCAGTGTTTGATAGGACATTTATCGAGGAAGGCTATAGGCTATATATCATCACGCTAAGACTAATAGGAGAGGAGCACAGATGAAGAATATTTAAAAAACGGGGGAAAATTATCACGCTACGGGCAATAGGAGACGCAAACGAGGTTGCGTGGGTCAGTTAGTTTATTTATATTTGACATTAGAAGTGAAAAATCTTCACATCTTCACTTACTTTCTTAATTATTGCAATCACCGCTCAGAAAATAAGTCTAAAAATATAATTTTGATATTTTTAAAGTGACTGACGTTTTCACACATTTTCACGAAAACTAAACAGTTTTATGTCAAACCTCGTTTCGTGGTCTCATTACAACTTTGTTGAAAGATTGAACGATTCACTCAATATCCTCAATTTTCGCCAAACGTCTGTACAGCAGCTGTTACATGTTTCTAGGTAACCCATCAAAAGTAACAGTTCATAGTAAATACAGTTGAGCGCCGGCGCTACACGCCCTCCACCACTTTCAGGTAAGGAAAACTATTAATGTTCTGCTAACAGGATAGTTCAAGTACATAAGTGTGTGTTGGTGTAAACCTGGGCGTGTGTTCTTAGAACGATTGTGGTGTATTTTCAGAACGGATATTACTGATTTATGACCTAATTTTAATGGCCTTTTGGCTACTGTTTCCCATAAGAGACTAGCGATATCACTGATCCCATCTTTTCATCTTTTTCTTTTCTTCCTTTGAAAAACAGGCAGGCATGCAGATGGACGATTATAAAAGAAATAAGACAAAACCCTTTTAAATTTGAAACTCATTCGTAATGAATAGAATATCTGGCATATAAGTGCGTTTGAAGTTCAAATATCTAAAGACCGGTTACGTTCTCAGGCAAATGTAATTAAAAGGTAATAATTGAATGTACAAAGGACAATCCTTTGATAGATATGCCGTCATCTCACATAAACAGTTGACATCACACACATTGTGTGATACAAATACATACAATGTTTAGACGTTGTTAGATTAAATCACCGCATTGACTATTGACATGCAGTTAACTAGCTTTGTTTGTTTTGATACTTGTAATAACATTTTATACAGATTGATCTTCGATTGATGTCATGAGGCAGACGACACTGATTAAGGAACAACAACAAAGGCAGTAGAGAAACGCTGATTTCATTCGTGCTGTTGTGTTTCATTGGTGAGTGCGAGACCGGACAGGTTCAATGGTGCAGTAGCATCATTTAGGCCCCCATGGTGTGGCAAGAGAATAGCACTGCTAAGAAAAGAAAAACTTAAACCAAACCTTAAACAGCCAGTTTATTTACAGCACAGGACTATTAAAGGCAGTTTTTGGTCTATGTAACAATGGCAAAACCAGCTGTGTGTCTCTGTCCTCCTTCATTCTAACTGTCAACTGCAACAGCAATCGAACCATTAGTTTCTTTGCACTGTTGTTCAGGTGGATTCTATAGAATACATATCGCCGAGCTAAGCGATACCGAAGAAATAAAATATCAGTAATATATACTAATCGAGAATTCTTTATTTATCTGACATCTTGATATTATTAATACGTATTTTCAAGGTAGGTGCAAGAGACGTTTCAATATTTAAACAGCTGTGACCTTTAGAAGTTTCAAAACATCACGAAGTATATTATTGAGACATGAATATAGAATACTACTACATATTTAAGTAAAGGCAGTGTACCTTATGGATTAACTTAGGTCTCGTGATAACTGGAGGCGGATTCGATACCCACCCAGTACGCTACTGTTGCATAGTATTTTAGGAGGTAAAACAAAGCTTATTTGAAATTATTACAAGAGAAAACATTACTGGTCACATTAACATTTTCTGGATTTAAATTATTAAGTGGCCTCAGGAGATTACTATTAGTTGTTTTGATAGGTATGAATAGCTAATGCACAAAGTAAACTATACTGTCTTGTTGCATAAACTAATGCAAGTATTTTTTTAAATGGCTAAACGTTATTTAAAAAAAATATTAGTACTAGTTTCAAATAGACCCGCGGTATAAATACGATCCATATTTATCGAAGGTCAATCGTAGCAACATCACTTAACAGTGCTGAGTAGATTTCGATATCTTCCAAATCTTTATTTTTATTACTAAATGTCAACGCTCATGTAAATACTCAAAAATGTATTTTTTATAGAATAAAGTGCATAATTTAAGAGTCATAAACGTGTTTGAAGCCTCTTTACCATAGTAAGAGGTTGGGTTACGGAAACTTAACTCGGTTTCAAATACATAAATAGATACTAATCGATTTGCCAATCAACATTTTCCTGCTGACATTTCCTGAAATTTAATTTCGTGAACTTCCCCAACCGGTTATCCTGCTCAGCTAGACAATGCCAACATGACATCACCTCGGCCCCAAACGATATACAAACACACAACACAGTTATTGTTTATTGAAATAACATTTGTTTAAGGTGGCGACTGCTATGTATCGCTTGGCGTATATTTCAAAAAAAGAAGATAAAGTAATAGCGAATACGTAGCTCGTACTTCGTTTCGTGTTAAAAGCGATCGAATAAACAGATAGACAGACCAATTTTTTTTACTGTACACTAAATCCCTCAATGTGTAACTGGGAAGTTCAGAAACAACCTCGCTTATACAAATTAACTACACACAGAAAGCACAGCTTATAGAAGCCTTTATTATTCTCTTCTGTTCTAATTGATACTGTACAGCATTGATGTATCGTCGAAAACTTTGCTAATACAAAAAAAATATCGTAGATGTCTCTGTTCAGAATTTACTTCATAACCCGGTAACAACATACCCCTAAGATTTGAATTGGAACAGTAGAAGGAGCAATGCAGATACTGTTACGTAGTTTGAGCTACGCTTACTATTGCTTCTAGCCATGATATAGAAGACCTGTGAGAGGACCAAAAGATCACATGATAGTAAGTGACCATTTGCGACTGACCAGTAAAATATAATTAATATCAAACCAAGTAAAGTTTTGCCATAACTCTTCTTATTACAGTCTACATATTAAAAGACAATTCTCTGTAATTTAAAAGTTCATCATATATATGTGATGTGTAGTATTATTGGGAATATCTGTCACTGGCCTTAGAGGCCATGTTCGAGCAAACAACTCATTATCACCTGTCTTTTAAGTGTGCGATGATGTAAAAATTGTTAATGGCAGTATTTATCTTAATATCAGTCTGTCTACTGGGTGTTTTAATATTAAAGCACGCTTTTAATGTTAATAGTCTTAGACTTGATATAGATCGAAATTAATTTTCAACTTTTGGCGAGCGGATGTTTAAACGCGACCCATTAAAAAGTCTTTATTACCAAATACCTCTAATTCATACCATTTATAGAATTCATTTATTATTTAACTTTGGTATCGCCTAGCTTAGATTGTGGAATTCTAATGATAGTCAAAAAATCAAAATTCAGGTGTGTCGTAGGGAACTTTGAGCCAAACAAACGTAGTTTGAAAAAAAGTCGAGACTTAAATGTTTTATTGTTCTTTATGTTGCAAGTTTTTAAGCCGCCCAAAGGCCTCCAACTAAGCTTCGCGATTGTAATCCTGGGATAACAATCAGAACCAACTGCTTAACATGGACTCCGAATCACGGAGACGCTCATGGTATAATGCCACTAGCGGTCACCCATCCAGGTCCCGCACTCGGTGATTGTTTCTAATCACCTAGTGCAACTGGGCTGAGCGCCTATAAATAATTATACTAAGACACATATCGTCAAGTTTTTCATCTCAAAGCCGATGACCTCACTTCTACACCAGTCTACACGTGACAACACTGTATACAAATATATTAAATAAGCTACCTGCTCAACCAGTACTACCTATCACCATATAACAAGGACAAACAAAATGACGTTTGCGTTCAATGTGCTATAGAAAGAACATGATAAAATATAGTATAATGGCCTTTAAAACCGGCGTATCTATTTAATAAGTAATATTAGACTTCTTTAATGATGTACTTTTATAGCAGACTAGCCGACCCACGCAACCTCGTTTGCGTCTCCTATTGCCCGTAGCGTGATAATTTTCACCAGTTTTTGTAACATTCTTCATTGGTGCTCAGCTCTTTCTTCTCTCTCTCGCTCTCTCGCTCTCTCAGGTCTTAGCGTAATGATATATAGCCTATAACCCTCCTCGATAAATGGGCTATCCAACACTGAAAGAATTTTTCAAATCGGACCAGCGGTTCCTGAGATTAGCGCGTTCAAACAAACAAACTTCAGTTTTATATATTCGATATGACCAGAGAACATCGGCCCGTGATTTGGATTTAATTAGTTTCGGTGTTTGTTAGTGAGTTTCGGGTAAACTGATATATATACGAGTTTTGAATTCCACCAGAACGGCACTTGTAGAATCACGCGAAGATTGTTTTTTTGTGAATGACGGATTTAACTTCCCCCGAACTTCGGCTTGTGTATGTGTACCAGGACATTGTGTAGTGCACCAGATCTCCATTTGACGGCGTACAGGGGGCCTCCACCACTTCGGACGTCAATGGAGTCTATACAGCGCCATGATGAGCTTTGAATATTATAACATTTAAAGAGGGTTACGCCCTGGTTTGAACTGTACACCAGTGATTGATATGTGAGTGCTTCGCTTTACCTCTCATGGGCCCGGATATGGCTATTCACCAAGGTATCCCTCCACTCCAAGGGACCAGCACTGCTGTACAGGATTAAACAATCATCATCAACAGCGTTTGCTAGTCCACTGCTGGACTTAGGCACCTAGGGAAAGCCTTAAAAATTTAAATATCTTATTTGCGAGGCTCTTTGCGAGACTTTACAGCTGATATAGCAATAGGATTGGCCCTTATTTCGTGACCGGGACTCATTTATGCCTCTAAAATATATGTATGTAAATATACACACACATACATTAGGCCAAGAATTACATTGCATTCAAGCGTTGTTCACATTGTTGCGAGTCTTATAAAATCCAGTTGACAAGTAAAAGGATTTTATACCATTGACCTCTACTTATCTTACTTCCATCAACTTCTACCGTGCTTTAAGTCAACGTAAGTAATACCAAATAAGTGTGAAAAAATGGAGTGTTGTGGACGATTTTTTGCGCTGCGACTTTGACCTTACAAGTCGGTTCTGGTTTTTATGCGTCTCGCCTTATGCGAATTTAATGACACGTTTATCTATACATCTAAAACTTTAAAAGCAAATTACATTTAAATGATTTTATTTTAATAGCCATGTTTATAAGATACTCATATGATATCAGTTGAATCCTATCATACTTCGTACTTAGCAGTGGCTGCATGGGTAAGGAATGAGGAACAAAATAGACGAGATCACTAAATCCCTAACAATATTATAAATGTGAAAGTAGGTAGTTAACTGCCTATCTGTCTAATATGCTTTTATGGTTAACCCATTGAAACATTTTTTACCAAATTAGGCATTCTTTTGATTTTTAAGGAAGGACATAGACTACTTGTACCGTGATATCCGACACACAAACGGACAAAGTATAACATAACCTAAGTAATATTTCAAGCGTCTTGTACATTGTGTCAAAGTTTGCACTTAATCGGTGCAGATCTTTTTTGATATTCTGAAGCATATACAAACTAACCTAACATTAATAGATTAGGTCTTCATCACGACCTTAAAATACGAATAACACTTTGTGTGAAACGTTGTACACAATACTGCTTATTCATGAAACTGATAAGAAATAAATTGCTTCTCTCGCTGCATCCTACATATGCGTTCATAATATGTAAAATATCGTCAGTCAGAGGTGATGTCATGTGGCCGGTGGTCATGTGTAGGCGTCGACTCTAGGTCGAATGTGTATATAGTGTCTAAAAGGACTATTGTTCGAGCTGTGGGCTATACTTGGACCAAGAAAGGTGACCTCGCTGCGACACTAATAGATATTCATTGATGTGAAATGTTAATGATTATATTTATGTTGTAACGTGTTGTCAACGAACGACCCCCCTGATGAAAGCTATCTTTGTAGCATGTAAATGACTAGCTTTTGATCTAGGCTACGGTCGCGTGTATGTTTAAACAGGAATAAAACGTAGTCTATCTCGTACCTCAAGAATACAAGAAATCCAATCCAGTTAGTATGGATTTTAACACGTTAGGTTATTTTGTTTTATTAAATTTTAAACTTTTTTAAAGTGCAATATATCTGGGCAGATATTACGAATATATTATTTCCGTAGATCCGAGATGAAAGGCAACAACCACGAGTTTATCATCATCATTAGAATCATATTAATTATCCTTTATATATGTATAGGCTGGTGCAGATTTTATTAGTTTGTCGGCCTGACTCCAAACCTTAATGGGAACAGTATCGTTTGCAGAAAGATAGGAAGAATGTAAATTCGTATACCTAGAGAAAACGGATAAGTGATGGAGGAGAATCAGTACCATACCTCTTGCCGAGTCTCGCAAGACAAGACGAGACAGTACTGATTTAAAAGAGATTGTCCTGACAACTTAAATTACACGAAATCAGACAAATTCAGAAAGCGTTGTTAACCCTGTATCAGAACATTATTTTGTATTAACACCGAAATCAATAAACGACAATCTCACTTTTCACAGTCTATGGCATCTGCACATTAATATCTTGATTGGTTGATTGATTGATCGTAAAAAGGTGGCGTCAGTACTTAATCATTCCAAAAGCGAATTATGTTAAACAGCACTCATCCAGACGATTACCCCCCTAAAATATCTTCCTAATTTCAAACACAAAGGCCGGATATCTGCGCTCCCGTGTGTAAGACATTTACCGGTTCGATTCCGGGAACGATATTGGTAACTTATATTGTAAGCGGACTGGTTCTCGGTACAGATAGCTTTCTCATCTCAGAGAGAGACGTCGGTATGTCTTTGTTCTTGTGTGTTGTACATTTTGTGTACGATAACTTCAAGATTGGTTCTCACGGTACACTAGGAACAAATTTCAGATAAATATGTGGTTAATAATTGACTAGAAATAACTCACTTAGAGAGTACTGACTTTTTGATTATAGTCGATTTCTGTTACAAGAATGACTTGCGTGAATGTTTATATTATTGATAACCCTTTTGGTTTAGTGGTTAGTGGCTCTGGCTGCTAAGCCGGAGGTCGCAGATTCGATTCCAACATAGTAAAAATATTTTTGAGTTGATATTTTTTCGAATCCATGTGTAATTTTTCTATAGCACGTATGTATTTAGGAATATATAGGCTTTGTCCAGTTGGGGGTCCTACAGTCGGGTATGAGACGTGTAAAGTTATTTCCCAATCCACCCGTATAAACAATACCCCATTATCATCTTGTCGAGACTAGTAAATTTTATTTTTTGGGACACAATCCGTAAGTTTTACATCCAATCGAACTAAGTCTAAAACGGTTTGCAATGACCTCACTTTTAAAACAAATCTAAATATTAGTAGTACTACTCTTGGTAATCTTTGAACAAAAGAAAAACTTCAAAGTATTGAATAACTCTAATAGTTTTTACAAGAACGCGTAAGAAAAAATACTAAAATCACAAACTTCACAAGTTTTATGTTTCTTAGTTAAATAAACTGTACGAGTTCAAGCTTCAGTTTCTTACACATACAGGAAATGTTATTGTTACCGTTTTTATATTCTATACGAAACAAGACTTTATTTTTTTAGCTCGAGTGGTGATTTGAAATGTCTTCTAGCGTTAGACTTTACAAGAATATAACAATTATAACCTTTTATACTCTAATTAGCTGATCCACGCAACTTTGTTTACGTCTCTTATTACCCGTAGCGTAATCATTGCCCCCGTTTTCACAACATTCTTCATTGGTGCTCCGCTCCTATTGGTCTAAGCGTGATGATATATAGCCTATAGCCTTCCTCGATAAATGGGCTATCTAACACTGAAAGAATTTTTCAAATCGGACTAGTAGTTCCTGAGATTAGCGCGTTCAAACAAACAAACAAACTCTTCAGCTTTATATATTAGTATAGACTAGCTGACCCACGCAACCTCGTTTGCGCCTTATATTGCCCGTAGCGTGAAAATTTCCCCCGTTTTTGAAACATTCTTCATTGTTGCTCTGCTCCTATTAGTAGTAGCGTGATGATATATACCCTATAGCCTTCCTCGATAAATGGACTATCCAACACCGAAAGAATTTTTCAAATCGGACCAGCGGTTCCTGAGATTAGCGTGTTCAAACAAACAAACAAACAAACAAACAAACAAACTCTTCAGCTTTATATATTAGTATAGATTAGAGCTGCTAAATTAAGATGTACAGTTTGAACTAAAAGCGTAGGTACTATGACTTTTCGTACACTCAGCCGGATTTCGACCACAGAAGCCATTCTCAACGGAGACCATCCAACTACGCAGGAGATAACAGTGTACAAGTGTGTACGCAAACACAGGTGCACTCAATGTCATAATCCGATGGCACGGTTATCGGACACGAATGTAGAGCCTGTGGGACCTGTTCTCTCTGAGGCCTATGGTGTGGGAGGCAAATGAGTAGGGAATCACTATAAGATACTACCTACTGCCGACTTACAACTGCAACAAACATGCGATTTGCCTCCATTTGAGGCCCAAGAATTAGGGGAGGGGACTTGAAGAACCACACACTATAGGAAAAACAATAAAAAAGCTCTCCGATGGTTTAACAAATATTATGCTGTATTCCTTTTCTGAATTGACAGAATTCCACTTTCAGAAGGTGGTCATAAAACCGGAATCTGAAAATTCTTGGTAAATACGATATACCAACGGTGTTGGTTCATTCGAGAGCTGCTACCGATCTCTTCGAGAACTGATTTACCTAGAAAAATAAAGGATGGGGTTTCCTAGCAGTGCGTCGTAAAGTAATACAATGTAGGACTTGACTTTAAGCTATACTGATCCTACTTTACTGCCCTGTACATCTCCTCTTAGATCTATTTATTGTATTGAACATAGGTCAAAATCCACTTTCTATTGTAGTCTATACCTATCGGTGAACTTTGAAAAGCTGCTGATAAAGGTATACCGTTAATCTGAAACCGGAAAGCAGACTGACTTCTACAGTTGTAAAAGACCGGGATAAAGCACTCTATTGTTACCTAATTACTGGGATTTCAAGCATACTTAAATCTACAACTGTAAATTTAATTAAAATGAGTCAGTCAACCATTTTGATACGTCTGTTGTATAACAAGCCTCTCCCACGGCGCAGTCCGCACTACACAAATATTCCGCATATTTACACACACGTCTGTCCGTCAGTATGTCAGTACAGCAGCCTGCTTTCTATGATCAATGTACAAAACATTGTACGTCAGATGTATTTTGCTTGTGGATCAAATTAGATTCGTGTTAATGTCGGACCGATTCGTGATCGACCGAGGTCAGAGCAGAAAAATAACATTTTTAAGAATCGAACCGAAAGACCCCTTCCCGTTGCCTTATATGTGAACATAGAATTTAAAGTCAACATCGTTCTTCACAAACAGGAGCAACTGCTTTTCTTTCATTGAATAGGGAGCCAAGAAGCAGACGTATCACCTGATGGTAAGCGATTACCGCTCCCATGGACACCCGCAACACCAGAGGCGTCACAAGTGCTTTGCCGACCTTTTAAGAAGGAGTACGCTTGAACGTTTCCTCACTGGTATCCTCACTCAGTGAAACACAGCGCAAGCGCTCTTTCATACCGATTTCATGTAAGGCACGTTAAGCAAATGTCATTGGGAAGTCAGTCCTCTGAAATATACTGACTTATAGTTCAACCTTCGAATTCAGTTCACCCTCAGGATTACGAAGGTTTGATGTCAGTCGCTCTGTGTAAAAACTAATCTACACAAATAAATACAATTCGAGTGTTCGTTTATAATGTTAAAATAACCGCTTTATCTAAATGCACATGTATGTATACACCGATACATGTACCAAAATCTCATTTTTTGCCATTTTTGTCAGTCGGCCTGTCTATTTGTTCGGGCTTATCTCTGGTACGGCTGGACAGATTTTGTCGGGACTTTCACTGGTAGGTAGATGATTTATGGAGTAACTTAGGCTACTTCTTTTAGACTAACTTCCCCCGTGGTACGACAATAACCGCGGGACTCAGCTAGTATTTAGATAAAACCGGTTGAACTAGTAGCCGACTCGAAATAATCTAGAGAATAATAAAAGCTAGGAAGATAAAATGTTTTAAGATTACAGCATTCAGATATTCCTTACATATTTTTAGGCAGCATGTACTGAACAATGGCCAAAGATATTTTTGGCTGGTGTTATTGTGTACACCGCGTTGGTTCGCTGGCGAATTTTTATTATCTCGCTAGTCAAAGTACATTATGTGGGTTATCAAAACAGACAACATGTGGACGAATACATGTGCAACAATGTTTTGGGAAATATAGAGAGGTGTCGCTTGTAGTTGTAGTTACGTAAAAAGTAAACAATTATGTTTTTGAGGTACTTTGATCCGAATTCATCTGTTCCTCAATGTGCATCAAAACAAAATCTAACTCTTTTCAAACATAGGTCAAATTTAAAAAAATAAAAACAAGAATTTCCCTCTTACCACACACCGCAGTCTCACCCGAAACTAGGCAACCTATCTATGGTAACTAGACTGACATACATTTTATAAATAATTTACAGAAATACAAAAAAAAGCCATAGTTTCTCAACACACAAAATATGTTCTAAGTGCGGATCAAACCCGCAATCTCTGCTTTAGCAATCCGGATCACCAACTACTTCCCACCCAAATAATTCCAAATAATTCCAAATAATTCCAACTCCTGTCTTATGCATATTTTTATTACATGTCTTCTTTATTATTCTTTAATATCATATGTATATATAATACATATGTATGCAGTCAGAAATATACATACATACGTACGAGTATAATGAGGGCCTGATCATTCAAGGGAGAGATAACAATCTCTGGTTTCATCCTGAAGACATTCAGAGAAGAACTGGTACGGATTTCCAGCGGCAAAGCAATCCGCAGCCAACAGCATGATCTTCTTTTTTATGGAATAGGGAGCAAACGAGCAGGCGTATCACCTGGTGGTAGGCGATTACCGCCGCCCATGGACACCTGCAACACCAGAGGCGTCACAAGTGCATTGCCGGCCTTTGGGGAAAGGGGTGGGGAGAGGGGTTGCGGAATGGGTCTCCGGTATTCTCACTCACTCACTCGGTAAATTACAGCGCCAGCGCTGTTTCATAGCGGTTTTCTGTGAGGCCGTGGTATCACTCCGGTCGAGCTAGCCAATTCATGCTCAAGCGTGGCTCTCCCACTGTATGTATGTTGTGTATGAACTTTATCTCTAAAGTTCATACAGGTTAGACTAACAGTCTTGGACATAGGCTTCAAGGAAGACCGTTCTCAAGTTATTCGCATAGTTCGACTACCATAACAGTTGATACAAGCTATTATATCATAACTCGTACGTCAGATCGCTTGTACAAAAGAAATGCGTCAGAAAACACCAAGTTGGCCATTATCCAATGTGAGTGCGTATGCCCTCCGTTTGTATACAAATATTAATATTCTTTTTATATCATTGCCACTGTTTGTTTTCTAAGGAACATTCTCATTATATTTATTTACGTTTTTTAATGAAAATTACACGGAATTCAAACCTTTATTTCTTTTAAACACTTAGTTTTCTAAAGAATGATTGTGTTTTATTAGTTTTCGTATTGAAAATTTCATTGAATTTCTATATTTTTTTTGCTATAATTCGTATTCTAAGAAACGATTACACAGAAAAGTTATTGATAAAAAAAATTGTTTAGATGTAGTTTAAAAATACGAGAAGTATTTAGAGTATGTATGTTGTATAATTAACTAGCATTAAAAACATTTTTCATTGGTGCTCCGCCCCTATTAGTCTTAGCGTGATGATATTTAGCCTATAGCCATCCTCGATAAATGTACTATCCAAAACTGAAAGAATTTTTCAAATCGGACCAGCGGTTCCTGAGATTAGCGTGTTCAAACAAACAAACTCTTCAGCTTTATATATTAGTATAGATTTTCGTGTTTAAAATTTTAAACGTAATTTTTTGAAGTCTTAGTCAGGCTGAAGTGGCAGTGATCAGTGGTCATCAGTCAGTCTAGGTCAGACTTCCAGGTTTACAATTACTACATTTCATTTACAATAATATAAATTAACACGCTAAGGTAAATTAACAAGGTAAAAGCAGAGATACTACATGATTAATTTTAATTTATGTAAATCCTTCGGGAAATGTGATCACCTACAGTTTTCGAAAGGCCCGATGTTCACTCAGATTATTATATATTTCAATTCAAACTTTTTTTAGGTTTTGGTGTCTCGTGGTAGGGCTCGAAGGTTTTTTTATGTCAAACGCTAATTTTCTTTAGGACCTTTGAACTAAGTATCAGAGCAGTTAGTTTAAAACTATTCATCTATACTCTATTCAAATAAATAAAATTGGAGAGTCTGTTTGTAATATTAACAGCTTGATAATCAATGCATATGTATGCATACACGATACATTTACCAAAAATGTAGTTAAAAAAAATTTTGTCTGTCTGTTTGTTCCGGGTAATCTCTGGAACGGCTGGACCGATTTTAACGGGATTTTCACTGGCAGGAAGCTGATGATCCAGAGAGTAACGTAGGCTACTTTTTTAGACTAATTTTGTCCCGCGGCGTTACTCGCGGTACAACAATACCCGCGGGTAACACCGTGGGGTTCAGCTAGTGCAAAATGAAACATATGCAATTGAATTTTAATAAAAAAAATCAGACGATATTGAGGTTTCTAATATCATTTTTTTCGAGTGACCCTTCCAAAGTGGTTAAATGTGTGTCCCCTTAGTGTAACTTCTAAAATAAGAGAATGATAAAATAAAATAAAATATATGATGTACAATACCATTCAAACTTCCACCGAAAATTGGTTTGAACGAGATCTAGTAAGTAGTTTTTTTTAATACAAAGAGGAGACAAGGTTTGCGTGCAAGAAAAATTAAAAGATAACGGGTAAAGTCTTTTTTTGTCCGCGACTGTACACCGCCTGTGGGAAGCTGAGACAGACATGTAAATATGGCGGTACGTAGTTTGCCGGTAGCTAGTAACATTATAATTATACTAGCTGACCCACGCAACCTCGTTTGCGTCTCCTATTGCCCGTAGCGTGATAATTTTGCCCGTTTTTGAAACATTCTCCATTGGTGCTCCGCTCCTATTGGTCTTAGCGTGATGATATATAGCCTATAGCCTTCCTCGATAAATGTATGTATCCAACACTGAAATAATTTTTTAAATCGGAACAGCGGTTCCTGAGATTATCACGTTCAAACAAACATACTCTTCAGCTTTATATTAGTATAGATTTATTTTAGGTCTAGACAGTAGCATTTCATTATATCATTATATACCGCTGAGAAATTTGTAGATCCTGTAGTTTTAAACGTGTACTATATGATGATGAGATATTTCACATCACACCAACAGCTTTTAACAGTCCACTGCTAAACATAGGCTTCACCTTCGCAAGGAGGTTTTGTTTAATACTCCACGCTAACTAGAGCTATCGTGATATAGAGTTTGTTTTAAGTCAACTCGATATATTTTAAACTACACCACCGCATCAAAACAAACTATCCAACCAGCTGAGATGTCGGCATCACTCGCAAAAAACAAAAACACACAAAATCCTGGCGCATCTGTATCTGAGCGCACCTGCCCGCAACGCCATCTGTCGGCCCAATCTCTTAGTTACCAAACCACCTGTTTCCTTGTTACATGGATCCATGTTGGTTATATTACCTTGGATAGTATATAAGGACTGTAAATTGTAATACTAATGTCAAATAATATAATTTATTCTTATAAAATTCATTTTTTTTTTTTTTCAGTCGAATTTGCAATCTGTCTCTTTTTAATTCAGTCCAAAATAATAATAATTTCACGATAATTATTATTATTATTATTTATTATTTTTGCAGCAACTTGCACAAACCGACTGTCTCGTCATAGCAGTTCCTATTTATTATTGCTTGAAATTTTGTTAGCTGATATCATTTATATTGTAAACATTATCTTTGAAATTATTTTAGAAAATTCCATCTCTAAGTAACGAAATAAGAGATTAGAAGGAAACTTTTTTTATGAATACTCATTGGGTCATTTTAAAAACTTCTGCTGTAATCGCCAATGATAAATCACACTCATCAGTAATCTCAATCTATACAAATAAATAAAATTGTGAGTGTCTGTTTGTAATATTAAAATAACCGCTTTTTACTAAATGCATATGTATGTATCCACGGTATACACGGTAAATGTAGTTAACAATTTTTTTGTCTGTCTGTCTGTCTGTTTGTTCCGGGTAATCTCTGGAACGGTTGGACGGATTTTGACGGGACTTTCACTGACAGGTAGCTGATGATCCAGGGAGTAACTTAGGCTACATTTTTTAGACTAATTTTCTCGCGGTACGACGATAACCGCGGGTAACACCGCGGGGTTCAGCTAGTCTATGCAAATAAATAAAATTGAAGTGTCTGTTTGTAATATTAAAATAACCGCTTTTTACTAAATGCATATGTATATAAACACGTGTAGTTTAAAATTTTTTTGTCTGTCTGTGTGTCTTTCTGTCAGTCTGTCTGTTTGTTCCAGGTAATCTCTGGAACGGCTGGACGGATTTTGACGGGACTTTCACTGACAGGTAGCTGATGATCTAGGGAGTAACTTAGGCTACTTTTTTTAGATTAACTTAGTCCCGCGGCGTTACTCGCGGTACAACAATAACCGCGGCTAACACCGCGGGGTTCAGCTAGTAATATATATAATCACATCACACTAATATATTGAGGTGAAAGTTTGTGAGTGTGTATGTTTGTTACTTTCACGTAAAAAAAGTCTTTTACAGATAGTGAAAAGAAAAGTAAATTTTTCTTAGAATAATTTGAACTTTGAAGACTTCTGTCCTTTGTCACGGAAAATCGTATAAATGCCATACTGTTCTATTATACGGCATAATATAACAGTATGGCTACCGTCTAAGGAGTAAATAAGTATGTACATAATTACAGTTATTTAATTATTTCTTAGACACCTTGAAGGTCAGCGGATTCCCGCGCTGCACTGCGGACTTATAATGCAAGGTGCAACCGCCGTGACGTCATTCGAACATATGGCGAAGGGCGACTCACGAGAATTGTGCGACATGTGTACATACGGTTAATGAAACTGTATAAATAATAGTTATCTAAATAAAGTAATCATGGATCGTGCTAACCTTTTTTAAACAAAGATAAACTGTTTAGATACATTTAAACACATTACTATGATCTAAATAATAAAAAAAAAACTAAAAGCCAACTACGTCACAAAATGACGCTAAAAAGTATGAAACAAGTTTCAAAAGCCGTAGTTATAATACGATATACAGCTGCGTTATCATCCGACAGATTTATCACTTTAATTTTACTATTCATTGTAAATTGATTTTATCAATCACTAGCTTTTGCACGCGGCCTCGCTCACGCAAACTTTCAACCCCCGACTAGCCCCTAATAGCGTACGCGACTGCTGTCCTTGAGGTCTCGGGTTCGATTCCCGGGTCGGAACAAATGTTTGTATGATCTGCAAATATTTGTTTCGGAGTTTGGGTGTTTTCTATGTATAATATGTATGTATTTACAAAAAAAAGTATATAAGTATTCATATCAGTTGTCTAGTACCCATAATACAAGCTCTGCTTAGTTTGGGACTAGACGGCGTTGTGTGTTAGATGTCCCAAATATTTATTTATTTTATTTATTTTATTTACGTTATACATATAAAGAACCTACATGCAAATTTAAGGATTCTAGGTTCATCGGCTTAGGCTGTGCGTTGATCTCTGGGTATGTCAGTCAGTCAGTCAGTCACCTTTCTCTTTTATATATATGTGAATAGGAGACCTAGAAGATAAACCGACTAATATTTATCGTTTTATACATACTCGTAAGAAGGTATAAGAACTTTACTTGATTTTAAATGTGATAATTTCTTTGATGGTTGTTCAGAGATAAATATGTACTCTCTATTAATTAAAGAGCTATGCCCTTGTCGATAGAGCAATCGCCACTTCTCTGTTTTCTGCTATCTGGTTAACCTCTTGATAGAACACGACTCCCACTAGTATCAGTATCAGTATTAATGAATTTGAAAATATTTAAACGTAGCTTATGCATGCGTCTTTGCTCACTCAAGCAAGTATCTAGAATAGAATTTGTTTTCCGAATATCATGAATCCTGTGTTCTTCTCTATACCCATAAAAAACACGCGTATGCGTTCATCACTTGACTCGTTAAGACATTAAAGTCTAACAAACAAACGAGCTTAATTTTATCTATGACAGTAGATGAGAACATATTGCTAAGGATAGTTCAACATCTTGGTCTGAACAAAAATTAAGTTACGTTTGAACCTGAAAAAACTTTAATCATATTTATCATTTTCTTCAAGCACTGTTCCCAATATTATTTGAGATTAGTGCAATAAGTGACGTTGCAATAATCGTTTGATTGGTCTATTGCGTCGTGGAAGCAAAGGGATCAAGGAAAACAGTTTATTGCAGTAAGGAAGTTGATCAGATATACAGACTGGGGCAGATGCTAATAGACTACGGAGAGGTGTGTCACCTATCTGGGACGTGATGGCAAACACCAGCGCCTCATGTCGTGCGGTGTTCCACAGGGTTCGGTCTTGGGCCCACTGCTGTGGAACATCGGTTACGACTGGGTGCTGCGAGGCGAGCTCCAACCGGGGGTGGACCTGACGTGCTACGCTGACGACACGCTGGTCACTGCCCGGGGGAGCTCATACAGGGAAGCAACGTTGTTAGCGACGGCGGCGGTCTCACAGGTGGTGAGCCGCATACGGCGCCTTGGCCTGGAAGTGGCCCTCAACAAGTCGGAGGCCATAGCTTTTCATGGCCCCCGACGGGCGCCGCCGCCGGGATTGCACATGGTGGTTGGGGGGGCTCGTATCGCTGTCGAGCCCACCTTAAAATATCTTGGACTGGTGCTCGACAGCCGGTGGGATTTTGGCCCCCACTTCCAGCGGCTGGCGCCCAAGTTGATGGGCGCGGCGGGAGCGCTGTCAACGTTGCTTCCCAACGGGACGGACCCGAGCGCCGCCTGCAGGCGGTTGTACGAGGGGATCGTGCGATCGATGGCCCTATATGGGGCCCCGATTTGGGCGGCTGACCTGACGGCCGGCTCAATCACCGTTCTGCGAAGGCCGCAGAGGGTGATGGCCGTCAGAGTCATTAGGGGTTATCGCACGATCTCCTACGAGGCGGCTTGCGTACTGGCCGGATCTCCGCCCTGGGACCTGGAGGCAAAAGTCCTCGCGTCACTTCATTGGTGGCGTGAGGACGCGCGGGCTCGCGGCGAGGGACTGACGCATCGAATCATCGAGTTGCGTCGGTCACAGCTGCGAGAGGTCCTGGTGGCGGAATGGCGGGACAGGCTTTCACGCCCTTCCGCCGGCCTCGTCACCATCGAGGCCATCCGGCCAGTGCTCGACCTGTGGCTCGGGAGAAGGCACGGCTCCCTCTCGTTTCGTGTGACGCAGATCCTCTCGGGGCATGGCTGCTTCGGGAGGTTCCTGTGTCGCATAGGCAGGGAGCCGGACGCTCGGTGTCATCACTGCGTCGACTGTCGGGAGGACACGGCGCGGCATACGCTGGCAGAGTGTGCCGCTTGGGAGGGGCCGCGCCGTGCCCTCGTCTCTGTAGTAGGCAGTGACCTCTCGCTGCCGGCCGTAGTTCGTTCTATGGTCGACGGCGAGGAGTCCTGGGACGCGGTGGTGTCCTTCTGCGAATCAGTCATCTTGCAGAAGGAGTCTGCGGAAAGGGAAAGGGAGATCCTGACCTCTCTCTCGGCCCGCAGCAGGCGCACCGGGCGTCGGAGGAGGGCATACGCTGCCCTCCACCGGCCTCCGTAACTGGGTCCAGGGGCGGCGGACTTGGGGATGTTCGTTGCCCCCCTAACCAACTGGACCCGAGGTGGCGGCGCGTAGTGTTCCCGTGCGCCCCTCTAAGAAGTCGCGAGGGGATTTCTCCCCTCGCTGACGAGAAGTGGCCCGCAGAGGCGGGCTGGCACCAGTCGGGGATTGCGGTTGTCTCTCAAGTTCCCGCGATCCCCGGCGTAGGTGAGAGAAGGAACACCGGGGGGTTTTAGTCAGTAGGAGTCTGACAGACCCCTTCGTCCTTTCCCCAGGGCGAAGGACATCCATGAGGATTTCCCCCCGACAAAAAAAAAAAAAAAAAAAAAAAAAAAAGATGCTAATAGACTAAGGTTACAGTCGTTCGATGAGATGGTCTTGTATCAATGGTTTTAATATCTTGTGATTAGAGATAATATAAACTGTCCTAAAAATCTTTGGCTGTTTTCTTTTCAACTCTAACTTATATATGCTGGACTAGTTTGATGGTTTCCAATAAAACGGTGTGTGCACCACGTGTGCTAAACAATTATTCTAATTTTAAGCGAATATGCCCGCAGAGTGCCAAATTAGGCCACATGAGTCACAAGTCAAGTCACACTATTGGATTTATTTTTGCAGTTTACTATTCCGAAACAGGGATACGTCGGAAACTTTTAAACTGTCAACTTCCATCTATCTATACTTGTCCTGACGAACTGACTCATCCAGTTCCCTCGCATAATTACTTCTTGCTTGAAAATAACTGTTTATCTCTTATTTTATCGCTTTAGGGATGGATATTTAGCCCTAACGGTTTAGGGGATGAATACACAAGTTAGGGTAAGTAAATTTGTATGTTTATACAAATTACAGGACTAAGCATGAGATGCGATTTGATCTTTGCAAGTTAAGCCCAGGGATCAAGTTGTGTTATCCATGTGCCGACTCGAGAGTATTAAGATATCATTCATGCATCATTGTTTCATCCTTCACACATCATCCCGCGTCATTGGCCTCCGGACAAGTTCGGCCACGGGACTAAACAATAGTAAACAGAAGGAAAATTTGCCGAAAACATAAAAATAAATATGTCCTTAGTTCTAATAGCCCTTGTAATATCTGTTAACAATTGTAATTAAGCGGAAATATTTCTAATTCAACGAAACAAATAGAACAATATTGAAAAGTATAGCGTCATTCGTGAATGAAACGAATGCTTGCCTAACGAGCTACGTCTTTGCGGTTGATTTCGTCGAAATAGATTAATATGTGACTGAACAATACAACAATATAATTAGTAATTTATGTCTATGAGCTTAATAATAGTGTGATATTATTAAATTTTAAATAAATGTAAATATATACGTATGTTGCAGAAATATTTTGAGTCATAAACCAAAAGTACTCACTAACTGGTCCTGCCATCTAGCGGCGAGTAGTGGAACTAATGTTTAGTATAAGTTTCGTTGTTATCTCACAGATGGCGTTGTAACATCATTTCATTTTATACAAGTTTTTATTTAAATTGTTAGTACCTAACTCATTTACAGGGCCTAATGTTGCAATGAAGAGATGTGCGGACTTACCTGTAACAAAAATACAAAATTATAATAATGCAGTGTTACATCTATACAACTAAATAAAATTGGAGTGTCTGTTTGTAATATTAAAATAACCGCTTTTTACTAAAAAATATGTATGTATACAGGGTACACATATCAAAAATGTAGTTAAATAAAATTTTGTCTGTCTGTCTGTTTGTTCCGCGTAATCCCTGGAACGGCTGGACGGATTTTGACGGGACTTTCACTGGCAGGTAGCTAATGATCCGGGGAGTAACTTAGGCTACTTTTTTAAGACTAACTTTGTCCTGCGGCGTTACTCGCGGTACAACAATAGCCGCGGGTAACACCGCGGGGTTCAGCTAGTAGTTAATATTAATTAAAAAAACATGGTTCTGTGATTGAGGGTACGTCCTTAGTTTATATAATTAAGATAATAACAATATATACAGGAAATAACGCTACATGCAAGTCTGTGATTACCGCCAATCCAACCTGATTTAAATGTGATCGTTTTAATTCTCGTAACTCCATAAAAACGTAGTGATTATCCTACTAATATTATAAACGCGAAAGTTTGTAAGTATCTCTATATAAGGATCGATGTATGTTACTCTTTCACGCAAAAACTACAAAACGGATTTGGAAGAAACTTTACAGTAATATAGCTTATACATCAGAATAACAAATAGGCTACTATTTGCCGCGATAACCGACATATACGCGGGCGGAGCCGCGGGCAACAACTAGTCTTATATAATTTCTAAATACAATCATAAAGGGACTGACTCCGGCTTATAATTTTCTCTATCTCGATGCCTTCTACCCCATCTAGAAATAAGCATATATGTAATATATGTATGTATAAACTTCCTAACTACAATTTTGCGTTTTTCGCAATCATTTAAGCTATTTATTGAATTAAATTTTAATGTAATCTTCTTTCTCAATGTCCTTCTCCAAGATTAAATCTATCTATATATCGAAATTCACCCGTGTCATTCTGGTAAAGTCTATATTCCGGTGCATATATACTTTAAAGAAATTCATCAAAGCTATAACCGCATCAAAACAAGCCCTAGGCTACCTTCGTCTGATGACCAATACAATGTCAACAATGTTACCCCTACCACGATAGCAGATATATTTTAAAACCTAAGCGAGAGCGTTAATCAGTATCAGCGTTTGTGCTGTCGTGTTCCGTTGGTGAGTGCGAGACCGTAGTAGGCCCAATGATGCAGAAGCATCACAAGGCCGCCATGGTGTGGGTCACCATGCTGCATTGTTGCATTGGCTGCATCCGCAATGAGTGTGGTGATCACCACTCTTGGATTCTGCTTATGCTTTCCATCAGGCAGAGCAGAGTCATTTTGGCAGGCCATACTTAAAAAAATGTGTTTTGAATTGTCGATTTCCTCATTCATATATACCTATTGTTTACAGCTATTTGAGGCAGAGAACAAAATATAAGAAAGACGAGCAGCTCCTCTTTGTTTACACATAGTATAACTAAACAGAATGTGTTTAATTTACTATTTATTTCGTAAAATTAAATAAAACTCGATGAGGTGACAGTCGAGTTTCCGCGGTAATATCGTAGATAGGCACGATCGCTCACAATGCGTACGAAGGCAAGCTACATACGTAAGAAGGGACATCAATACGCTTAATTAAAACCTGAACGTCTGGCTAATTGGAATACCTGATGAAGCCTCTGTAGGGTATATATCTAACCCCCTTATATTAGATGACGTATTTATACATATATACACGATATCCTTTACATACGAGTACATATTGAAATTCCTTTTTAACCGACTTCCAAAAAAGGAGGGGGTTGTCAATTCGACTTTATATTTCTTTTTATGTGTGTTCGCGGATAACTTCGTCGTTTATGAACCGATTTTGATGATTATTTTTTTATTAAGATATATATATCTGAAGATATCCCAACAGTGGTACCATGATAAGGACACTAAGATGTAATGATGGCATCCAAGAGAAATCGAGACAAACCTTGAAGTTGGTTTTATTTTTGTTAAAAATTTTCTTACTACAAAAACAACATAATCCTTTTAAGTAAATATTCTAATACATGCAGTACGTATGACGATACCATGAAGGCAAAATGGCCGCGTTTGAATAGCTCAAATTTAGTCAGTGTTTTAAATTTCACGTTGAAAATTAGTCTGACTATTTTCAAGCCTATTTATATTATTATCTATAATATTATACAAAAATAATCTGACTGAAATCTACCGGATATGAATCCTATATGATTATTAATAGTAATACATCTTAAAATCGCAAAGTTCCATTATAAAATTTCATTATAACAACATCACTACGCTTTTGACACGTCCAATAACGTCATTTTCATTTCGTGCTGGTTTACTATTCAGTGTTTCAAAATCATGGAAGAAGTATTTTTTCTCACAAACACTACTAACACAATAGGAATTTCGACGCCGATAATTTCGATATAAATACCATCGACGTCACATTTCGTTTCGACCAATAGTGACACGTTTTTTACGTTTAAATTTCCCTCCCTTAAATTTCATTTTTTATTTAATATTTTCTGGGTTTAAATATTCACTGAAAAATAATACCTTTTAAGTATATTGTAAAGACAATAAAGAATCTAGAAAAAATACTCAACTACAACTAAAAATTTTATGCATATTCCCATATACTTTTAAGACATCACTGATTTTACAATACATAATTTAAATTCAATGCTATACACGTTGTAAAACATTACGTACAAATATCGTAAAACAGCTGTAACAACAAATATCAGAATTGTGTTTCAGAAGCTCATTTTATGAGCTCACAGCTGCCAATATTGAGCGAGAAGCGGCACGCGATTACATTTTGGATATATTAGTGTGTTTTAGTCGCTTAACGACAGCCCAAAAATAGCATTTTGTATTGGCAAGATACAGAATGAAATATTTTGATGTTAAGTTACTTTTGAATAAAAGGGGATATAGCTAGAAAAATCAAAACATAAAAGCTTTTATTTCAAACAGACCTTTTCAGGCACTCTCGAAACGTTACATATGTCTCGAGTTGGGCGATTCCATAACGTCATTCCTGAGAAGAAAAAGCGAGAAATTCCATAAGAAAGTATATAAGAACACCAACAAATATGATAAAAGAGCGAGAAGATGATATTGAACCTAACTTTGGAGCACTTAAGAGAGAGAACAGATTTCTCTTTTTCTCCTTTAATTTTCTACTAGCGACCCGGCCCGGCTTGGCACGGAAGTTTTTGAAATGATCGGATTTCCTCTACTATAATATGCATGTATTATACATTTTCTCCTTCCTTATAACTTTCCTCTTGAATCAGTCTATCTATTGCTGAAAATTGTATTTAAATCCGTTGAGTAGTTTAAAAGCTCTAAACGAACAGCAGCAACAGCATAAGTGATTTTATTTGGTACTATGTAAAGATTTGAATCCATTTAAATTTAAAAATAAACTAACACATTCTACTACTACATACTACATAATCATTCATGTGGTGAAGGATTAAGAAGACGAAGTGTTACCAATAAAGTTACCAATCTTATTGATCTAATTGGTGTCGTAAGAGCAAACTACGAAGGATAGCAAACAGGAGGAGAACTTGACACTCCTATATAACCTTACCTTGCCAGTCAAGACTATCCAGCAAAACCATCGTAGGCCATGACGCGAACGTCACCTTTCTAAGAGAACTACCTCTCGCAGTGGAGTATTAAAGATGATAATGACAATTAATAATCACACACACACACACTATCCGAAGTCATTGATACTTTTGTTGAACTTTCAATAATCATACAATAGGAAGAAATATCAGTAGCAGTCAGAATAGAATGTGTTCATAAAAATAATCATGTGTGAACAGAACTGGATATTAATATCGAAGTATGGAAGCCTATCGTGTCTGCAGCTAACACCAATACAAACAGAATCAGCACAGTAGATAAAGATACTAATACGAGATTGATGCTGGGCAGTGGGCACGTGTTCGAGCTATATTTAGTTATACGTAGTACCAATGTTTTAGGTCAAATGCGCACCTGGGATATTCATGGTATGCACAAGTGTTGAAAAACATCGGATTTATAGTTATTGCGCTACGCCTATTTATTTTATACAATGTAAAGTGAATTTTGTTAAAGATTAAGGAAGCGAATGGAAGACTGAGATTCGTTATGGTCATGATGTAGATATCTCAGGATAGTATTAATTTAACTTCGTTTTATTTTTAATTTGATATATCTATTAGAAAAGTAAAGTGACGAATATTTGGCCAAGACCAAACTAACCCGCAATGCCCAGGCTAACCCGCAACCTGATTAGACTTAAAAGGGACGATCTCAGGAAGGTCACAGGTATCCTCACAGGGCATTGTCCCCTGAACAAGCAGCACCTATTCACTATCGCCGCAACATACAGCCCTCTGTACAGGGGACGAATGGAGGCAGAAGAGACGCCGCAGCACATTCTCACAGTATGTAGAAGTGTGGTAGATCAACAGACGGACATCCTCCAATCAACATCACTCCCGGAAGCATGTAGTGACCTGAAAAGGCTGCTGAGCTTCTGGGATGATCTAGGATCGTTGGAGTAGGAAGATGGCAAACTCACATACAACGGCCCAATCAAGAGGCTAAGTACGGAAATGGCCCGGTAAAACAAACACCCGCCAGAGGCGTCACAAGTGCGTTGCCGACCTTGTGAGGATGGGGAAGGGGATGGGTTGGGTATGGGCCTCTGGTATCCTCACTTACTATGAGAAAAACACTGCAAGCGCTATTTCACACCGGTTTTCTGTGAGGCCGTGGTGTCACTGCGGTCGAGCCCATTCATGCCGAGACGTGGATGGCTCTCCCTTTGGATCAAGCATGTTCCAAAAAATAAATTCATATCTAGACTGTCATCAATTTAAATACACGATAAAGTTGCAGAGTAGCAAAATGCCTTATAGCATACGGAATGCTGTAGTTGGCACTACCTGAGGAGTCAAAAGAGTATACCCTTGAATTCAATCTACACTAGTCGATAAGCTGTCGATTTGGATATTAATGCTGAAATAACACCCACGATTAAGACAGTGCGAACTAATCTCTGAAAATAGCCTCACAAAACCGAACCAACAATATTGAGATACATTATAGAGCCGTGCACTTGGCAATAGAAGAGCACGTGTTTCTCAAGTGTTTATAGAATTTTACTATATTGAAAGGCATAAATACACCCAAATGATTTAGTAGACTTTAGGTAAGTAAACTAAAGGGGTACAAATAAAAAATACGGAATGTCACCCTATTCATCTCGTGGGTGTCGTGAGAGCCAACTATGGAAGTAAAAACATAGTAGGCACTGCAGGTAGAAGGAAAACTTAAAACAAAGCCTGTTACCAAACTGAAGTCTTAGATAGATAGATAGAAAACTCTTTATTTGCACACCATTACATTACAGAGTTAGAAGAGAGTACATAAAATATGAAACGGAGTGTACAAAGGGCGGCCTTATTGCCTATAGGATGGACCAAAATATATATATACATAACTAGATAACGTATGTATATATTCATGAATGTCTTAATTAAGATGCATAATGTTCGTTAACTATTTTCTTGAATGCATTAATTGTTTGCGCTTGCCTGATGTTTACCGGCAGTGCATTCCACAAGCGTACAGCTTCAACAGTGAAAGACTGGTCGTAAAATTTTATGGAATGCAGAGGCATCTCCAGTCTCAAATTTTCGGATGACCTTAGACATTTTTCATTTGTGTCATTAAAGAACGTGAATCGTTCTTTGTGTTAAGTAGGGGCCTTGGGATTGAACAAAATATTGTAGAGAAAAATAAGGATATGAGTATTCCGGCGAGAGCGAACTGGAAGCCACTTGAGCATTTGACGGAATTCAGAGACGTAATCATATTTTCCAGCCCATGTGAAGCCCAGCAGTGGGACGTTATGGGTTGTTGAATAGCTTAGTTTATTTTTTAGAAATTTACCGATAAATAAATAAAAGAGAGTAAAGCAGTATAAGTTAAGTTGCTACGTAAAGAACAAACCTGTCTGCAGTTTATCGGCGGTGAGGCTGCGCAACAGTCGCTTGATGCTGCGCCGGCGTTTCACGCAGCACGAGTCGTCCGCACTCATAGCCACTCAATCCATTGTATTTTATAACACTGATTACCACGTTTTTTTAATTATATTTTGGTCATATTTGATGTTTTATAATACACCATTGAGTTACAATATCCGTTTCGGTTTTAAACTCTACACAATTATCAGAAAATAATATAAAAAGTTAGAGAACACTTGTTTCAATGTTTACATTTATTTTCGACGGTACATTTAATATTAATAAAATGAATATTTTTTATTGAATTACTCCATAAAACTGTTGAAGTTTAATGAACCAACCATTTCCCCCAATTATTTTCAAATAAAAGAAACTGAGTATCAAAACAAAACACTGCAATATTGGAAAATATTTTAATGCCAAATGTCAATTTAAAGGTTAAAGGACCGCGGGGCGTTGACCTTTTAATTAAATTAGGTCAGGGAACAAACTAGGACGAATTTAGCCTTTTCAGCTGGTTATTGGGACGAAAAAACAAACTCGTAAAATCTAGTACACCTTATAGATGTGGATATTGAATATAAAAATTGGTACTAACGATGGGTCATAGGATGTAGAAACATTTTTCTTTTACATTACATAGGGCTTTTTCAGACGTCGGGCGTTGAACGTGCGTCTTTACTTATAGGAGTCAATAAAAACATATTTTGGGATCATAGGCTTGCCGTGCCCGTAGGTACAATTATCTCTGAGAATATATAAGTGTAAGTAATAAAGGTAGAAACCCTGATAAGCTATGCTACACGCGAATGCCTATAGAAGATATCGTGCTTTCGAATTTGTCTACGTAAGTCAGGAAATGGTGACTATTTATCAAACCGTACGCTACAAGGATGAAATAAAAACATATTTCACTACAACATAATGATTCTAAATTGTCAACGAAAACAATTTTCCGCATCGCAGACAAATAAAAATGAAGATATCTTATTAGATGTGGAATTTAGCAATGAAATATTTTCTTACAAGTCTATTATATTTTCATAACATTATTATTTTATATATATTTACCGTTCGTGAGTTAATATTCTCTTAACGCCTATTAAGTGCGATATAAGTTTAAATCGATTTCAATTGCTTCTCCGTTCGACTGTTTGGATTTTTAATTTGTTTCAGCAAAATCACCGTCCAACCTGTTTAGTTCTATTTAAATTTAAAGAAAACTGACGCTACTATTTATTATTAATAATATTATTAATACTAAGTACTTTATTGCATACTATAACGTTACAGAGATCCTACGAAGGGATTTTAAAAGCGCGTTACAAACCCCATTAGGCACGGCAGTGTACCTAACCTATAATGAATTGAGAGATTTGAAACTGAAGCAATGTCTGATTTCAGCATTAAGGGCGCTGATTAAAAAACTATTCAATTAAAAAATAATATAAAAACAACTGATTGAAGACAAAAGGACGTTTATAAACCAACAAAGAGGAGAAGATCAAGTAAAAAGACAATAGATGTTTGCTATGGTTCTGACCAGAATTCTCCATGAACTACGTAATTGAAATTTCCACTTTGATGACTCACACAACCTACAATAAACATACAACTGGATAAACAGTAAGAGTAATTTAATTCGGTGATTATGTCAGAATTACAGCTTCCACGTTCCCGCTTTAATATATGTGTCGATAAATATACTCCGAAATGTTTAGAATGTCAAGGCATAAGGTCAGACCCGCGGTGGGCGCCATCTTGAACGATCAGTTCCTATTTGAAGATGTAAACACGTAACGCGAAGATTACAGGGTGACATTGTACTATATTTTATGTAAATAAAAATAGATCTATGAGGTATTGAAATATTTGTGAAACACAATTCTTTTACTTGGGAAATGGCGACTTAATCATTCTATAGATAGGTGATTATGTTTTTGTTGTTGCTGTAAATTTATGGATACTTGTATTCTACAGGTTATATTTAGTAGAATCATTCTCTGCAAACTGAGTCATAAATCAGTTAAGCTTCAATGCGGTATATAGGTAAGTTCGTTTTTGTTAAAATATTTGTTTAGATTTTTACTACATTTATTGTGGTTATGTTGAGCACATATTATAAAGTTACTACCTTTACTTATTTACTTGTTACAACAAATAAATCATAAACACGATCCCTATTATATGCGTCAACTATGTAGTGCTTGCGGCTGCACTCGCGATTATATCTTTGTCCTATTTATGACTTAGAAAATAACAAAGTTTCATCTATAATCTATAGTAATATATAAAGCTGAAAAGTTCGTTTGTTTAAACGCGCTAATCTCAGGAACTACTGGTCTGATTTGAAAAAATATTTCAGTGTTAGATACCCTATTTATCAAGAAAGGCTATAGCCTATATGTAATTATGCTAAGACCTACAGGAACAGAGCACCAATGGAGAATGTTACAAAAACGAGGGAGAATTACCACGCTACGGGCAATAGGAGACGCAAACGAGGTTGCGTGGGTGGGCTATTACAATATAATACACTTGATCCCTTGTTTTAATCGTTTAGGGATGCACTTATCAAAAATCCTTTCTTAGTAGCTTTCAATATAAAATGCTCCACGTGACAAAATTTCAAGTTCATAGCCTAAGTGATTTAGGCTCTACGTTCACTGAATGAATCAGTAAGTTAGGACAGCAAGTTATTTTATATGTGCCTATAGATCGCTATAGATAGAAACAATCGCCATACCTCAGTCATTTCAAGCCAATTAAAACCCTGTGTTACAATTCTAATAAGGGGATAAAAACACCTGAAGGTCATCGACCTGGCTATGGTGTGCCGGGTGGTGTGTGGGGTAAGGGGGTGTGGCGCGATAGCCCGTAAGATCAAAGCGCGTCTCACAGCTCGCCGCCTCGCTGTCATTGGTGTCTATATGAAGGTTTTAATATTAAATTGTGTGGTTCTGTTGGATGTAATGAGGTATAAACTTAGTTGTTTAGTAATTACATCTATTATTTTCTGATTCTAGAACGAAACTCGAATATATTAAGCTACAAACAAAAACTTTATTTCACGTGTGCTATGTCGTTTGAAAAATACAGTACCTAGTATCAATTTCAACTCCTTGGGACTCGTTTCCGAAAATTGGTTCATGCTATCGGTATCACAATATATACATCTATACAAATAAATAAAATTGGAGTGTCGGTTTTTAATATTAAAATAACCGCTTCTTAATAAATGCATATCTATGTATACACGATACATGTACTGATGTACCAAAATATCATTTTTTTTAATTTGTCTGCCTGTCTGTCTGTTTATTCCTGGTAGGTAATCTTTGGAACGGCTGGACCGATTTTGACGGGACTTTTACTGGCAGGTAGCTGATAATTCAGAGAGTAACTCGGGCTACTTTTACGGACTAGCTTTGACCCGCGGCGTTACCCGCAGTTGCTGTTGTACCGCGGGGCTCAGCTAATAGGCTATATAAGTTTTATGAAAAGTTAGCTGTAAATAAAAGCTCAGCTAGTGGTAAATTAAATTAAACATAATAACGTCACTTAGATAAATATCTCACTATGATATTGGCAGATACCGCCTTCTAAAAACGTAATTTGAAATGACTAAACTACGCACACTTTATCTTCATCTACCTATATATTATACCGCTAAAGTGTATGTTTGTTTGTTTTGACTCGCTAATCTCAAAAAATACAGGTCCGATTTGAAAAATTATTTTATATACATATATATAGACCAGCTATCGAGGAAGACTATGAGCTTGTTATCATTAAGTATGCTTCCACCTAAAGAAACGGAGTATGAATGAAATGTTGAAAAAACGGGTCAAAATTATTCCCTTCACCCTTCAAAAGTTAAAAAAAGTATCGCGATAGCATATGTCTATCTCGTAAGTGTTTCTTCCCAACCTTTTGTATGGTAAACTATTTGCTCAGGCTGTTATAACATCACCCTACGGGCAAAACGAGCAGCAACGAAGTAAAAGCCCAAAATATTTGAGTTTCAAATGTCTATGAGCAATTTTAGTTAAATACCATCAGGCAATTACCTTCTCCCCTTTATATCATACAGCAGAGCAAGAACTCCGCAATACAACTCTCAACAATAACAAAAACATCGATTCTCTGTCATTCAAATACAATTTTAAAACAATAGCACCAATCAAGAATAACGGTTCTCAGGTAGTGACGCCATTCCATTAGAACACAATGGGGGTGGTCGCTAGTCGTGAAGAGAGTATGAGTGAAGCGGGGGTGTTTTCATTTCCTCCTGTTTGCTAGCTGATAACTGACTGCAGGCTTTTTATTGGACAGTTGATAGCCCCATAGAGGATTGTTAACATCTTTTGTTTAGGTCTTGGACTGACATGAGGATAGACACGTTTTATGAATACTGAAATTGCTCTTTAACAAATAGTGATATGCATATAAATAATTATGTATGATATACATCCGAGGGAAGGAAAAGATCCTTAGTAAATATTAAAAATTCGAAAGTAGCTGTGTCTGTTATATCTTCACAGTTGAACCGATTTGGATCAAATTTACAATAAATTGATTCTTGCGGAAAAATATACGCTTATGGCGAATTCCAAATACAGCGCAACAGACACATACTACACCGCCATCTAACGAAGATACGTCGTACTACGGAGTAACGAAAACAATGAAGAAACTACCAATTCTAAATCGCGCAATAGAAGTTCTCGCGCCGATTATTATATGTACAATAGCTCAACATCAATTGTTGGGCCGTGGCCCGCCAGGCATGATCATATCGCCTGGTCGGAGGATCCTCCCTTTGTGTTGGAGGGACATGATACCTGTCCCCCACAGGCTACTATTTATTTATTACGATTACCGACTTAATTGCAAGCGGGCGGAACCGCGGGTAAACGCTAGTTTTTTTATATTATGCTATTTCCTAAATATATTTACTAAATAGTCAGTTGAAAGTTACATCTAAACCTAATAATAAAATTACTGTTCGGTGTCGCAGTGGTAGCGTACGCGACTGCTGTTCTTGAGGTCTCGGGTTAGATTCCCGGGTCGGAACAAATGTTTGTATGATCTGCAAATATTTGTTTCGGAGTTTGGGTGTTTTCTACGTATAATATGTATGTATTTACAAAAAAATAAGTATATAAGTATTGATATCAGTTGTCTAGTACCCCATAATACAAGCTCTGCTTAGTTTGGGACTAGATGGCGTTGTGTGTTAGATGACCGAAATATTTATTTATTTATTATTTACTGTTCTGGGCAAGTTGGGCACTTGCTGTTAATCTACCTAATAGACTATATTACTACTGTATTGAACTATCTGCCAGATAACCACAGATTACAATTTAACAATAGAGACAAATATGTCTGATATCTATATACATATATGTAACAAACACATTTATCTGTTAATCAGATTTATACGGCAAATATCTATTTGAAACTTTATCAGATGTTGAAAGTGATCTTAAATCACGACCAATACAATCTGGTAGAAATGCGTAGCAAATATTATAGACTTATTAAATCTATTTATAAGAATATTCTAAGCCAGACAATATTCTTTTTAGAAACGCTTGGACCTTTTAGACGTCGACATATCCAATTTTTCGGTTGACGATCAAACATGAGCTTTTTGTGGCCCTAATATTTAAGCCCGAATGCCTCCCACAGTTCTAAAGGTCAAATTTTACACATATTTTCCTTCACTTTCACCGTTTTGTAGATTTTAATTTTCTTTTTAGGGTTCCATACCCAATGGGTAAAAACGCGACCCTATTACTAAGACTCTGATCTCCGTCCGTCTTGTTAGACAGACAGTTGAAATTTTATCAGATTATGTATTTCTTTTGCCGCTATAACAACAAATACTAAAAACAGACTTAAATAAACATTTAAGGAGGGCTTCCATACAACCATTGTATTTTTATGTCGTTTTTTGCTTGATATCAATATAATAACAGCATCAGAAAGGCATTTAAAATGAATAGATAACGGTACGGAACCCTTCGTGCGCGAGTTCGACTCGTACTTGGTCAACTTCCTGGAGTAAAATTGAAGGTATAACGGGTAATGAAAGATAAGTATAGCTATTAGGGGTTTTTCGTCCGTCGTTTGTGTCGCAAGAAACTCTGAACTATGTGTCCGTCTAATTGACTTTGTCTTGTCGTTGCTTTTTATACTATCTGCAACGAAAGCGAGTTAAAACATTTTTTTTGGTTTAATGGTGTGAGAAAATTAAGTTAGGATTTTCTTTTCGAAAGGTATTTGTAGGTCTCTCTGTCTGTATAGGATATGTATTATAAGTAATCTCTCTAGCTATTTAGATAAGGTTTTATTTTTAATAAGAGCAGAGCAGAGCCTAACGGCAAGCGATTACCGCCGCCCATGGACACCCGCAACACTTACTTACGTACTTAAGCTCGAGTGCAGCTGCTTGCAGAATTATACTCTAAGCTTGTGTAGTTTGAGATAATGGCCGTTTTTAATGAGCATGTTTTCGACAATTTCAGATTGAGTTTGTAACGACGGTAATAATGTATAGTGTGAGTCACGTAGAGGTCACATTCTATTTGTATGTGTGTGACGTGGCGATCTCGCGTATTTATAGCATACTTGATAGATAGCAGGTACTCGGTCAACACACTAATAACACTAACCTCGTCAATATTCGTCAGAAGAAACACATTTTTTTACACATTTGGTGAAGAATCTTTTCGAATTGCATATGTGGCTGCATCTGGCATAATCATAAGGCAGCAGAATGCGTTACACTAGGAAGAGGTTAATGTTGTTGTCCCCTACGACATTTTAGTCCAAGTGTCTAAGTTGAAATATTACTCTCAGGTTTTTTTGAGAAAACTTAGTTTCTCTTATTATTTTTTTAATATTTCGGACGTCTAACACACAACGTCATGTAGTCCAAAAAGTAAGCAGAGCTTGTATTATGGGTACTAAGTAGACAACTGATATTAATACATACATTCTTTTTTTTTAAATACATACATATTATACAAAGAAAACACCCATACTCCAAAACAAATATTTATAGATCATAGAAATATTTGGTCCGTCCCGGGATTCGAACCCGAGACCTCGAAAACAACAGTCGCCTACGTTACCACTGCGCCACCGAGGCAGTCGAATATTACTGGAGTACTTGTGGAATTGACGAATAGCCACATCAAGTCACGTTACGTACGTTCCGATATTATGTTATTAGAACTTAAAAATAAAAACAATATGACAAAATACAGGCGCTTAATACACTTCTACCAGCCGACCCACGCAACCTCGTTTGCGCCTTATATTGCCCGTAGCGTTAAAATTCCCCCGTTTTTGAAACATTCTTCATTATTGCTCCGCTCCTATTAGTAGTAGCGTTATGATATATACCCTATAGCCTTCCTCGATAAATGGACTATCCAACACCGAAAGAATTTTTCAAATCGGACCAGCGGTTCCTGAGATTAGCGTGTTCAAACAAACAAACAAACAAACAAACAAACAAACAAACAAACTCTTCAGCTTTATATATTAGTATAGATTTACTTTCCTGATATCTATACAAATAAATAACATAGCCTCTCAAAATCATAACCCTCCTTTGGCTTTGCCATAGTCGGGTAAAAACCGGAGTGTTTGTTTGTAATATTAAAATTACCGCTTTTAAATAGATGCATAAGTATGTTTATACGGTGGTACATATACCAAAAATGTAGTTAATTTTTTTTGTCTTTTTGTCTGTTTGTTCCCGGTAATCTCTGGAACGGCTGGACAGATTTTGACGGGACTTTCACTGGCAGGTAGCTGATGATCCAGGGTGTTTTTTTTAGACTAACTTTGTCCCGTAGCGTTACTCGCGGTACGACGATAACCGCGGGGTTCAGCTAGTATGTAAATATGTACGTAGAAATTAAAAAGCATCCAGTTTGTCACGTGCCGTATGCTCTAAAGTCAAGCGCTGCGTGCAAAATTGATCAGACAGATTATTCATTAGACATTGTATTTTTTTTTACTGGTGTGCAATAAAGAGTATCTATCTATCTATCTATTCAGAATATTTTAAATGTATTTTTTATATTGTCTTGGCATATATATGGTGTAGGTCACGGATATCCTACAGGGTCTTCTAAGTCCACACACACACACAAACACATCCACCCACCCAAGTACCCACTTTTATAATAAAGGTGCTTCTTTATAGTCTTAAATAGTTCGACCACAACCGACCATCGTAAGTAACTTTAACTTAATGTGTTAATATTAAAAGTTACTTACGAAGGTCGGTTCAACGGAGGGGATCCTGGTGTCCTGAAATACAGGCTACGACCCTAGCTTAGGCACCAGTCTCTCACTGTATAAACCTAATCAATTTATGTGTAAGCTGTAATTTTGAAAAATGTATTATGGCGAGTAAATAAATGTTTATTATTATAATTATTTCATATTGATAGGTAACTAAAGAGCAGTAAAATATTAAGTACAAATTGGATGAAATACATGTTCAATCTGTTAAAAAGTTAACTTAATTTAGAGTTTGTTATTTTCAGTATTCCCAAGTTGTAAATACGTCATAAGAATTTTATATTCAAGTAATTTCTGTAACCTTATTGGACAGTGAATTGTATGAAACAAAGAAAAAGAAAACATGCTTCCTATTATACTTTTTACTACCCCTATCTAGAACCGAACAAAACAAAAAAACAAAGGCGCCAAGATACTATCAAACGACCAACATAATATTCAAGGCAATAAATATAGTAAGAACGAAGTTCAATACAGGAGGAAAAAATGGCTGACACTGTCATAAAACTGTTGGCTTAAATAATATCATGTTTGGGATACGACTGCCACGAATAACATAAAAGTTACGCAGGGAATATATACATTTATGCTGACAATTTACGCTGACTATTGCATAATGAAAGCGAACTTATTTGTAAGGGATAATGCAGAATCCAATCAATCTGACACTTTCATTAAAATTAAAGTGGCTAATTAGTGTCAAGTGCTTTTTGATTATTTTAGGGTATCTATCCCTTTTTTCATCAACACATCCTTTGAAAATGATTTAAAATAAGGTATATATTTATTTACTTAAAGTACAAATCAGCTCAAAATGGTTTTTTTTTTCAATTTGATATATGAACATATCGCAAAACCTTATTATGTACTTTTTTTAATTAGCTATTTGTGCGTAGCTCGCGGGTGTATGTCGGTTATCGTGGTAAATAGTAGCTTATGTCCTACCTGAGGAATGAAAGGATCTTCATTATTAATTTCATCAAAATCGGTTCAGTGGTTTAGCCGTAAAAGACAGTGTTACTTTCGGATTTATCCTACTTCCTACTATCACGCTAATATATAAAATTTGTGAGGGTGTATGTTTGTTACTTCTTCACGCGCAAACGGCTGGACGAATTTGGATAAAACTTTACAGTAATATAGCTTATACATCAGAATAACACATAGGCTACCACACAGAACACATTTCTGTGACCATTAGCCGCAATAACCGATATACACGCAGCCGAAGCCGCGGGCAACAGCTAGTAACATTATAATGGTATGAATACTTGTTTTTTTTTATAATTATCAATTCTGTTGTTTATTTCTTCTCATCGTTTTTTGTTACAGCAAAGTATGGGTCACCTTTCTGCCACCATTCTGCTTTGCTTGCATTCGCAATGAGTATGATGACCACTAGTCTTGGATTCTGCTCAGGCAGAGTAAAAGTCACTTTTGCAGAGTCATTTAAAAATACAGGCAATTCCATATAAAGTATATTTCTACTTTGTCAATTTTCTTGAATGTGTAGTGTTATTAAGAGCTCGTTCCCACTTGTCGAGTGTCGGATCCGTATATCAATCGACGCCTTTGTTAACACTTTCGTTAAAAATCGGTTGTCGGCTACGATCGAAGCTAATGCCAAACGAAACAGAACAAAACTACCAAAATACAAGATTTAGACATCCGACAAATGTAAACAGCGCCATTCTTACTCATGGACGAGCGAGATCCGACACTTTTTCCGAAAGTAGAGGGCTGGCAGAACACCCGACATTTATTGTCGGCGCCGACACAAAATTGATTTCCGATAAGTGCGGAATCCCAGATTAATATACATATCCGACTACCGACAAGTGGACTTACGGTTTCAGACTGCAAGGGTGCCAAATAACTTCTTTTACACCCATAAGTGTGTATTTACCCTAAAGCTGGCGCCTGGCTCTCAGCCAAGCGGTCAAGGCCGAACCACAACACAGGTTAGCGGTAACGATGTAAATTTCCCTGATTTACACAAGCCGTCACTCGATTACATGTTGGTCGTTGCCCGAGAAACATATGCTCTGTAAAGGTTTACTAAACATCAAACATTCGCGATTAGTTTATAAAATGAGAAAATGAAACAATTACCTACTACGCAATTCAAGGCAAACACACTAGGTGTCCTTATCCTTATGATATCCCACCGATATGAAAGCAAATCATCACATAAGTCTAAAGTAGAAAGCAAATTTACAACTTGCAGGATCATCGCCATAAGAAAACTTAAACTATTAATGACAACAGAGTTTTGTTTCTTCAGCAAGATAAGATGGGCAAAGATATTTACTTTCGCATCTGAAAACCTCATTGGTGTTCCATCATGGGGCGGTATAGGCAACATTCCTAAATTCGTGAATTTTTTACTGACAATTTTTCTATACGAGTACAGATTGTCCTCCCGCTGATTCAGATTCTTCACATTTAACAATCCGGCAGTCAAGCGTAAACATGCCCTAACATGTTCCGAGTTCCACGATTCAATATAAAGAGATCTGTATTATCTCCAACTGCTTCCTATGAATAATTTGTATAACTTTACAAAGAGAATTGAACGAAAACGGTGGTAGCATTTACACAAAATACCTACTAGGCATGTTTCTACATAATTTACTACTTCCTACACAGACTGCGCTTACAGCTCGTGATATATAAATACATAAAACTATTTGATATATTGTACTGTATGGTTTAGAAGAGTGGCCGTGAGTTTGTATTCAAGATTTCTTCTAACAAGGTTCAGCTATACAGAAACGAGCACACTATTAGATAGTTTTCTTACCAATGGTATATTAATTCAATTCAAAATAACTTATGGTCTTTAACGTATTCAATTGATTTTCTTTAATTAATAAATATTTTTTAAATTAAAATTAATAAGAATTAAATTTACAATTTAAGTGCAACTTTTACATAATTTGTTGCATTAAATTATGTAAAAGTTATAAAATTAAACAAAACATTTATTTTCCAACTAGCTGAGTCCCGCGGTGTTACCCGCGGTACGACATTAACCGCGGTCAATGCCGCGGGGCAAAGTTGGCTAAAAAAATTTAACAAAAATAAAACCGACTTCAAGGTTTGACTCAATTTATCTTGGATGTCATCATCAGATCTTATTTTCTTTATCATGGTACCACCGTTGGGATATCTTCTTTCCATTAAAAAAAGAATCATCAAAATAAGTTCATAAACGACGAAGTTATCCGCGAACACACATAAAAATATATATATATACATACGGTCGAATTGAGAAACCTCCTTTTTTGAAGTCAGTTAAAAAAGAAGCCTGAGTTACTCCTTACATCATCAGCTACCTAGCAGTGAGTTCCGTCCGTCCAAATCGGTTCAAGCCGTCCCAGAGACAAATAAAAATATGAAAATGGAATTGTTGATGTAAGAATCGTAATTATACTGTTAATTTGAAATAACAAACAGACACTTTAATTTTATTTAATTGTACAGATGTAGATTTAATTAATATTAGACAAGACATTTCTCGAAATACCTACGAAAATAAGGATACATCTAAGGAAGAAACTATATTATTTTTTAAATTATAAAAACATCAGGAGGGTCACTTGATTGTAGATAACTAGTAACGCCATGGACACCCACCCGCAATTCAAGAGTTGCAAACGCGTTGCCAGTACTTAAGGTGAGAGTGCGCTCTTTTCTTGATGTTCAGGGTCGTATCAGTCTGGAAATACTGCAGACGACCTTAATATGTTCCACATATTGGTTGATTCATACTATCTTAAAGAAAAAGTATGACTAAGCATAAAAACATGAAACAAATGCTTGATATATGTTTTCCAAATGTATTTCAGAAAAATTGACAAGTAGTAATTTTGAGTAAAGAAAAATGATACCTCATTTCTTCTTAAGCGAAGAAATTTTGCGTTCGAAATTAAAGGCGTTTCCTAGAGCCGAAAATGAAGACCCAGAACATCCATTAATAACTAGTACTACACAATAAACTAGAAAACTAATAATTATTATCATCAATAACCTTCAACAGCCCACTGTTGAATGTACTTTTCTCTTTAGAAAACAAATAATATCTCGACATCCATTATCTTAAAACGGACTTTCAATTAATAATGATTTGAAATCTTACCAAGTCGTAGTATTTATATGTACACCTACCTATATTATAACTTCTACATACGCATCCACAATCGATTTCACTGTAAGCAACACCCAAAACCTTCCTGAAATCCAGTTGGGTTCTAGAATAAATACCCCTTTCGTAACTTTTAATTTACTAAGTTCTTTCCACAACTATTGACCTAAGTATTCTAATCATCACATCCCGTCCAAGGCTGGCCATTTACTACCGTTAGTAAGATGTCAAAAAACCTTTACGCCTATTTACAGCCCCAATTCTTCACACAATGATGAAACTACAGGTAATATGTAATGCTTTACGCATAGTTAATGGCAAACAAACAGTTTTTAGGGCACGAATCTATGGTATTGTGCGCTGACCCCCTGTCTAGACTGCGAACCCTTACTGTATAGGCCCATACCTAAATTTCAGAGGGTGTGGTTTAAGTGAAGCCACGTTTTAGACGCTTCATTCGCATTAAGGCTACCATGTAAAAGGCGGAAGTACTAAATTTGTATTAGGTTTATTTATTCTTTAAGGCAAATCTTTTACGTATACGCTTGAACTTGCAAAGCAAACTTTCTAGCTTTCGAAGCTCTGAAAATACATTTTTATATGAATATTAATATTACAGGAGTTTCTTCTCGGTTCTTGTTCAAAGAAATGACATTTTGAACCGCACAACTAGTCAGTAAAGTAAAGTTTTGAAAGTGCCTGAAATGGACCACTTGAAATAAATAAATATAAATAAATAATATAAATAAATATTTCGGACATCTATCACACAACGTCATTTAGTCCCAAGCTAAGCAGAGCTTGTGTTATGGGTATTAGACAACTGATACAAATACTTATATACTTTTTTTTGTAAATACATACATATTATAGATAGAAAACACCCAAAATCCGAAACAAATATTTGTAGATCATACAAACATTTGGTCCGACCCGGGAATCGAACCCGAGACCTCACGATCAGCAGTCGCATACGCCAACCGCAAGACCAACGAGGCAGTTAAATAAAAGCTATTTGATTTCATTTTGTTTGATTGTTGTTGTTTTGAATGTGCCTACCTCAGTCCCACTGTTGGACATATGCACCTCCAATTTATATACACAAAAATGTTATTTTCAGTCTTATGTATATATTTACTGAAGGAGATGCGGTCTTAAATAGAATACAAACATTCAGTGATAGTTAAGAATCTTTCTGTCTGTTACGCTTCCACGGTTAAACTGCTACAACGATTTCAATGAAATTTGACATGGGGATGCTTTGAATTTTGCGGAAAGCCATAGGTTACTCTTTACCGCGATAACTGAGCCGTGGAAAAGTGCTAGTACGTCATACACATTTTTTTTTTTGAAATACCAATAGTAAAAATAGTATCACCTAAAAATATGTACTTGTATTATCAAATAGCAATCACATTAACATTACAAGTCAGATATCTAATCTATCCCTCTAGCTAAGTTGACATTCTACTAATGTTATTAGAAAACTAAAAAATGTATAGAAATGACGTCATCTCATTGTAACTCCGTGGTTAAAACAAAATATTAGCCAAAAACACATGAGAATAGAGGCGATAGTGATTGATAGAAAGATATTCTACGAATCAGGAATGGATTTAGCATGCCTGAACCAGGTGAAGGGAAACCCTTGAAGAGTTTTTTTTTTCTATATTTTAGCTGCTAAAAGACTGTGCTCTGCCTGATGAAAAGCATTGTCAGAATCCAGGAGTGGTGGTACACTACACTATGGCGGCCTAGTGAGGTGCTTTTTCAAGCTCCGCTTAAAGGACACACGTACGCAGATGACCAGGTGAGTTACAGGTTTTAAGTACCAGGTTGAGGTATCATTAACTTAATAAGAATTTCGATATCACAATCTAGTCTTTGATAACCTTAAATTGGGGTGAAAATAAATTCTGTTTACAATTTATTGTAAGTTAACAAAAGTTCGAACGGATATCGACTAATAAATTGGATAGGTTTAATTTTTATAGTTTCATTGGATTTGGTCTAGTGGTAAGCAATCCTGACTGCTAAACCAGAAGTCGTGGGTGCGATGTCATGCCTGGGCAAGTCCAAAACAAACAGTGAGTGATCCATAACAAGTACGCATTGAGAAATACTTAAGAAGTATATTATCAGTCTGATAACGACCGAGTATAAGATATAAATAAATAAAAAAAGGGTGTGTAAAATATATCAAGATAATTTCAAACATCGCTGTCAGTCGAACCCAACCCTTAAATAAACACAGGGATAGTGTGTAGGGTTTCGTCACAGGTGACCAGTTCCGACTTTTGATATGCAATTGCATTAACT
Source organism: Spilosoma lubricipeda (assembly GCA_905220595.1). Lineage (NCBI taxonomy): Eukaryota > Metazoa > Arthropoda > Insecta > Lepidoptera > Erebidae > Spilosoma > Spilosoma lubricipeda. The sequence continues at coordinate 12,516,072 of HG992300.1, read as the reverse complement.
CACTTCTCTTTTGTTCTATTTGATGCTTAATACATTAATTTGCAAATTAGTTAATTTAAAGTAGACATATTTTCAGCAATAATAAAACATCTTTGATTGACAAAATAATTGTCAATAGTGGTTACTGCATGACCATACAGTAATATTATAGATATATTGGTCATATTATTTTTAGCAAGAATAATGTTGTGTTGATTGATTATTCCAACTCCCGCACTAGAAATCTATTATATAGTGACCAGTGGGGGGTTACTATATAATAGATTTTTTGATACACTTACATGAAACGACCCAAAAAACACCTCTCAATACAAATTAGATCACATAAAATGTTTATGTGGAGAACGAATCAACAACATTAACTGTGACTTAAGTCACAATAATTGCATTGTTTGCAATTGAAGGGAGATAAGAGATTACGCTCTTTTCTTGGATATTTAAATGTATCGGTTCGAGGATACCTCAAACGACAACCAAACAAACGTAGTTTAGGTGCAAAAATAGTAGCCGTGGGTCGCAAGAAGATAAAAGATCTTCAAGGAATTCTTTGGATGAACAACTGTGTAGATTAACGTGGGTAGTTTTTATGTAATGTATACATAATTCTTATGTAATATACATAAAATTGAACGTGCTAAACACATTTCTAAAGCTCATGTTGTTCGAAAGTGGGTGTAAAACACAATATCCAGGCAAAATTTCCACAACGATAAATACAATATCGATGTACAGAATCGCGATCGCGTAAATAATGCTCTTGTGTATTTCCGAAGATGTTGTGTTTGTTACAAACAGTCTCAAGTTCAGCACTAACGATGTTATTTTGGCAGCCGACCCTCGCTCTATAGTAATGAAAATTTTCCTCGCGCTGCCATTTCACGACATCGAACAGGGCAAACAAACTCACTGTTATGCTTTTATTGATTATGGTGCTGTTGTATTAGTTTAGAGTTTGAACGTGTTGCTGCGTTCTTAAACACACAATTAATTATAAGAAATACATTCGCGACTTAAAATGATACCTATTATTTCGGAAGCGACGAATGCTTTAAAAAAAAGAACAGATTTTGAAGATCTTTCACTAAATATATAAAAGATCACAAGGAATTTAGAAGTAATTATAATTTTTCACGCTCACTAAAAAACGTGGTGTGGGACATCCTCTGGGAGGTGGCGGGACGACTGAGTGCTGGCAGCACCTGTTTGCAAAAAGCAACAAACCGTGCTCTGCAGTGGACTGTAACGGGTGATAATGATAATGAAAAGAAATATAAACAAACATTAAAAAAAAACGACTTCAAGAACTAGACTAAATTGAAGCGGGACCATACGGGAAGCACCAGCTTTCCAATAAAAAAAGAATCATCAAAATCGGTTCACCCAAGTTCTGAGGTTACCAACATAAAAATAAAATACAGTCGAATTAAGAACGTCCTCCTTTTTTTAAGTCGGTTATAAAACTAAAATAGTGGAGATTTAAAATACTTGCTTTTATTTTCGATTTGCCAATTTTCACTTCTATACCTAATTTGTTTATCTTAATTCAGTTACTGTTTACTGTTAATGAAAGTTATGTTGTTATGTATTTTTACACAATCATTTTTAACCGCTATATTCACTATTTGTTAAAGCATATTATTAAGTAGAGATAAGGAATAGATAGATAGAATTGATAACGCACGTTTCACGATTAAACTACAGCGTCTAATGGTTTTTAACCGACTTCAAAAAAGAAAGGTTTCTTAATTAAGATAATATATTTTTATATAGAAGATGTACTTCCGTGTAGTTGCGGTATGTACTACATCAGGTATATGGTCTGGTAGCTATTGATTCTAATTATTAAACAGAAGTTTCTGAAATCAATTTCCATCCAGGAACCACAAGTACGATAATTTTTGTTCTGTCTAAATAAAATTTTGTTATAACTATCTTTTTTACTCGCGACTCCAACCCCTTGTACGTAGTATTGTCGCGGCATACAGTAACCCTTGTGTTCTTCTGATATAAAAGCTTCATTGCTGACTGAGACTGCTGATCGTGAGGTCTTGGGTTCGATTCCACCAACTGTTTGGACCAAATGTTTGTATGATCTACAAATATTTGTTTCGGAGTTTGGGTGTTTTCTATGTATACTATGTATACATATAAACTTTTTTTTGTTTTTATGTTTTATATGTTTATATGTATTTGTATCAATTGTCTAGTACCCATAACACAAGCTCTGCTTAGCTTGGGACTAGATGGCGTTGTGTGATAGATGTCCGAAATATTTATTTATTTATTATTGCCATAAAGTTTCAGCTAACTTTTTTCAGTAATTTTAGCGTGAAAGAGTTACGAGTACAAACATTTGTGTTTGTACTCGTAACTCTAATTCTCTAATAAAACTAATTTATGTTAAAATATGTATATAAGTATATGGTAACAGGAACTTCAAAAAATGCCAGAATTAAAGCACAATTTCTATATCAAACAGATTTACAAGAAACATAAACATTTACACATACACGAACAGAATGAGATTTACGCAAGCCGTACGACAGCGGCACAGGCGACACGGCGTCGCAGAGATGAGGTATAAACTTGAACTATATACATTGTGGAGCTGTGCCAACTGAGTCATCAGGCTACCCCTGTGAATCATGCTGCGGGATGGTGACATGCGAATGTTGAAGACCAAGTTTTGTTTGGGAGGCGCTTTTATACTCCCTAATCTATCCGCCCCTTTTTTTTATTTGTTTTTTTTTCTTTTTTCTCTCTCATTTTTTTTCTTATTTTCATTACCAAAATAACCAGTGAACGGCAATTAGAGATTGCGATCCCGCACTGTTTCCAATACCACGGGATTTTTACTGGATTGATTTCGTTACAGCGGGATCCTGCGGGATGTGTTCTCTCCATAATGATTAATCTCCTTGGATTGAGGGGTGTAGTAAACGATTTGGCTACGATTTACGTTGATGTGAGTCGATCGACTAAAGGATCGTCGTAATTTGTACTTGAATATAAGGTACTCTGTAACTTTTACTCCGAAAATTCTGATTGGTTGAGTTGTCAGGCGTAATGGCAAGTACGTATATGTGGGTGGTTGTTGTGTTTATTTGGCTGGTAATATCATCATCAATTAAGATTTTAATTATCAGATTTATAAAACTATGCAACATAAATGATGGTACATGTAAATAAAATAATTAAATAAATCATCCTAACACTGATTCTATTTAAAACGTACACATCTTCTAAGCTTTCTTAGTATTAATAGATGCACGTGATCTTCTTTTGTTTTTTTTATGGATGGTCCTTTAAACTGACTCTACTCTGCCTGATGGAAAGCATGAACAGAATCCAAGAGTGGTGGTCACCATACTCGCTGCGAATGCAGACGGTGCAACAGATCATTCAGATCAGGTTGAACTAATTGAGAAACAATAACAATGATACTTATATAAGTACTAGCTGTGCCCGCTGCTTCGTTCACGTGAAATTTGGATTTTCAAGTTATTTTAAATTTTTCACCGTTTAAACATTTCCTAACAAAAATCAGGTAAATCAGCCCAGCCGTTCTCGAGTTTTAGCAAGACAGACGAACAGCAATTGATTTTTATATATAAGAAGAAGAAGATGTAATACACAGCTAAACACAGTCTGCCAGGGACATTCAAATAAATGTACCTACAATACCAAAAGTTTATATTTGAATTTACGAGTATCCCACGATCACCACCCAATTAGTGTATAGTCATCGTTCAACCAAAACCACACAGCACTCCACACCCACTTAGTTCTCTTAGTTCCACGTGTGGGCACGTGTACACTCGGCATGGAACCACAGGAACCAAAATAGTAATGTTTGTAGATCGCCAGTGATCCCGATCGGGTCCCGGAAATGAAGCGGCGCGTGCGCAACGCTCCGGCCGTGTCGCTGGTACCGACAGGGTAAACAACAACAATGTCCTACAAGTTTATTCATACGGCGGGTGGCGCGCGCGCGCATGTTTTGAAATCAAACTACAAATAGACCTGTAATCAAGGATTCCAATGTGTTGTGTTATTATTTGATTGATACTATAGCGAAGTATAAGAATACCGGTTGGATTAGAAAAATATATAATTTTGTTAGTTACGCACGGTCTTACTCTTATTACAGTTACATATTTTTAATACTTTTACAATTAAACAACATAAAGCAACTATTCAACAATAAATACAATTTCCAATTACAATTTTCGTTTCCGTGAAAGCTAAATCACATGCAAACGGTTTGTTGCATCTGGATACAATTTCACTTAAAGATAGAAAAAATATTCGATGAAATCATATAAGATACTAGCTTTTGCACGCGGCTTCGCTCACGCAAATTTTCATCCCCTGATTTATACCCTTAGGGGTGGAATTTCAAAAATTCCTTTCTTAGTGCTCACTTACGTTACATAACAAACCTCAAAATTTCAGGTTTCTAGGTTCAGTGGTTTGGGCTGTGCGTTGATCTCTGTGTATGTCAGTTAGTCACCTTCCTCTTTTATATATATATAGATTTCAATCTGCACCTACCACTATGATCTCGTGTCATTTGTCCCGGATCGTGAAAAAATCCCACTAGGCCGCCATAGCGTGGGTCTGCATTCGTGACCATCACTCTTGGATTCTATTGATGCCCTCCATCAGGCAGAATAGACAGTTTGCCAGGCTTATTTAAATGAAAACAATAAATAGCATAAATAAAAAAAAACCCTACGTACGTTATCAATTAATTGTCATTTAATCATTATACTGGCAAGCGTGAAGCACTTAATCGAGTAATCATACGCTAAAAAGGCCTTACATATTTAAGGAAAAGAGCTGATGCTCTTACATTGCTGGACCGATATTAACCAAACATAGCTAAGAACCACCGCAAGGAAACTGGCTTTCAAATGAAAAAATATGCATCGAAATCGGTTCATCCGTTTGAGAGCTGCGATGCCACAGACAAACAGAGACACACATACACACACAGACAGACAGTCATCAATGTCAAACTTATAACACCCAACTTGCGTCGGGGGTTAAAAACAGGAGACCGGTAGACGCTATGGTAACGTTCGATAACCCAATTGGAATCTTGAATAAATACAACTTAAATTCTGAATGCATCAGGGAAATGATCTGTTTCATATAAACTTCTGCTCCGAGTAATTTCATTAATTAATAAACTCTAAACAGTGAACTGTTTTGCATCCAGTACTTTCTATGTTCAATATTTATTTCCAACATAATGGGCAGGAATGAAGACGTATATCGGCCAGCTGTGATGGACGGCCGACACCGATGGCGGCCGTTAACTGATAACGCAATACGACATTAAATTTTATTGATGCCTTAAACGCTAATTGGTTAAACACATTCAAAGGTTTAGGATTGCACTGTGGAATATATAGCTGTGTAATGATCCAATTTCACTGATGGTTGTAATTTTCAAAGGCTAAATCGGATAGTGCACACTGGAATTGTTTCAATCAAGACTGCCGACCGCAAGGATCTCTAGAAGACGCTGAAATACCATGGACTGAAAGAACCTTTTTTTAGTTATTTCAAAGGGCTGAAGTGCTTACTGACAGACAGATAAGATAAATCTATACTAATATATAAAGCTGAAGAGTTTGTTTGTTTGTTTGTTTGAACACGCTAATCTCAGGAACTACTGGTCCGATTTGAAAAATTCTTTCAGTGTTAGATAGCCCATTTATCGAGGAAGGCTATAGGCTATATTTCATCAAGCTAAGACCTACAGGAGCGGAGCAACAATGAAGAATGTTATAAAAACGAGGGAAAATTATCACGCTACGGGCAATAGGAGACGCAAACGAGGTTGCATGGGTCGGCTAGTCTATACTAATATATAAACCTGAAGAGTTTGTTTGTTTGTTTGAACACGCTAATCTCAGGAACCGCTGGTCCGATTTGAAAAATTCTTTCGGTGTTGAATAGTCCATTTACCGAGGAAGGCTATAGGGTATATATCATCACGCTACTACTAATAGGAGCGGAGCAACAATGAAGAATGTTTCAACAACGGGGGAAATTTTCACGCTACGGGCAATAAAAAGCGCAAACGAGGTTGCGTGGGTCAGCTAGTTTAAGATAAAATAGGTGGTAATCTACACAAGAAATAAAGATTATAACTTGCTATCAAGCAGAATTATATATACGCCATTGATAAATGTCTTCATATTTCAAAAGAAAAGATGAGAAATTCGCTCTATTATTTAAAAATAATATCTTCAGTAGTTTTATCATTTAAATTCTAGTAAATGACTTTAAATTCCATTTCAAAACGAGTACTTAAATAAATTATGTTTTTAATCATCTTAATGACAAATCATCTATCTTCAACATAATCAAATGATGTAACATTATACTGTGATATACAGAAAATATTTGTGTTCTGGGGCGTTCTGGCACGCGTCCCAACATTTAACGTTACAGCTTTTATAATATACACTCAAGCACTGCTTGAAGACAAGGTCTGAGAGATCAGGTTCCGCCAACCTCTGGCATGGAGCCCGGTGTACATGGAACATTGTTCATACAACCATATGTGATGTAATTCGTTAATTATCGCTTTTGTCGTAAATTACGATCTTATATTGTGACATCAGAAAAACAAAATACAGACAAAGCAAAATAATATTGCTAAATTGTTAAGCTTGTCATCAATTTGGAAATATTCTTGTCAATAAGCTTAACCTGTGGAATGTGTTGAAACAGTCCACATTCGAACGATTTACCTAGTATCTATACTTTTGTCGACTTTTTGGCTTCATCTTCAAATCATCGTTATCGAATGCAATCTGTTGTACTTATTAAAATGCACTATGCAGATTCATACTGAATGATTTTACAACGAACTTTCAATACTTCTACTATTCACACCTAACTTCATCATTAAATAAAGTTAAATAAATTAAAGAATCCCAGTAACACACGTACCATCTTTACACAGAGCGAGAATAGTTAACATAATTCTACTTGTCCATGATATTATTAATGAATTGATTTCAGGGAAAAAAGAGCAAAAAAACTGTAGATACAGGACAAAAATTAAAATCAAACCATCACAGTTCACAGGAGACATCCAAATCTTCAATCAACTACCGTCATTACCTGACTGGAAGTCATCGATTGTTAACTCGCAAATAGAAATTAACAGTCACATCCCGTAAACTACAACACAATTATCGCATTGTATGTAATGCCGGGAACTATAAACTGAGCGGAACACGAGTCTATTTGCGCACTTCCGCGCCAAACACTCATTGGACATGTGTTTCAACAAAGTACGTTTGGAAAGCCACAAATATGAGATTCATAATGGATATCCGAATGTGTGCGCCATTCGCGAGGAAGTTTACATTAGCATTGATATAATTTTAACTATGTTTACTGGCGTTTTTTGAGCCATCAACGAAGAAACCACCATACTCTACGAACTTTTAGATCATTATCATCGTCAACATCTGCCTCCCTTGATCAAATTAATTTGAGATCAGCACAGTTAGTTACATTTCAGAGATTTGATCAGTTTATTTTACGTCTTGGTTTTTGGCAATCACTTTTTCTTAGAATAAGGTATCGTTTTTAGATACGGCAATGAGCGAACATATGAATAATGTGAGTAGATGTGATGGGGAAGCTACGGATACTGCAGTAACTCATAATACCGGAGTTACTTCCAAAACTGCCTGTCTTATGATTGAAGAGCAGCTTATGAAATCTGAAAGGTTCCAACAATATTATGAAGTGTAATTTGTACTTCATCATTTTTTTATCGTAGCCAAAATAAATTACTAGTTGGGTGCTTATTTTTATTTCTGAATTTGTTTCAAACAAAGGAAACTTCCACCAGTAAACTAGGTCTCTAATAAATTAAAAACAAAATTAGCTTTGCGAGTAATGAAGCAAGTACACAAGTAAACACAAATTTGAAAAATATAACGGACAAGTAAATTAGTTATGCTGTATTTGTAAATGGCAACTGCCGCCCATTTGGCTTTACTGACAAGTTTATCCGGGAAACTAATGATTTTTGCAAATAAAAATTGTGAATCAGTTGTCAATGTGACTTATTTTAGCAGGAAAACAATGCTATGCACCTTCATATTAACAAATTGGAGGCAATTTTCTCCGATATCTACTACACTTAAACATTTGAAGCATCACCGCTGGACTATTATAAGCTGCCTAGTAAGAAGTGACTAGCTGAGCCAATTATAGACTTGTCTCATACCGATGGAATTTTCGTAACAACTATGAGACAATAACTAACCCTGGAATGATTTAGTACTACCTAGTTGTGTATCAAAACCTATCTAACTCTCAAAGACTTTCAAACAATGATTAGGTTTTCAATTTTAACCGTACTGTTCTTGTATGTTTATTAAGTACTTTCTGCGTCTCCGATAATTTTGGGTCAGATTTCAAAATTATTTTGATACTTGATTAGTAGAGTACATTGTAATCAAGTGAGGGTCTGATAGTGGGATCATATAGAAATTCAGTTTAATCTTCAAAGTTTACAGGATCGTACAACCTGTTTCATCTTTTTGACATGTCTCAATTAGAGTGTTTTATTTTTCCTCTATTGTTTGCCGATTTTTTCTTAACCCTTACAGCCTTACAGGAATATTTCACATTCAAGCTTCAGCTTCAACCATGTTCTAATAATTGTAATTTCTATATCTATTTCTGTTTCTCTTTAAATTAGAATTAGAGAATTTAAAAATATTCGGTTAAAAATTAGAATATTAGATTTTATTGTGATATTTCTTTTAGTCTAGTCTCTAGACTACAGCCGTGAGCTGTACCAGTTTTTATATTAGGTTTACCATCGGTCAGTAAATAAAAACATCTGTTTTAGTCCATCAATCACAATTATAATGTATCAGACGATATTTTATAGCATTTCTAATGGTGAAGTGACGTAACAACCGTTGGGGAGTGCTTTAAATCAAACGTGTGTAGGTTTGAACGCTATAATGTAATAAAGGAACACGAGAACTGTATTTGGTGCAGTTTAAAAACGCTACTAGAAATTTCATGGCAGTCTTCATAGTAATATAAATAAATAAATATTTCGGACGTCTCACACACAACGCCATCTAGTCCCAAACTAAGCAGAGCTTGTATTTTTTTTTTTTTTTTTATTGGGACTAATCCCACCCACACGCCCACCGCTGTAACTCCTGTACACCAGGATCAACAGCAGTGACCCACGAACACACCGAGTTATGACACTCGGGAAGTCCCAGGAAAAAATATTAACTGTCTTGGAACCCGCAACGAAATTAATCAGAAGAAAAACAGGAGGAGTTGGAAATATGATAAGTCCACTTCCCTCCTTAGCAAAGCGGGAGACAAAATGAAGTCAAAATAGGCAGACACCTTTTTTTAAACCGGGAAGCACCACGGATAAAGTATTAGGGGTCCTAAGTGAGCTATATTTGATTACTATAGTATGTATGGCAGAATCGCCTAAACGCACGGAAATTCACCGCAGTTGACACAAGATCCCCATAGTATACCGCCCTAGATGTAATTTGTAAGCTATTTAGCATTGTGTTACGTTCATTGTACCAAAGACTACACTCCCAGAGAACATGATGAGCCGACTGTTCACAGCTAGTATCGGGTGTTGAGCATTGACACAATGGTGAATCGACTAATTTAAATGAGTGTAGTTTGCTCTTAAAGTTACCGTGGCCCGTAAGAAATTGAGCGACACAGTGATCTACCTCGAGCCATGTCCTCGACATCCGTTCGCGAACAGATGGAAAGAACTGGTAGAGGTGGCGCCCCTTAGATGATTCGTCCCATCGTTGTTGCCATTCATCCATTAGGTCGTCATAGACATTGGATTGCTGTTGAAACAATCTTATGATTTTATCGCGGTCTCGTACGCCCAAAAAATCGCATTCCATGTTTTGTTTTGTAGAATAGTACATGGCTGCACGTCTTTGCACCTCGAGATCGACCGGAAGAACACCCGCCAACACCGGTAAAGCCTCAGTACTAACCGTCCTATATGCTTTGCATAAGAAGATTAATGCAAGTCGTTGGCCTTGTAGCAGTTTGCGACGGACAGCACCTACAGTCGCTCTATCGGCCCATACGGGAGCACCATAGCAAACAGCACCCAAATAAGTAGCTCCATATATGATTTTTAATGTATTAAATGAAAGACCCCATGTGGCAGTTGATATTCTCGTCAGAGCAAAGAAACTTTTTTTAGACTTTTCATTAACTGTTCTAATATGTTCGATGAATGAAAAATTTCTTTCTAAAACTAATCCCAAATAGCAAACCGAGGTTTTATTTTTAACAGTAACATTTTGAAATTTAATACACGGCGGTGATTTGAGGTTACCTTTCAGAAGTAGCTGGAAGGTTTTGTTTGGTGCAAAAGTTAAGCGATTACGTACACCCCATAGAGATACTAAGTTCAAACATCTATTAGCCAGACTCTCAAGCCCCGCTCTAGTATCAGATTCCACCAGTAATAAACCGTCGTCCGCATACGCGTTTAGAGTACATCCGGGTGGTATAGGTATTGTAAGAAAATCGTCGAAGCCTATATTCCACAAGTATGGACCTAGCACCGAGCCCTGAGGACACCCCATCGTAAGCGCCTTCGACACAGAATGATGCCCAAGTCTTAATTTTGTTGTGCCTTGTGTGAAGTATGAGGAGATAAGGGAATAAATATTTTTAAAGCATCCTCTTGATTTTAATTTTAGCAATAACATGGGCCACCACGCGTTGTCGAAGGCGCCAGATATATCCAAGAAGATACCTAAGACGTATTGAAACCTTGACTCGGTGACAGTTTTCCTTACAGATATGACCGCGTCTGTTGTTGATTTTCCCAACGTAAATCCGAATTGTCTATCATGAAATTTAACTCCACCCGGTAGAAGTCGAGGCACTACAAGACGTTCTAAAAGCTTTCCTAGCGATGGTAACAGTGTTATAGGTCGATAGGACCCAGGATCGTCCGGCGGCTTATCGCCGTGTTTTGGTATTATACGAATATTACCGCACCGCCAAACACTAGGAAATATTCCTTCCGCAATGCAACGTTTAAAAACTGTTAAAATCGTATCACCCGAGAGTTTACAAGCTTCTTTTATCATTTTATTTGATATTTTATCGTCGCCCGAAGCCTTGTTTAGTGGTAATGACCTAACAATACCAAGAAATTCGTCTGAAGATGGTAAGTCAGACGTTGGAGACAATGGTGGTTCGATGGCCCACTGCCTAATTTGTCGGTGATAATCAGTGTCATCCTCCGGCCGATCGTCGGGCACAAGTGATTCCAAAAGATATTTTGCTGTTTCTTCTACTCCTGTAGTATAACTGTTATGAATTTTGATGTTCTGTACGTATGCAAGGTCGATAGATCTATTTGCCTTAAATTCATGATACAAAGGTGACCACGGACCCTCTCTATCGAGTTTATCTACAAGTTTACGTATTAAATTTCCCTTTGATTTCTCCACAGCTGCCCTGTAGTGAGACCTAGCAACTCTAAGAGCAATGAGAGCATTATTGTAAATATCTCCTGTTACGTTACGCTTTTTAATGACATTTAGTTTTTTACGAGCTTTCACTGTACACTGTACAAGGCTATTGGTTTATTTAATATTATAATAATAATTTAATAATAATAATAATTTTATTTATACTCAAAATTATATTTTTTTTTTTTTTTATATTTTTAGATAATTTTATAAGGAATAAGAGGTTGTCGTTGACTGCTATACTAGTGTTAACTGTGTTACAGCAGCCAGCGTCTTCCACCCTGTATGACACTCATTACATCATTTTAGTTGTGATACCGCTAAACAAATTTTAACAATTAAGAACAAAAATAAAAAATAAAATAAAAAAATATAGAAAAAATAGGAAAAATAAAAGTAATGTGTGTGTGTGTGTGTGTGTGTGTGTGTGTGTGTGTGTGTGTGTGTGTGTGTGTGTGTGTGTGTGTGTGTGTGTGTGTGTGTGTGTGTGTGTGTGTGTGTGTGTGTGTGTGTGTGTGTGCGCGCGCGCATGTGGTGATTTCTGCCCGTGCATCACATGAAATCAGCAAGTATTCTTTCAGTATTTACATAGTTCAAGGTTTTTAGCCAATTGTATATTGTCAATCCGCATTTGTTTAAGGGAAGGGAATAAATGTCATTGATGCGGTTTGCAACGTTATATAGTTTGCTACTAATGACGTAATACTGGCGGTGTGCAAGCGTTGTTTTATGAGTTGTCAAATGATGTACTTTAACTCTCCTACGTATCAAAAGTGGTTTGTATGAAGTATTTTTATGCTTGCGCAGAATGACCGATTTAATAAAAAGTTGCCTCACGGTTAAAGCTCGACATTCTCTGTATAGGAGATCAGTGCTAAATCTGCGCGGCTTGCCCATTATAACCTTTAGTATGGCTCTTTGCGCGCGTTCCAGTGGGAGCATCATTGAGCTGCCGATGCCACCCCACGTCACTATGCAGTATTGTATTAGACTTTGAACAAGCGCATAATAAACACACATTAAGGTGCCGTAATCTGCAGATGGCCTAATTTTCCTAAAGATCGGAATTAGTTTACGAATACGGTTAACTGTATTATTTATATGTGCAGACCAGTTTAGTGAGCTATCAATTGTAATACCCAGGTATTTTATGTTGGAAGTGCGAACCAATTTAGGGCATGCACAGTTAACATTTAGGCAGCACCTATGAGCCACAATATGAAAATCAGTAGGTGGCTGGGTATTAGCGCGATGGGTGAAAGGAATGAATTTTGTTTTGTTAATATTCAATGTCAGGAGATTATTATTTAGCCACATCAACACTTCTCTAAGAGCATTTTCCGTGTGATGCTTGGCATCGTCCCAGTTTTCTCCATGCACAATTAGTGCTGTGTCATCAGCGTAGGTAATAATGTTACAATTTGGTAGGATCTTGGTACATAAAGAGTTGATGTACACTAGAAAAAGAGTGGGACCGAGGACACTACCTTGCGGAACACCATAGAAAACGGAGGCCTGAGTACTAGTGTGTATGCCTACCTTCACGGACTGGGTTCTGTTTGACAGATAGGACTGGAAAATATCAAGTGCTACCCCACGAATACCAACCGACTCTAACTTACTAATCAGTAGCGGAATCGAAATAGTATCGAAAGCCTTAGACAAATCCAAGAAGACACCTATCACTTTTAAAGAGTTATCAAGATTTCTTGTGATATATTCGGTAAGTTGAAGTGTTGCATCCTCTGTAGATTTGCCCTTTATGAACCCAAATTGGTTCGATGCAATGATGTCATTATGTTGAAGGAAATTTGTTAGTCGAATATTTAATATTTTTTCAAGAATCTTGGAGAGCACCGATAGCACAGATATTGGTCTATAATTCTCTAAACCGTACCTGTTACCAGACTTAAAGATAGGATGTATTAAGGCCCGCTTTAGTATATCCGGAAATACTCCAGTCGTTAAACACAGATTACACATGTACGTAATGGGAGGAATCAAACAATCTTTGGCTCTCTTCATAACAAGTGTTGGAATGTTATCAATGCCCATCGCGGAGTCATTTTTTAAATTTGATATAATAGAATCAATCTCTCCAAAATCCGTCGCAAACAGTGCCATTGAGTTTGTAGGAGACTGGGACGTACAGGAGTTGGTCAAGGGGTTATAGTTATGGCTAGCCCTGTCACTCAAAATTTTGTTAGCCAGCGTTGATCCCACACCTGCAAAATATTCATTCACCACATTTAATGACACAGTGGGATCTCGATTAAAGGTAAGCAATTCATGTGCTGGAGCTCGCTGAGGCTTATAATTTGTAATTTTGTTTATCGTACTCCACATACCCCCAGGGTTGCATTTGTTTTTTTCAAATTCACTTTTCTCATAAGTGATTTTTAACTTTTTAAGTAGATTATTACAAAAATTGCGATACCTGGTATAAGAAATACGAAGTATCGCGTTCTGCGGTTCATTTCTGGTTTTTATATGCATTTTATCTCTGTTTCTGATGCATCTTACCAAACCAGGCGTTAGCCATGGTTTAATAATGCGTTTTCGGTGCGGAATCAATATTAGATTAGAGCAATCAGTGACAGCATTAGCAACAATCTTAGTGATTTCGTTAGCTACCCTATTGGGATCCATAGCAGTATAAATGGAACCGAAATTTTCATTCGATAGCTTACAAACCAGTGATGGATAGTCAATCTTAACATATGCAGACACCGAAGAATGTCTTCTTATTTTGCAGTTTAAACAAAACACAATAGGAGAATGGTCAGTGATAAGTGAGTCAAATTTCCGATGGATTCTACGTAATTCGACCAATTTATAGTTCCACCAATCACATCTACGAGTGTTAGTGATAGATCCGCGGCCTATACAAACATCAGCACAATATGTGAAAGTGTCTGACAATATTTCTGCGCTTTCCTCAGCCGATAGACAACTACGAGTGAAGTCTTTGGCATGTACTGCAAAGAGTGAACCAAATAAAGCCCAATTTGCCCCTTTAGTTTTATATCTAAAATTGTACGGAGTTATTAGTGGATGTTGTGCAACAATTGGTATGAATTCGTACACGATTAAGCGGTGATCACTACAGGATGCGTCCGGTAGGACACGCCATCCAGATATCGAGACGTCGCCGCGCGTAAGCGTCACGTCAATAGAAGACTCACCCATGGGGCTGCAAAAAGTTGGTGGTGCATCAGGGGTATTGTGAATGGTAAGATTCATTTCCGCAATAAAATCTTCAACCGCACAGCGCCGGGCCATGTCAGTTGAACGCAGCTTGCCATACCATAAAGTAGAAGATGCATTGACATCAGCGCCAATGATAATTTTGTGTCCCACGAGGGACCGCAAAACGAAACGTAAATGATGTAGATGAGGATCAATGGGATGTGAAAACTGAAAATAACAGCTCACTACATAAACCTTACAGGTGGAGGATGAAATCTCAGCAACGGCGCAGTGTGACGTCATAAGATTACGCAAAGATGTTACCGTAAAAGTAGAACTTGCAACATATATCCCAGCCCGTGACCGGCCATCTAGTTGTACTACATTGTTCCGCAAGCGAGCGCTTTGATATTGTTCTTGTATAAGGACAATGTCTAACTTTTGTTCCAAAACTAAATTGTCTAATTCTGACGTAGCTATTTTGTCATTATGAAGGTTTAACTGGCCTATTGAGATATTATCCATTATTAATTAAGTACTACAATTACTAAACTACTGCTGTAAAACTATTCAGTAATTAGTGTTTAGGATTAGCTGCTCTAATTTAAGTTTATATGTGGAGCAGTCCTGTGATCCACATCGATGGTCACATGGTTTTTTGTACCGGCTGCATTGTGCGCATTTCGGTTTAAAATCTGGTGTGTCCTTAATCGAACAAGCTCTTGTATCGTGGCTGCCGGCGCAATTGGCACAGGTAGGAGTTTTAATAGTGCAAAACTTTTGAACATGACCGAATTGTTGACAGTTTAAGCAACGAACTACTTCTAAGTCGTCTATAAACCTACAAGTGGCCCAGTCTATGTATAATTTATCTTTTGTGCTAGCTAAGTGTTTCCTAACTTCTGTCTCTAATTCTAAGCCTATCCATTGGCGTCCGTGTTCTAGTTTACGATGCCTGACAATTTTGGTTGATTTTAAAAAGTCGCTTTCAGTTAATTTTAATTCGTCCTTGATATTCTGACGATATAAAGCTGTTAGGAAAGTACGATCCTCCATAGAACTGGGTACGTCTTTTACAATTATACGGGGCCTTCGGCCTTTCGGCTTTTCTAAGCGTAAGCCTGCTGATTTAATGGCGTTTACTGATTCTAGTTTTTTAAGCTGCCTTTCATTTGCAACCCGCAACACGACGCCTGCCCTTGCGGTTTTTTTTACGCCTACAATTTGAAAACCTTCGTCACTGGGCTTAATAGCCTTCATGAGAGCCTGTTTTGTGGCCGACGAAGTTGCATAATCCGTTGAACGTTCCGTTGTAGGATACGCAATAACACACGGCCGAGATACGCGCGCCTCAGCGGACACCGGACACGGAGCGGAACCAGGCGGTAAGCGAAGCTTAAGCCTGTCCGCGTACGTAAATCCCGGCTGTTGAACCGCGATACCGCCCACCTGGCGCTCGAGATTCGCTAATTTCGTTTCATTGCTAGAAGATTTAATTGCCAACAATGAGACGATACCGGTAATCCGCTGGGTTATGTCCATAATTGCCGTCCTATTGCCCACATTCATTCGCGACCCTTGATCGTTTACTAATTCGTTAATTTTTGCCAAATATTCGGTTGCCTGAGACACCAACTCAATATAGTCAGACGCCCCACAACTATCATGACCACTAAGAGACGAAATACTCCCGCCCGAATCCGAAGCCCTAATTCTTTCCGTTCTACTGTCCTTTGGCGATAAATTTGTTGGCGACATTCTACCAAACAATCCCTTACCGGTTGGTGTTGAAAATTCGTTTGTACCACCGGGATCCGGTAACTCGCCAACAACCGACATGGTCAAATAATGACACACCAGTTAGAAGAAAATCAATAAAATAGCTTCAAAATCAAAAAAGATGAAAAGTAAATAATACAAACAAAATATTATTCCTACCCACTTTAATAATATAATAAAATTACTTACCGATAGCCGTAATAAAGGAAACTAACACAGTATTTGTATTTAAAAGGGTAAAAACTTACAGATTATTTGTTAAAAAACACTATATACAACCTTAAACCGCCCACAAACCGGGAAACAGTCGCGAGAATACACAAAAAAAAACAATATTTAAATTATCACAACGCAACGTCACACGTTAACCGCTCGGTGCCGCGAAGGGAAGTCTTGTATTATGGGTACTAGACAACTGATATAAATACTTATATACTTTTTTTTTTGTAAATACATACATATTATAGATAGAAAACACCCAAACTCCGAAACAAATATTTGCAGATCATACAAACATTTGATCCGACCCGGGAATCGAACCCGAGACCTCAAGAACAGCAGTCACGTACGTTACCACTGCGCCACCGAGGCAGTCAAATTACTTGTGCCTCCATATTTCGCAGAGAAGCAACTGCTGCGAATGGAGTCAGAGATTTTACTAGAAAATAAGACTTTCAGGGACTGGATTTAAGTCATCTATACAAATAAATAAAACTAGATGACCCACGCAACCTCGTTTGCGCCTTATGTTGCCCGTAGCGTGAAAATTTCCCCCGTTTTTGAAACATTCTTCATTGTTGCTCCGCTCCTATTAGTAGTAGGGTGATGATATATACCCTTTAGCCTTCCTCGATAAATGGACTATCCAACACCGAAAGAATTTTTCAAATCGGACCAGCGGTTCCTGAGATTAGCGTGTTCAAACAAACAAACATACAAACTCTTCACCTTTATATATTAGTATAGATAGATTAGCTTTTACAAAATGTATATGAAAGTATATACGGTAGGTGTTTTGGCAGGACTTTCACTAGCAGATAGAGAGATAACATAGAGAGTAACTAAAGCTACTTTTTACTAGCTTTACTCTCGGGTAACAACGCTTGACTCAGTTAGTATGTAATAAAAACTGTTTGTTAATATGTGTTTAGTTTCACGACGCTTGTGTAAAAATCTAGACTTCATTTTTCAAATTTACTGCTACACAACAAAAGTAATGTGTGCACACTGAATATTAGCACTATTAGTCATAGTACACTGATGAAGTCATTCTGACATTCCGTTTCAAACTAAAAAAATCTGTGAATAAAGAACGCAAATTCAAAAAAAATATGAAAATATGCAAGTGTAGAAAGTCTTATAAACTTTCGCGTTGCATGATATATTAACAACTAGCTGAACCCCGCGGTGTTACCCGCGGTTAACGACGTACCGCGAGTAACGCCGCGGGACAAAGCTAGTTTCAAAAAAGTAGTCTGAGTTACTTC
Source organism: Spilosoma lubricipeda (assembly GCA_905220595.1). Taxonomy (NCBI): domain Eukaryota; kingdom Metazoa; phylum Arthropoda; class Insecta; order Lepidoptera; family Erebidae; genus Spilosoma; species Spilosoma lubricipeda. The sequence goes on along the minus strand of HG992300.1, from coordinate 12,498,059 downwards.
TTAGATCATCAGCTATGCCAGTTAAAGTTCTGTCAAAATCGGTCTAGCCGTTCCAGAGATTAACCAGAACAAACAGACAGACAGACAAAAATTGAAAAAAATGTTATTTTGGTACATGTACCGTGTATATTTATTAAAAAGCAGTCATTTTAATATTACAAACAGACACTTTAATTTTATTTATTTGTATAGATGACGAATGTGTAACTTAAGACTCAGGTGAGGTTACTTGTCGAAGAACAATTAGTAAACAAAGGCAACACGTCGCGTCGTCGAGTAGACAAATATTGTTATCCTACAGGTGCGCTACGAGTCGGGTCCAATTAGCCGGTACAACACGTGTCTTGGGTCCGCTCCGCAAAATCGTGCTACCGACTATGAATACTAACTAGGGTTTGGAGACCTTTCCACTTAATCCAGGGTTGATCACGTTCGGAACTGACATTGAAAGGGCCCTGAGGAATGCTTTCACAATGTTTCAGAAGTAAAATAATAACACTTCAAAACTTTTAGACGAAAGTTATTTCTGTGCTTACAGAACACGTATTTTAATGTTGTTTCAGCACGTATGAATTCAATAAAAACTGTGTGCCTTCTGGAAACGTGTGAATATATAAATTTTATACAGAGAATAGAAATGCTAGTTAATTTCAGTTTCTTCAAATAAAAAAATGGACAGCATTAAATTTAAGAAGGGATCTACAGAGACGTTATAAATAGTTTTATTAATTTGTCGTGTAATCTTCATAGACACATTTTTTGATAAGTTGTTAGTATAAATTTAAATTTCGAGCCTTCTACATATGACTTGCGTATATAAACCCGGTCACTCTTTCCACGATTGTCTTTTGCGACACGCCGTTACTGTTTTATGTATTTTACTTAACACAATTTACATCAATGATAGTCTTTTTTTTTTTAAAGGTTAAAGTAAGTGTCAAAAGATTTCCTTAAACTATAATTGAATACAACTACCCAAAGATATTTCATTAGATAAACCTTAGCCAATCAGCGAATAGTAGCGCCAAAATTGCTCATGCTCACAGCACTTTGGAGAGAAGCCGTCGTATCGCTCACTAACCACTTACATAGACTTTAATTCTAATAACATGATATTTAATTTTTAGACATCGTTAACTAAGAACCCAATACGAATAATAAAGTCTCAAACAAACATAATTAATCAAGAAAAAGTCTTTAAACGTACTAGTAAGCTATTGACATCGCCATTTAACCCCTGTATATAAGAAAGAGGGAATCGGGAGTGAATAATAACGATGTGGGAACGATCGGCACGTAGACCGGCGACCTTGACGACAGAGCTGATGACTCAATAGAGGAGGGTCCCGGAGGTCGCGACTATTATATTAATAGACCTTGTTATGTAAAACATAAAAGGAATATTAAAAAGCTCTCTTTCAAAGCACTTTTTTATGTAATAACCAAATTGGTACAAATTCGGAGTTAAGTAGCTTTTTTGATATTTATGAGAAACTGTGTGCGAAATTTTTATCAGCAATAAATTTATGTATATTTTTGCTTGGCTTTTTATAGATATTATCTTGATGGTTATTAAAACTTTTTAGCTTTGATACTTTCAGAGTACGTGCTTACTATAAAAATATAAAGTACTGGCCTCGGTATTAAAAATCGGCCAAGTGTGAAGCGCTTAAAAAAGCGTCCTTTCTGGGAACATCATCTCGAGTATTTTATTATCTATACAAATAAATAAAATTGGAGTGTCTGTTTGTAATATTAAAATAACCGCTTTTTACTAAATGCATATGTATGTATACACGGTACATATGCCAAAAATATAGTTAAAAAAATTTTTGTCTGTCTGTCTGTCGGTCTGTCTGTCTGTCTGTCTGTCTGTTTGTTCCGGGTAATCTCTGGAACGGCTGGACCGATTTTGACGGGACTTTCACTGGCAGGTAGCTGACGATCCAGGGAGTAACTTAGGCTACTTTTTATCGACTAACTTTGTCCCGTGGCGTTACTCGCAGTACAAAAATAACCGCGGGTAACACCGCGGGGTTCAGCTAGTTTATTATATTTTCAGAGCTACCATCATCTACATCATGTTTCTGCTTGCTTATCTCAATGTTATTTTTATTGGGTTCGGAACAATGTCTACGTGAAATTGTAAAAGATTATCTCTGGTTTGTTTAAAAATGTTTCCTTTATGGTATCTATAGAAAATCAAACGGGCACCATGATGATGGCTATTCATCTCACAGATTAACAATCTCAAAAAATGCTAAAGCTAGTATTGGGGTATTTACTATTAACTTGCGAAGTGGTAGTTACCAACTTAATCACTTCTTTCCTTGTTTAGTAATTTCAAAGGTCCCTTTTCATAAGGTTCTGTATTATCCAACACCTATTAGTTTCTTACATCAGAATATCATAGAACATTGCACAGGTGGCGTAGTAGTGTCAGAGGAGCCACGCCATATTATACTGCGCTGAGTGTTGTTGGTTCAATCCCCGCATGTGACATCACTTTGTGTGATCTAAATTGTTGTTCTGAGCTATATAAGTATGTATGTTTGGCAGATATAAGGATGTTCAGAAGATACAAATGAAGAGATGCAATATGGGCACTTCTCGCTGGGAGGATTTCGCTAAGGATTGACCTGGCTGGTGGTTCACCAGCGTATATGCAACTTTAAGGATCAAAGGAGATTTGGTCTCGATATGAAACCAGACCATCTCAAAAATAAACCACCCGCCAAAATGATTTACAGTTACATTAATGGGGTGCTTACTTGCCCTCACAGTAACATATTCGTTCAGTGCCAAGATAGGATACGTAAGTCACACCAGAGCGCACGTCCGAAGCTTAGATGCTCAGACTTAATCAGTCACCCTAGACGAAATCGGCAAGGGCATATTTATGTATGTTTGGAGAGTCCCTCAACGGGATTCATGGTTGCCTGTAAGAGATTGCCCAATAGTTTTGTGTTACCTATGTAATTAATATGATGTACAATAAAGTGATATATTATTATTCTTTATTTTCAATGTGGGAGTGGCCTTAGCAAAAAAATAGATTTCGTAACAAAATTCTTCATTTACAACATTAAAATGATGTAATTCACGTGTCGGGCGCGATAAGCCACAGTCCACCGTTTCGGTGCAGTTCTGCGATAGTTGCCATAGCTACTGCGGTGTAGTAATCGTTACTACATATTGATAAGATACACCCACTTGCAGGTGAATGCTTTTTCAGGTCATCTCACAGTTGGGTTTTTGCGTCCTTGTGATTAAAATTCTACTTTTAAACATTTGGTTCCTATTTAACTCATAATTCGGCTTAAATGCTTTTTTTTTACAAATAAGCCTAACAAAGTGATTGTACTCTGATGGTAAGCATGAGCAGAATGATACTCATTGCGGATGCAGACAATACAACAATAAATAAATAAATATAAATATTTCGGACTTCTAAACACACAACGCCATCTAGTCCCAAGATAAGCAGAGCTTGTGTTATGGGGTACTAGACAACTGATATAAATACATATAAACTTTTTTTTTTGTAAATACATACATATTATAGATAGAACACACCCAAACTCCGAAACAAATATTTGTAGATCATACAAACATTTGGTCCAACCCGGGAATCGAACCCGAGACCTCATGATCAGCAGTCGCTCACGCCAACCGCTAGACCAACGAGGCAGTCAATGCAGCTCGATGACCCACAATATGACGGACTATTGAGATGTTTCTGTGTCAACATTATACTGCGTCTAAACTGGAGTCATACCTCGACTCCAAGAAAATGCACGAGAAGACTTAGCATTTATATCTTTCTAGTGATTTATCATGAAGAGATTCCGATCGTACACTATAAAACCAAGGTCCTGGATATATTATACATACATGTGTTAAATTATTCCTGTGTAGAACTCGAACCACTGACCTACGGCCCAGCTTTCATGACGATGATCTAATGAGACCGTCAACAACTACCTTTGTTTAGTCCATGACGCACTATTCTTTAGACGTAAAATATTGTTTACTTTGTAATAAAGTAATATTTTTTTATTTATGACTGAAAACAACACGTGTAGTGAAATAATAATAAAAATCAGCCAAGTGTGAGTCGAATTCGCACACGAAATGTCCCGTACCATTATCTATACATTTCATGATGCATGGAAGCCCCTCAAATATTTATTTGGTTTTGTTTTTAGTAATTCTTGTTATAGCGGCAAAAGAAATACATCGGCTGTAAAAATTTCAAGTGTCTAGCTATCACGATTGATGAGATCCCAGATTGGTGACAGACAGACGGACGGAAGGAAAGACAGCCGGATAGCGGAATCTTAGTAAAAGGGTTCCGATTTTACCCTTTGAAAACGGAACCCTAAAAGCCTATTATTACCAAGCTAGTGGTAGATAAATGAATGTGTTACATGAAACCAGACAAACTACAAATAGATAAAAGTATTTTGAGGAATAATCTATTACTTTTACATACAGCAATGATTGTATTCTACTCATAAATATTAACGACAGACCCCGGTGGGTAGAAGCGGGTAATAAATCTACCATCCCCCCGTAGGGACAAATCTGATGCATCATGGCTCGCGTGTGGGTAATATTACCGTCTAGTATAGCTACTGCTCAATGCTTTGCACTTTGCGATTTGTAACTGTTAAAAGTTACAGGTTGTAAAGTGTGCGTACTTTTGATTAAACTTAATTAATTTCAAAAACTTCAAGTGAACTGCCTCGTTAGTCTAGAGTGGTTAGCATGTGCGACTGCTGATCAAGAGGTCTAGGCTTTCGATTCCCGTGTCGTGTCAAAATAGTGTCGTTGTCCGTATAAAATTTGATGTCCAGATTGCTAAACACGGATTTCGAAGTTTGCCTCATAGATTTTTTTTTTTTTTTTTTTTTTTTTTTTATGTTTGGCCCTGCCAAAATGACTCTACTCTGCCTGATGGAAAGCATGTGTAGAATCCAAGAGTGGTGGTCACCATACTGCGAATGCAGACAATGCAACAATGCAGCATGGTGACCTACACCATGGCGGGCTAGTGATGCTTCTGCATCATTGGGCCTCCGGTCTCGCACTCACCAACGAAACACGACAGCATGATCACTGTCATTTTACGTTGATTTTCTGTGCGTGGGTAGTACCGCCCCGGTCGAGCCGGCCCGTTCGTGCTGAAATCAGCGTGGCTCTACTACCTTGAAAAGATAGCTCAAGCAGTTCCATATCGCTTCTATTCATAGGTTACAGCCGTTGATACCGATATCGTTGATAATACAAGGTCAAGGGCAATCGGGTCAAGTCGTACGTTAAAATCAATGAAACTCGTAGCTATATACTCATTCTACTTCATTCATCAACTTGACCTGACCCTGACCCAAATGCTTTTATAATGATACGATTTACGAATGTAATCCTGACGATTTATCAAGGTTTCGGTTTCGGTTTCAATCGGTATATAGAAACTCAAACCTTTCTGCATTGTATTTTTAATAACACGTTATGATAGCAATAAAATAAACCAATTGTGAGTATTTATTTCAAAGCCTTTTAAGCTACGTGGACAGTAAACTACAGAGGCAAAACTAATATATCTTTTTCAGCCATGATAGATCGGTCAAAGCAATCAGCTTAATAAAAATATAGCTCATAGTCACTATTGTAAATCACTTTTATTGTTTTGCACTTTTATGATATTCACCAAATTACATAACTCAAAATTATTTTACTTGGGAAGGAACGATTTTAGCAAGTTACTGAAATAAAGTATTCCCATCAATTAGTAGAGTACGTCCGGCAACATACAAACACATGAAACGATCAATATGATCTATGTCATAGGGCTCCCACACATATCTTCGCAATTAAAGTGTTCGTAAAAGGTTCCATTTAAAATACTTAAAGAGTACCGCTTATGACCGACAAGAAGTTATCTGAATTGTTGGACGCATATTTTAATCATTTTTCTAGAATGGTCCTCCAGAAAGTGCAGTAGAACAAATGTCGGTTTCTACTTAAACCATCACGGTCAACAATATTTATATATTGTTAATAATTGCGGTTTTACAATGTATCCTACATAACTAAACATACAGAGAAATATGAAAACATTTGGAGTTGAGGAAATGGTAGCAAAACATCCTGGCGAAGCAATACAAGATGGTGCGAGCAACGCCGCGGGAGAGTTTCTGTGTTGACCTTTTAATGACGCAAGCTTCCCGTTCCTGTTTCCCCGACACTCGAGATGTTTCAAGGTCTGAGTTTATTGCTTTTTCATCAGTAGTTATATTTTAATACAAATGTCTGACTAAGTGGAACTGAATTTCCCTAACTCCCTATAACAGACTTTCGTGTTTCTTTTTGTCATTACACGTAAGTTGTATCACAAGCTACGAAATAGGTAATGAATTTATATGGTTAAACAAATGGTATACATCTCTGTTCAGAAGACACAAGAGATTCAGTATAAAAGAATTACAAAAGCCTGAATTGATAGCACTATCATCTAAACAATAAATTAATAAAGTCTGGTATTAATCTAGAATTATAATCATCACGACTCTCCAATTTCAGTAACAAAATATTCCGTATTTGAGTTTGAAAACGCAAGTGGCAAAACCTGGAGGCCCATCAGAAGAAACCCTTAAGTGCGTGACGTAAGGGGCACGGGCTCATGTGTACGAAGGGCAAGGAGGCTTCAAGGTCATCTACCCGATTGTTTTGTTCCATTTTGGATAGTGTTACAAAGTGATCTATTAAGTTTCTCTGTAAATAAATGATTGTTTGTTTTCGTTGTTATTTATGATCCTCGTCTCAGAGCCTCTGTCAAAATCACTAATAAGGGTTACAACTGGAATATGCAGATTAAAACAATTCCTACTGATATACGCGCATAGAAGCCTGTGATACTTTATTAAAAGTTGATTACTCCACGATTGTTTGTGTAAAAATACATGTGTTCATCTGTGAGATGAGTTATTACAGAAAAACTGTGGGAAATGGCGCTTGCGCTGTGTTTCACCGAGTGAGTGAGGATAATCGAGGCCTAAAATACTCCAACTCCAAACCCAAAGGCCGACAACGCACTTGTGAGGCCTCTGAGGGTGTCCATGGCCGGCTGTAGTCGTTTACCATCAGGCTATACGACTGCTCGTTTGCCCCTTATTCTATAAAAAAAACATATTTGCTACTCCGTCCGAGCGCAGCCGTGAACTTTTTCCTTAAATTAATTTAGAATTTAAATAGTACAAATTTGTATAATAGGCAATTTATGCAAGGCATTTACTAAAAACAGAAAGTTTCTAATAGACCCTGACCACGCTTTTTAAATATAAGTTTTCGCGACTTACAGGAGTTCATATGTAGTCCATTCTAATTGAGGCCGACATCACAGGCAAGCGAGCTAAAGGTGTTTCGTCTAGTTAGTTGATGTCTGGAGCACTCTCAATGCTCGAGACATCAACTAACTAGACGAAACACTTGAAGGCAGTTGAGGGTACTGGTGTGACTGCTTGTACACACCAGGTCATACGTGGAATAACTAGAATATACTAGAATAGTTTTTCTCTTACTTTTGGATTCTATAATTGTCTCTTCGGTGAAAACAGTTGGCGGAAAAGTTGACTTTAAGTTAGGAACTTTCTTTTTTATATACCAGATTATGGAGCAAACGAGCGCGGGTGACCTGATGGTATGTGATTAAGAATATTTATTTTTAGCTTCCGCTAATTTCCGTCTACTGATGCACGAACACCCAAAGAGAAACAAGTCAAGAGTCATGCAGTAATGAGAGACCGAGAAAAAGAAAAGAAGAAAAGATGCCTGTGAAACCGCTAAGGATATGCTCTTTAGTAACAGCATATCAGTTCGTTTAGCTCTTCTTGAAGTTTATCCCATTCATACCGATGGAAAGACAAGCGAGACAGGAGCTTTTATTTAAAGATTAATGTCGTAATGTAATGCTTTACTACCGATATAACAGCATACACACAAAGTATTAACTCTTTTTTGTTTCCTTGTAATACCAAACTTTCAGTTACAATACCCAAGATATTGGTAAATCTCAGTTATTGATGCATATCAACAAAGTACGTTTGCCAAAACCTTGTTGGCCCACAGCGTGGTATCGCAAAACAATGACCGGTGTCTGCAGGATGCGATAGCTACATCCACAAGAGATAATTGACGGACATTTCACTGTGGAATTGGCACTGATGCTTTTTCGTATCATGTACATCCTAGACATTGGAAGATGACTGAATTGATGTGAGAAATATGCCTTCTAAAACACAAAAAGAAACTAACCAGTAATTATGTACGCAATATTAAATTACTTGGGTTGAAGGTTATCACGGTTTTAAGGATATTCACACCTTTATATGAATAGAATTTCACTTTGGGCTGCCGAAGACCGGGATAGTTAGCACTCCTTAAGGGAAACCTTCGTTCAGTCAACGGTGAACTGATTGATTGAAGCTTTTATTCAAATGGAACCTAAACCTATCCTTTTTGAAGCCATGTAAATAAACACCGTAACATAACTGAGTATCTTACATTAGATACATCTTAGCAAATTAACTTGCAGGTACACCGAAATAGACACCCTCTGGCCACCAAGTTGTGATTAACAACCTTCCAAATCAGTTACTTAGCTTACAAACACTTACATTCTTATCAAACTGATAGACAACAAGACATAAGATATACAATCTTTATTATTAATAATGTAACAAAAATAAGACCGTCCTATTCATGTGTTTGCTACAAAGCAAGCTATATAAACAGTACAGTATACATATATACCGTTTTCTGCGTCATAAACAAACATAAAGAACAGATTCTTTCACCTGACGTGTTGTAAACCTGGAACGTCTGATCGTTAACGTCTAAAAATGTGAAATAAAAGCTATGGTATAAATAATATGGCGATTCGTACAGTTTATGGACGATAAAGAGCCGTCACAATGGTGTGTTAAACTTGCTGAAAGGGCGGCGTAATGTCATCACACAGTTAGCTGTGTCATCATTTGAAGGTGTCTTTGACGAGCAATTACTGTTGGATGTTGTATGCTTAAAAGTCATGCCGATTTGATAACGAAGAAGATACGATTAAATAAATGTGTTTTCAGTGTAATAAGTAGGTACAGATGTTTTCGACAGTTTGATTGAAATAAAAATGTTTATTGACGCCTGTATGTAAATATTGATATGTTTTTTTTAATTATGGTTATGTACATAGGTTTCTATATTATATAGTAAATTTAATAAAAATGTCAACAATCTGTAGAATATATTCTATGAAAATAAATATAAAAGTATCACTTTGTAATTTAAACACAACAACTTTTCACTAAATGCGACTGGAAGTAAAAACATATACACGGTATTTATACAAAAATATCAATTTTTCAAATCTGTCTGTCGAATCTCTGAAACGGCTGGACAGATTTTGACTGGACTTTCAGTGGCAGACAGATGATGTTAAAAGGAGTAATAGGCTAATTTTATTTTAGAAAAAAAAGGCTTACATGAATACAAAATTAAAACCAATGTATTAGTGAACAATATACAATCAAAAGCTACAAAAACCGTGTGTAGTTTTTTAAAATAACAGTTATTAAACAAGACTGCTTATCAAATTTAAATTGTTCAAAGTTAGGTATTTACTTATCCGAGGAAGCATTTAGTATATAATTTAGCAAAACAGGGAAACCGTAAATGCGAAATGTCCCTGAACAATTTGTTAATTAAATCTGACATGGAGGGAGGCGGCTAATATTCCTTGTTTATGACAGGAAGGGGATGTTTTGATAACGGGACGAAAATTTAAAATATTACACAAATATTAAAGTAACAGATACTTTCCTTAGTAGCCTTAAATTCCATGTCGTTTAACATGTAAAGCAACACTATCTAACAGTTATAATAATATATAACACCGGTATCTCGAAAAATACTGAAATACTTGGATTATTGTAATAGGGGACAAATGACAATTTTAGACCTTTGCTACTTTTACACATACACATAGTTTTTGTTGTTAATTGGAACTTATACGAGATGAAAATAATTAAAAGTATAGATTACTTTTAATTTCTCGACGTTCCGAACTGAATATGCCACTTGTGGTTATTACGGGTTACTCACAATATTAAGATATAGTCTCTGAACATAGAGTGACCCTGCCATTCATCTCCTAACCTAACAAGGCAAAATCAACCAACGAATGTTTTACTTTGAGATTGTGGTATTACTTCCTATGTTTTTGCTCTCTTACAATTAACATTAAGGAATTCTTGTAATATACAAATACTTTAAATACGATTTGTATATTTGTCACCAAGGTTGGTTAAAACACATCTATCACCAAACTATTAACATCGCAGCACGTCATAAAACAAAGGTGTTCCTTGACTACCCTTGCGTGCTCCTACACAATAAAAACTTTTTGATGTGGCTTTTAACGAACTACGAACTATAGTTAAAAGAATTGTAGGAAAACCATTCTGCATTATGACAAAGCAATGGAGGAAATTCTACCCAAATTCATCCTTTCTTTTGGGTTCAAAATGTGCGGATAAATATTTGCAAATTCTGTCATGATTCTCGTGGTCAAGCATCGCTGGGAACCGGCTATCGATTGCGTACTAGTCAGCATGTTCACAAATATCTGATTGTCTGGTTATAATTTACCATAACTATGAATATTTACTATACACACAAAGGGTTGTGGTAGGTATACATTCAAGTGTTATTAGCAGCAGTAACAAATGTTATCAGGCTATGTCTAAGGCCATCATTACATCACAGTCTGTCTTTGAAGACTAAACCTAAAAGATTTTTTTTATGGAATAAGGGACAAACGAGCAGAAGTATCACCTGATGGTAAGCTATACCGCCGCCCATGGACACTCGCAACATTAGAGGCGTCACAAGTGCGTTGCCGGCCTTTGGGGGATGGGGAGGGGGGAGGGGGAGGGGTTTAGGGTATGGGCCTCTGGTATCCTCACTCACTGGTGTAACACAGGGCAAGCGCTATTTCACATCGGTTTTCTGTGAGGCCATATCACTCCGGTCGAGCCAGCCCATTCATGCCGAAGCGTGGCTCTCCCACGGTAGTGAGTTGGTCCCAAGGCGTTTTTGGAGATTCTAATTATTAAAAAAACACAAGCACACGCGATACAAAGTTTATTCGAAGTTCTGAAGTCGCAGTATCCCGTTTGCACCGATTTTAAATATATGATCGTAATGAAAGTATACGGAAGTAGATCATATACCTCATATGATGATGGTGATGACGATTGATAAATTATTATTATTATGTTAAGCAAGCCCCGAGATATGACGAACACGACATACACTTTAATATAATACTAGCAGAACCACGCAACCTCGTTTGCGTTTATACCCCGAAGCGTTATAATTTTACCCCGTTTGTGTAACATTCTTCATTGGTGCTCCGTTCCTGTAGGTCTTAGCGTGATGATATATAGCCTATCGTCTTACTCAATAAATGGGCTATCTAACACTGAAAGAATTTTTCAAATCGGACAAGTAGTTCCTGAGATTAGCGCTTTCAAGCAAACAAATTGTTCAGCTTTATAATATTAGTATAGATTACTGTTTCTGCATTTTCGGTCTAAATGTCATACGCCCCTCAGAACTTTAATATTATATTAATTTATAGTAAATTGATGATGATCAAAAACGTCGTTTTCGTGTAAGGATATTACAAGTAGATTTTAATTAAAATGTCTAAAACAGACATCTTAAAACGATTTCTTTGTCATTTTTTGCATTCCAATTTTGTGTTATTATCCTTACTTATAAAATAAATATATGTAATAGTATATGTAACTTCACAAAGACAAAGCTTTCACGAAAGCATTTCAGAAGGAATTCTTAATGTACCGAGCATAACAACGCTTTGCTCAAATACTTAGGTATTTTAAAATGTACGCCATGAATTATTTTCTAAAGCTTAGCGCCAAAACTATTCAAAAGGCATCTTGTCAGCTACGATAGCGTCAAAAGCTTATTTAAGCTGTCCTAAGCCGTGTCTGCAAGTGACGCTCTTTCCATGGCTTTGTATCTATGACACTTTAATGTTTTGGTATTTTTGCAGTATTTATAAAGTAATAAATTTTAATGCATCTCCTTGATTGCAAAATTATATTCAGACACGACATTCAGTCAGACAGACAAGACACAACTAGCGAGCGTGACTCAAAGGTGTGATGAAAACTAAAGAGGAGCGAGCAATACGTCAATATCGTGGAAAAAGAATCATTAAAATCGGTACACCCTTAAAGAATTTATGAGGTAACACACTCAAAAAAAGATACAATCGAATTGAAAACCTCCTCGTTATTTGAAGTCGGTTAAAATAACGTTCTATCGTGACTATGGGGGACTAATCCCGCCCACACGCCCACCGCTGTAACTCCTGTACACCAGGATCAACAGCAGTGACCCACGAACACACCGAGTTATGACACTCGGGAAGTCCCAGGAAAAAATTAACTGTCTTTGAACCCGCAACGAAATTAATCAGAAGAACAACAGGAGGAGTTGGAAATATGATAAGCCCACTTCCCTCCTTAGCAAAGCGGGAGACAAAATGAAGTCAAAATAGGCAGACACCTTTTTTAAACCGGGAAGCACCACGGATAAAATATTATGGGTCCTAAGTAAGGGCTATATTTGATTACTGATTACTATAGTATGTATGGCAGAATCGTCTAAACGCACTTAAATTCACCGCAGTTGACACAAGATCCCCATAATATACCGCCCCAGATGTCATTTGTAAGCTATTTAGCATTGTGTTACGTTCATTGTACCAAAGACTACACTCCTAGAGCTGACTGTTCTAAAGTTCGTAACTAGCTGTGAACATGAGCTGACTGTTCACAGCTAGTATCGTGACTACCCACTCCAGAAAGAATGAAGCGTACATACTTACGTACTTACTCGACTCAGGACAACCATTCCAAAGAGTAATAAAACTTGCCAACCCGCCTAAGCCATCTTTCTAAGGAGAGGTTTATATCCAGCAGTGACAGTTCACGGCTTTTGATCATGATAACTATCTTTTGAATGAAATCATGCAAATGTGGACTGCAGTGCAGTTCCAATTCCTACATACTACGTTTTTTTTATCTGTACTTGTTATCATAACAAAGGCTATGCAAATATTTACCGATCGATTTGTCTGTGTGCTGGCAGGGAACTAAATAGAGGCGGGCCGTATCAATATACTAAATAAACAGTAGACGACTTGCAAAGGTTACGTAGAAAGAAAATAAGAAACTGGAAAAATTAAAGGGTGCAGAGACAGGATATACATCGTGCTGTCTAAAAAACACAATTATATGTATGTCACATCGTCTTATAAATTAAGGGAGGCAGCCCTTAGACGTGACAGACCCTGTCACACATCACAGTGGAATATTTCATTTATTTGCGCTTCAAAAAACAGATAAAGTTTGTTTAACATAGCAATTGTTGTTGTTCAATTTCTTTTATTACTCTTAAAAGCGTTATATTACAAAAAAAACCATTCAGAAGAAACACAAGGATGTATTTCATGTATCAAAAACATACATGCATATATGTTAATCATTTTTAGAAATCATTTTTTGAATCAGAAATAGCTTGTGACTGCACAATGATGCAGAACATCATCACTAGCCCACCATAGTGTGGGTCACCATGCTGCATTGTTGCATTGTCTGCACAAGTAATGAGTATAGTGACCACCACTCTTGGATTCAGCTTATACTTTCCATCAGGCAGAGTCGAGTCATTTCAGCATAGCCATATTAATCAATATTAACCTAGCAATAATTAAGTGTAGGGCCATGATTGTTTGAATCACCAATTTTGTGTACTTCGTTACTAAGTATCCCTGACAAGTGTTTAATAAAATTCAGATGACATTTTGTGACTAAAAATCAAATGTTTGGCATAAAATGCAAACATGCATCGATTTTTTACCCGTCATATACAAAAAGTGGTGACAGGAGTCGAGTCAATACGATGTAGTTCGAAACGTCGTAAGAACGTAAAACGTTAGGACAAGACGTAACCTTTAACGCACTCTTGTTAATAGAATCATTATATTCAAGACGTAATTTTGGCATAACGATTTAGATTATTTATATATTACTAGCTGAACCCCGCGGTGTTACCCGCGGTTATTGTTGTACCGCGAGAAACGCCGCGGGACAAAGTTAGTAGACAAAAAGTAGCCTAAGTTACTCCCTGGATCATTAGCTACCTGCCAGTGAAAGTCCCGTCAAAATCCGTCCAGCCGTTCCAGAAATTACCCGGAACAAACAGACAGACAGACAGACAGACAGACAGACAGACAATAATTTTTTTAACTACATTTTTGGTATATGTATCGTGTATACATACATATGCATTGATTAAAAAGTTGTTATTTTAATATTACAAACAGACACTCCAATTTTATTTATTTGTATAGATTTTTTATCTTCAAGGTATTTATGTATGCCCTGTAGCCAAACTTATGTTAAGGGGTTCGAATCCGCAACTACTTCCAAGTCAGTGCTACACTCTAGCCACAACGCCACATAGAAAACATCTCAAATAATTCAAGAAACATTTTCCACCCTAAATATCTAGTTATTAAAAAAAACTGTTAACCTAAAACAGGCCCCAAAAGTCATTCAATCAGGCTCCCTGCGTAAAAAAACCAAGTATAAATATATACTTCGCCTATTTGGTCAGTGGCGAGGTTGTAGGGCGCGCCTTTGCTGAAATCTGCGCATCATAACGTAATATAGACAAAATATTCTATATATTCTCCTGTCCGAACATGATCGATATTGGCGAGAAAATGGTCAACATTTAACAAACAACTGTTTTTTTAAAGTAATATATTTTTAGCGACTACCGTGGAAGAGCCACGCTTCGGCAAGAATGGGCCGGCTCGACCGGAGTGATACCACGGTCTCACAGTATACCAGTGTAAAATAACGCTTGCGCTGTGTTTCACCCAGTGAGTGAGGCCCATACCCCAACTCGTCCCCACATCCTTTTCTCCATCCCCCAAAAGTCGGCAACGCACTTGTGACGCCTCTGGTGTTGCAGATGTCCATGGGCGGCGGTAATCGCTTACCATCAGGTGATAAGTCTGCTCGTTTGCCATCTATACCATAAAAAAAAAAACTAAAAAGAAAGTAAAATACATTTGGCTGTGTGTGTTTTTAAATATTTAAAAGGATTTTTAGAAAAGTGTACGCTTATCTAAAGAGTTAGGTACTGAAAAATTATTGATTTAATACTAAATCTATGCTAATATTTATAAAGTTGAAGAGTTTGTTTGCTTGCTTGAACGCGCGAAACTCAGGCTCACGCTAAGACAAATAGGAGCGGAGCACCAATGAAAAATGTTTCAAATACGGGGGAAAATTATAAAGCTATGGGCAATAGGTCTGAGACGCAAACGAGGTTGCATGGGTCAGCAAGTAGTTGATTAAAATGATATGACATGATTAAAAAATCTTACAGAATATTGTTATTACATATTTCACTTAATGTTGAACGATTTTATTTATGCTGATAATACAAATATATTTTTATTTACATCATATTTCTCTATTGCATTATAATTAATACTAACAATGAGCTATGCGACTTAAATAAATAAATGATAATTATAATGAACCAAACATAAGATATTTCTCAAGTAATAATTATTAATATAAATATAATAACGTAAAATCCATGTAATTAATTCATGTCAATATATGTAGCACATAAAATCGTACAGTATCTATTAATCAAAAGGCGGTACGTCTTTCAAGTTATTAAGTTAAAAACAAAACTATAAACCAAGTGCGATAAAGTACTGAAGCGTAGATATTTATTATCTAGCCATTTACTCCGGTGAACTTGACATTAGCGTGGGGTGAAATACGAAGGTCGGCCATGGAAACGATTGGTTTTATACCCATTGCGCTGTTAGAATTACTACTTAATTTCTGCTAAGTATCGATTGCAAGCAGTGAATGTCAAATATATTTCTTTTAGTGCAGATGTTTAATATTTTATGATAGAGAATATAGTCCATTCGTTTAGATAGTGTCGGTGCACAAGCACAGAATTGTGATTATAAATATTTCGGACATCTTATTGTTATGAATAACATAAATATAAATATATATTAATTTATACACTGGCATAAACTGATATATAATTCTTGCTAATGGGTGTACGCCGCAGGCGGGCCCTTTGATTTCGTGGCGACTTGCCGCACGTGGACGCGATCGAGATGACCGTATCTAAGCGAATGGATTATACAGATGTATATTTTAAGGTGGCATAGAGAAATGGCAGTAATGTAGTATAATAATGTATAGGTAAGTGGTAATAAAGCATTGCAAATGCAAGGTTTACGTAAAAGCGACTAAGGGAGTAAGCTACGCAAGACATCAACTCTCCAAAGACAAAGAACTGACATAAACTGTATATCAACCCGTGTAGCCAGCATCGTACAGTAGACCAAAATGTCCTTGCTAAGGAGACGCCCATGTGCAGCAGTGGACTGATAAAGGGTGTTGATGTTGACAAGTTTTATAGTTATTGTCGATTATGATCTCTAACCTCATTACAACAGAGTCGAAATTGCGATAAACCTAACTAGATACCCAAGAGACGGTCCGTCTAAACCGTTAACTCTAATAATGATACGTTCAATTAAATCCATTACCAAATAATCACAAATTTTAACAAAAAAAACCGACTTCAAAAACCGGACCAAATAAAAATAGGACCACACGAGAAAGCAGCTTTCAAATAAAAAAAGAATCATTAAAATCCGTTCACCCAGTCGAAAGTTACACACCTCCTCCTTTTTTGAAGTCGGTTAATACATTTTAAACATGCAGGCAGGTCTCCTGATTATGTGGCTATCATGATTCATGGATATTTTCAGCACAAGAAACACGATTGCCGGCCTTGTAGGTTTGAAGGCCGTATCGATACAGAGACACAGCAAGCGACCATTTGTTTTAAGAGTTATTTGGTGCAAGGCAAAACTTCAGGATGTGTTAAAGTGAAAAACAAACACAGCTAAAACATTATAATAATTACTTTTAATAGAAAAAAACAATAAGAAACAATCCTTAGAAAGACTATTCCGCTATTGGTAGCATTTAATATCGACTAAGGATTTTAAACTTAATTTAATTTGGAGTTTTCATCCAGTGAGGATATGTCAACCCCCTCGTACCATGATTCGTAGTAAATTCAAGTTACAAGAGTTTAGTAAATTGCACATTGCTGAACAATTAGGCGCTATTCAGTGCGACGCGAACCATCCCAACTACGACAAAAAACGAAGCTGTAAAAGCATGAAACAAGTTTCAAAAGCCGTAGTCACGCGTTGTTAAAGTATTATGAACTATGGTACATTACTAAGTTTCAAAAGCCGTAGTCCATGTAGTGTAATGTGCCATAGTCCATAACACTTTAACAACGCGTAACTACGGCTTTTGAAACTTCTATTTGCTTCATGCTTTTTCAGCGTCGTTTATTGTCGTACTTGGGTTTTAGTTAGTATAGAAATATCACTTTTATCGAATAAATACGGACAAAGTCACCAGAAAATGCTAATAATATTTATATGATTGAAATGTACAACAAACGCCCTTTCGTATGATACCAAACACGGCATATTTCTCTCAAATTTATTTTTTAATACAGTCCTTTACGTCGGCTAGAGGGCGCCACTTTAGATTCAGTGACACGTCATATAGCCTAAAACCAGCAGACGATCATGACGCTTCTAACGACACCTAATTTGTCCAGTTCTAATGAGCAGTTAAGGAGCTATGAGGGATCAAATGAACATACATACATACATAGCCTGTCAAAATCATAACCCTTCTTTGGCTTTGCCGTAGTCGGGTAAATAGAAAGGCATATAAAAGGAAAAATATGATAAGTTTTTACCTTAAGTTCAAGTTTACGTTTATTATATATTAGGGCTCCTTTAAAGGTCGATAGTTTCGGTCCCGAAAATCGAGCATACCCGCAATTAACATAATATGTAATATAAATATATATATAGTACAAACTTTAAAAAAGTATGTCTATAGTGTGTTCTAGTATCTCATAAACGGCTGTAACAATTTGTAGATTCTTTTTTTTAGTTCACAGATATGCTTGCTGACCAGGTTTCAGTTAATAAAACGTAAGACGAAGGGGAACATGAAACGTAACATAGATACAATAAAAGCCCATAAACCTCGTTATAAACAAGGAATATTCACTGCAGTCGATATACAAGTACTATTATGAATATTGCTGTTTGACCGACATGGAACGAACTTATAACATTTACTACAACAGCATAAATGGTTGTCGTAGATTGTGATTTTATTTTGCCTATTCTACCTTGGCGTGTACTTGGAGGGGTATATACCCCTATCGCAGTCCACTCCTAGACATAGCTCTAGGAGTGGACTGCGATAGGCTGCTGGTGATGATGATGATAAAAGTAACAATCGACAAATAAATCGGTAAAGCCGTTCCAGAGATAACCAGGAACAAACAGACAGATAGACAAAAAAAAATTTAACAAAATTTTTGGTATAAGTACCGCGTAAATACATATGCATTTAGTAAAAAGCGGTTATTTTAATATAACAAACAGACACTCCAATTTTATTAATTTGTATAGATAAATGGAGAGCTTTCATAGTAAATTACAGAAATAAATCATATACATACATACAAAACAGGAAGATTAAGCATGATTAAGCGATAAACATTGTGAAAGTACGATGACAAAATAAAATTCAGTGTCGTTACTCTTCCGACGAATATTTCGGTGAAGGTCGCGGATCCAAAGCGACAATATCGGCTCAAATTATGTGACAGTTTACACGCAAACTAATAAACACACTATTATACTATATTTTCTTTAATAATAAAAGTGTATTTAAAGCGGCCAGCTCACTTCGTGTCGTAGTTCGCGTGCAACGAACAGATATTTTCTTTTCTATACAAATAAATAAAATTGGAATGACTGTTTGTAATATTAAAACAACCGCTTTTTACTAAATGCATATGTATGTATACACGGTACATATACCAAAAAGGTAGTTAAAAATTTTTTTGTCTGTCTGTCTGTCTTTCTGTCTGTGGAACGGCTGGACGTATTTTGACGGGACTTTCACTGGCAGGTAGCTGATTAACCAGGGAGTATCTTAGGCACTCTTAGGCTTTCTTTAGACTAACTTTGTCCCGCGGCGTTACTCGCAGTACAACAATAAGCGCGGGTTACACCGCGGGGTTCAGTTAGTTTGTTTATATGTTTCATTGTAGCGCCTAAAGTACTGAACTGATTTTGATGAACGAGTTGTCAATTGAATAACGTTACGGTTGTAAGAAAACACAGCTAGCTACTGGCCGCGTCTGAATGCAGTAAGCTACCTAAATATATATCTACAGTATGGTGAACTAAACACCATACCCTACAGAGTTGATCCAGTCTTTCTTTCGTTTTTACTTTATGAAAGTTTCGAGTGAATGGCGTAATCGCCACAACTTGGCATCTTTAAGTTTTAGAAGTTTTCTCGTCTCTTCGTAATACAGTAAAAGTTTTCCGTAAGTTAATAAAAACGGACATGCCCAAAGATACGAGTAAGAGATACTGGAGCACCCAGGATATTGACTGATTAGGTGCGGCGTCGATTCCGGTAGGACCTGAAATCACATGGTTCAGGCTTTCCCAAAAGTAGGGCGTATGGGATCAGCCTTTGGTGTGGTTTAGTGGAAACATCACGTTTTTTTGAGATCTGAGACTAACGTATGACCGTCTTGTGATTCAAATCATGGTAATGGACACAAAGAAGGACCAGGAGAAAGACATCAACTTCAAGACTAAATATTAGATGAGATCAGATTAAGTTTCTTGTCTGTTTTCATCCATACTAATATTATAAATTCGAAAGTAATTCTCGTCACCTATACCGTGGGAGAGCCAGGCTTCGGCATGAATGCGCCGGCTCGACCGGAGTGATACCACGGCCTCACAGAAAACCGGTGTGAAATAGTGCTTACGCTGTGTTTCACCGAGTGAGTGAGGATACCGGAGGCCCACAAACCAAACCCCCTCCCCCTATCTTCCCTCCCTATCCCCCAAAGGACGGCAACGCACTTGTGACGCCTCTGGTGTTTGCAGGCGTCCATGGGCGGCGGTAATCGCTTAACATCAGGCGATACGTGTGCTCGTTTGCCCGGCTGTCATAAAAAAAAACGCTTTCGCGGCTAAACCGCTGTACTTATTTGGAGGTTTACAATTTACAATTGAGATCTTTAAATTCTTGTGGAAGGATATAGGCAACTAGATACCGTGATAACCGCCATACACGTGGGCGGAGTCAAGGACAAAAGTTAGTTTCTAGTATTCCCTATATTCATACTAAAGCTATCTATTTCGTTGGCGCCACCGAACTTAATGCATTGTGCATGGACCACGCGGATAATTGTGCCGTCAAATATTGTGTCTGTACAAAGCATTTTACGATTGGTAACATATGCGTGTTTAATGACTACGTTCCGGTAACATCCTCTCGGAACAGACTATTTTAGATAGTAGGTTGAAATGACCCGCGCAATTTTGCCTGCGTCTATCTCAAAAGGAATATATTTCACCTATTTTTGCATCATTTTCCATTAATCTTAGGCTCATACTGGTAGTAACGTTATATTACTCGTATATAGTCTGTAGCTTTCTTCGTTAAATGAGCTATCCAACACTAAAACTTCATTTCTTGTTTTAAAATTCTTAATCAAGAAAACTACTAAAAATTAATATAAGTTTAATTTGCATATGAGGTAAATACTTGTACTGTAATCGAATATAAACCTCTGCGATGAGGTTAAAATAACATAGTATATTTACATCGCAATATAACTTATAATTAGAAATACGAAAGTTTGTGAATAAGTTTTTTAATTTGTTACTTTTTCACGCTGAAATAGTTGACCAATTTTTTTAAAAATGGATGCGGTAATAGCTAAAACCCTAGATTAAAAACAAGGCTATTTTTTATCTCAAAATTGAATCCCCATGGGGTGAGTAAAGAATTAATTTGTATCTGATAAACCACACAATTAGTTAAAAATAATTTCATGATGGAGCCTCAATTAGGTACTTGATAAAACGTGCATAAGTACTTTACAACTTTAATGTCGTCGGTTGATATCAGCCGATTTGTATAAAACAAAATCAATATAGTCTTTATTTGAGACTTGCTATAAGGAAGTAGGAGGGAGAGGGACATTGATACGACTTTATAAAGTTTTTGTTGGAGGGTTAGTCCTATGTAATTACACGTTTGAAAGAGCATCCCCTTTTGTACTTTTTCATTTAAAACGCAGAACGATTTTTATGTGGGGGTTTAAAAACTGCATAAGAAAATACGAATTAAATGCTTTTAAACTAAAGTAAATTATGTTGATTAAAATTTATATTTTGAGATAAATCTTGGAAGGTTAAACACGAAACACTTGTTAACCTTTTATCCACATTTGCAAATGATAAAACAATAGATAACCCGCAAAACCCCAAATTACATTACGAATATTTATCATAATGTAAATACTACAAATCACTGTACATTCTTACCAAAATAACATCCAAATATGACCACAATTAATAACTTTTACCAAAAAAAAAACACTTCACAAACTTTATTCACAGAAATGAAACCACAGCTATTTCGTATATAACTTTTTAAATTGTTTTCGAATCTGTGTGGATTACGCGGGAATTCAACATGGAGTATAAATAGTGTTGGTACGTCCGCACGGCTCGAGTCGGCCGCTTACACTCGGGAGCTTGAAGTTTCAGGCCGCCCACCCGCCAGGGGGATGTAATCAACTTTTGTCTGTTTATGTCAAACGCAATGCCAAGCTTTGAACTTGACGTGCGTTTGTTTTGCAAGTGAACTTATTGGGTGATTATGTTTAGATGGTAATTTGTATAAGTAAGTACTTACATTTGAGAGTTATCGTTTTTCAGAAATGTTACTTATTGGGGTTTATTTTGGTTGTAGACGTACTTGAACGGCTTTAAAGGTTGAAAATTTGATACCCGCTAAACGTTCTTTTGCTTTGTATGTTCTGTTATGTGCTCCTTACAATTGTATGTTCAGTTTTAGTTTTGTTTTAAACGCATTAGCAAAACAAATTTATTTTCTTACTAGTTGACCCATGCAACTTGAAGTTAGTGAAAATCATTAGATAGTTTGTTCAAATTCAAATTCAAATTCAAAATCATTTATTCAATTAAGACACTAAGTGACATTTATGAACGTTAAATTGAAGCTGTAGTTAAGAATCATAGATCGACACAAACAGACGCCACAGCATGTGCTGTATTGTCGAGGTAAATTAGGTGAAAACACCTAATTTACCTCGACAATACAGTTCATTAATTATTCATAGCTTTTTCTTTTGATTCAAGTAAATGTCAGTTATTTAAATAAATAAATATTTCGAACATCTAACACATCTAGTCCCAAGCTAAGCAGAGCTTGTGTTATGAGTATTAGACAACTGTTACATTACATTGTAAATACCTACATATTATACATAGAAAACACCCAAACTCCGAAACGAACATTTGTAGATCATACAAACATTTGGTCCGACCCGGGAATCGAACCCGAGACCTAATGATCAGCAGTCGCACACGCCAACGCAAGACCAACGAGACAGTCTATTTGAACTATATTATTATTATTGACTAAATTAAACGTCGTATAACTCGTCGAAACCGAAACTTTATCAATATCGGGTCAAGTACGAACTCTTCATATAATATTAAATGATAAAATATTGACATATACTTTATACTAAGATAAGAGAGCTATTCGCTAAAAAAACGTTAAGAAATTCAACAAAATTTTAATGCAACGAAACAAGACAAACAAAGCTCACTGTTAATAAAAAATCAATTAACGATGTGTCGCGATGAAAATATCGTACAATCGAATTTAAAGACCTTTTTTTGGAACTGGTCAAATAAATTAGTAGGAAAAGATATTTTACATAGGATTATAGCAACATAGGATTAAATAGATACTGAACTTATTTAAGTTCAATATTTGAAGCCGTTATTTCACCCCTTAACTATTATAACATATACATTCGAGTAACAAAACTAAGTACGCTCATGCTAGTAATAGTCGAAAAACATCATTTGCGGAACTCCCTCATTACCTCCGGATTCGATCCAAACCGCATCATTAACTACTGTATCACAGAATAATTCCCAAAGCAATTACAAAACAATAATGTATTCATGTCTAAACCGAATCGTATATATAATTAATTATTCATATATTTATACACTGGTCTAACTTGAACTGTAACTCACTTTGATATTCGAATAAATTGTGAACTAAACAGGGGTCACTGTAAAGTGGATAGATGTAGTAAGGTTGACAAAAAGAAAAACAATTATTTTATTTTATAGAATAGATTATTTTTTAATAACAGACTCGAGAGACTTGACGCGAAAAATTTAGTTATATAGCAATTGTCTATTTTGTTATTTTGACACGAGAAGAGAATAATTTTATATTTTAGCCAAAAATTGCGTAAGGACACTTACTTTGGAAGAATTAACGTTTAAATGTGCAAAATGCTAAAAAAATCAATAACACAATAAAATTAAAAATGTGTACCAAAATTAAAAGAATATACAATATGAATTTGTAGTACTCGTACTAGTCAAAGAAATACCCTTAAAGGCGATCCTATAGCGACCTCTAGGCCATCTCTATTATTAACTAATATGTTAATTACCTCATTTTGTCAGAGTGTTCATACTTTAATTTGAGCTTATAATGTAAAACAGTTTAAAGGTAAAGAAACATATACTTTAAAATGAATCAACTTTTGTCTGTTGTTCTCTATAAGATATAGGTCTGGAACAGGCAGCTATTTATCACGACTGATCTAGTCTGACACCGTTCACAATTTATGTAAAGTTTAAAAATAGTAATACTAACTGTAGCGCTGTAATAAACTGTCTTATATATTAATAAAATAACTAATACACCTTACATATAAAACGCTCACACCACGAACCTTATAAATAATTTTGGTCCATCGAAATGGTTTTGGCTCGAAAGACCAAAAGATCGGACCCTCAAATCACAAAACTTATAAAATGGAGTAAACGATGATTTACACAAAAGCACTTACCTATCACAGGCGGAGTTAATGTCTGGTCCCATGGCTGATCGTCTTCAGTTTTCCGAAAACTTCGTTCCACTATCACAAAATAAAAAGCAACATTTTAAAATATGTTTAAAAATGCTGATATTTATAAAATAGCGTTCTATTTCTAATATTTTTGCAAAATACAATTTAAAAATAAGAACCGCCTCTTTTTTTGAAGTTGGTAAAAAATATAGACAAAAATCAGTCGCTTGTGATGTATATTTTATTATTTAAATCACACAAGGAATAAATAGCGGGAGACTAAAACACACAAAGAACAACCAGACTCGGAACAAAAATTTGAGGAAGATACAAAGTGACAATCCATGTGGGGAAACCCCATGTGGGGTTTGAACCCACAGCACTCAGCCTAAGAGAGGGCGGCGTGGCAACCGTTTAAAGCACTACGTTATTTGCGCAACCAAGTATTACATCTAAATAAAACCACTG
Source organism: Spilosoma lubricipeda (assembly GCA_905220595.1). Classification (NCBI taxonomy): domain Eukaryota; kingdom Metazoa; phylum Arthropoda; class Insecta; order Lepidoptera; family Erebidae; genus Spilosoma; species Spilosoma lubricipeda. The sequence continues at coordinate 12,473,321 of HG992300.1, read as the reverse complement.
CCGCAATTGGAAACAAAATACCCTAAATGTTGTGTAATAGTTTAGATATGTAACTGTTTAATTTCTTTTAGTTAAACTTCTAAGACAACAATATAACGCACAACAAAACTCTTAAATTTAAGGTGATTTTAAGGCAAATAATTCATCATCTCAGCCGAAAGACGTCCACAGTTGTACATGGGCCTCCCCCAAGACTCCCTAATAACAATCGGTCCTGTGCTGCTTTCATCCAACGGTTTCCTGCGACCCTCACCAGGTCGTAGGACCACCTTATAAGGGGCCTACCCACGCTACACATTACAGTACGCCATCTAGCCCCAATGGACATCTTGTCTGAGAGAAATATGCCCTGCCCACTGCCACTTAAGGTTGGGAATTCTACAATGGCATGGCTGACAATGTCAGTGACCTTGGTTCGTCTACGGATCTCCTCATATCTGACTCGATCCCGCAAAAGAACGCCGAGCATTGATCTCTCCATTGCTGTTTGAAAAAATACATAATGTAAAAAGTGCAGATAAAGACTATGCAGAAGCATCACTAGGCCGCCATGGTGTCACCATGCTGCATTGTTGCATTGTCTGCATTCGCAGTATGGTGACCACCACTCTTGGATTCTGCTTATGCTTTCCACCGGGCAGTGTAGAATCATTTTGGCAGGGCCATACATAAAAAAAAGCGCCAGATACACAAAAAAATGTTTTAATATTGGAAAATACTTACTGATGAGAAAATGCCCCGTGTTGGATGCCTTCCTCGATTTCTTGTCGCTAGTGTCCATATCTGTAATAGGTCATATTTTTTACACAAAGTACTAGCAATTAATCAAAAGCGAGAAAGGACGATTAAAACAAGCTGACTGTTTTTTTATAAACAAACATTTAAAAAAAAACGTTTTCAATTACCAGTACAGCCAACATTACACCTCAGCACACCACACGGGAAACACCAGCTTTCAAATCAAAAAGAATTGTCAGAATTGGTTCACCCAGTCGAAAGTTATGAGGTATATAAAAAGTAAAAACACCAGTCGAATTGAGAACCTCCTCCTTTTTTGAAGTCGGTTTATAAAATATTATTTATATATATTCTTTACATTCTGTAGTTTTACCCTGCAAGTGCACGTGCCGCTAGTCGCCCAGCGTCCATTAAATTAAAGTGAAACATACTGTTGAGTTTATTAAAAACAGTCTTGGAAGATAATGACATTATGAATAAACCGGATCGCATTATTAATATTGACGAAAAGGGTTGCCCGCTTAATTTGCACAAATCACCAGGAGTTTTAGCTGAACGTGGATCCAAGAAACGACATTCAGTAACCAGAACATGGCGAAAATCTCACAATACTTTCACATATGGCGATATTTACCTGTCCCGTCGGAGATACGGCCAAATTTTATTTTTTTAATCGTTACGGTACTGTAACTTTGTTTTAAGTCGTTGTATTTTTTACCTTTGTTATAAAGATATTTTTTTTTTTTTTTTATGGTTGACCCTGCCCAAATGACTCTACTCTGCCTGATGGAAAGCATGAGTAGAATCCAAGAGTGGTGGTCACCATACTGCGAATGCAGACAATGCAACAATGCAGCATGGCGACCCACACCATGGCGGGCTAGTGATGCTTCCGCATCATTGGGCCTCCGGTCTCGCACTCACCAACGAAACACGACAGCATGATCGCTGTCATTTTACGTTGATTTTCTGTGCGAGGGTAGTACCGCCCCGGTCGAGCCGGCCCAACAGTGATCCCAGAAATCAGCGTGGCTCTACTACCTTGAATAACCACACTTCATGGATAATTGCTAAAATTTGGTTGCTTTAACTTTATTACTATAAAAAAAAGGTGACAAACCTTAAGGTGGTCATATTCGAACCAGGTACCTTACTATACATTTCTCATCACTTTTTGTAAAGGATTCACACACATTTTTAATTTTCTGTGCCGTGCAGTTTTCCTGCGTAATTTGCTCTCAAAGTCGGCTCTTGGGATACCCACGGGATGAATGTATTGTGAAGAACTTGAGGTTGAATTTAAATTGTCAGTAAATTAGTCTCTTCGCCGCCACTCCGTCCGTCGGGGTTGGCCCTAAAGGTCAACGTGGAAGTGCGTGCGTGTGTGGGTGTGTGTGTGTGTGTGTGTATGAGTGTGAGTGTGTATGAGTGTGTTTGCGAGTGTGTGTGTGTGTGCGAGTGTATGTGTGTGTGTGTGTGTGTGTGTGCGAGTGTGTGTGTGTGTACGTATGTGTATGTGGGGATGGTACTGACTGGCGGGCTGGTTGTTGTAGTGGATGCGCTCCATGAAGCGCGAGATGCGGTTGTTGTGGTGCTCGCCGTCGAGGCAGCAGCCCTCCTCCACGCTGCGAGCGCACGCCCGGTGCACAATCAGCTTGCAGTCTGACAACAACACAATGCATATATCAGCTTGGACTTGCTTACTGTTCTCTTAGGGGCAAGTTAAAGCTGTTTTAAGATGTGTATATGTTCGGTATCTCATCATCTATGCAATCGCTTTTCTTTTCTATTTACTGAATTGTTGCTCTCAATGACATTCTATAACTTGAAATATATAGTCTTAATAGATAGTTTTTGAAATGTATTTAGCATGTCACAGAAAAAAAAATACGGGTGACAAAAAACCGATGTCAAGCAGGTTTTCGTTTTTCCAATAAGTGAGTGAAGTCACCAGAGCCAAAACCCCCTAGATCTCGGGGAAGAGATTCAAAGAGCGACTATTTTACTCTTGAATTGCAAGTTTCCACAGACGATGGTCGTTATATGCTATCAGGTGGTTAAATAACCCTCCTGTCATATTGAAACGTGTTAGGGTTCGATGAATTTTGAAAAATAAATCTTCTGATAAAAGTGACTTTATTAAAAAACACTGTTAAAGCACAGTGCAACTCAGCTCTTAATTGTCGCCGAGGTCGTAGGTTACTCGCTGATGTCACTCAGTTATTAGTTGCACTGTAGCTCTAACTGAACTGAACTGCGGCCCGCGAGACGCCTTTTTATATTACATGCCGTTATTACTACTACATTTAAGAGAGGTCGTTGTCAGAATGTCCAAGAACGTCGGCGAATGTATTCGAATCAACCGCGCGATAATCAATCTATATTCAACGCTATGGATATCGATATAAGGTTCATTGTTCTGTGCCTCAAGAAATCAGCAAGAACTTTCGCGATGTTTAACTGTATCGAGTCTTGTTCTGGAATGATTTTTCTTCGTAGCAATATATAAATATCAAAGTTAGTGTATGTAAACAAAGTAGTACCTGTACAGACGTAGGCCTGTGGTGCGAGACCGCTGATGATGTTCTGGCAGTGGTGGCAGTGCCCCACTGACGTCAGCGCCTGCAGCTGTAAGTGGTGGCCACGTACCACGAACTGGAACAATTCCCCTTCATTTAACTAGTTTCATACATTCGTAGATGATAATATAAAAAAAAATGAGTTGTACTAGCTAGAAATTTAAAAAAATATTTTACTACACAAGCGTCTTGAGAAATTAATTGTTAGTCTTGCTAAAACTTTAGAAGCGGAGCATCAATTTAAGTCAAGGGAAGTGCAATCTGTTGTAATTTTATATTATATTCTTCTATTCCGTTTTTCGATACATGTACGTCTATGGACGTTTAATTAAAACATGATTAATATATTGGTAAAGGACAGTGTAGTAGTGTGAGTCACCATGCTGCATTGTATGCATTCGCAATGAGTAAGGTGACCCCATGGTCTGCCATCAGAGTAGAGTCATTTTGGCAGGCCCATACATAAAAAAAAGAATCCAGCATGACGTCACTCACTCTATTTTGATAAAACTCACAAGATGCGTAACTTTTTTATAACATAGCTTTAACCAATAAGGCCTGTAATTCACAAATAAAAGTATTCTCTACAAAAAATCTCAACATAATCATAATGAAATTATGAAAATATGTAAAAACAACAAAAAATTATATTTAGAGATTCAGAAACAGAAATATACACGAGTAAAACTGACAGATGTATTGAAAGCACTCACAGGTTGCGGATGCTGTTTGGTGATCTGTTTAGCGCGTTGCTTGTAGAGCTTATCGCGCTGGAGAAACGAGGCGCGGGCTCCCCCCACGGCCGCTGCCACTGACGCCGGCCTGCGGAGGATAACATCATCAGCATTGTACATACAGTGGTGCTGTACTATAAGTGTGATCAGTACATAACCACTGAACTATATAGGTATGTAAAGAAAGTAATCTTCTTTAATTTTAAATTTGGTGTCTTTACAAAAGTCAAACTTGATAGTCTATAGTTTGTCAAGAGGTTAGGAGTAATGGAAATGGTGTGTTATGAAAATGACCGAAAAGTAAACTTTTATTAAGATATATTTTGTGATAAAACAATTAGAAATAGTGAAGAAGCAAACTTTGAGTGTCATTTCTTTGTTTTCAGAAGCAATACATTAGTTTATTTCTATCCAAAACGATAAGATTTGGTCATACAAAAATATACTAAAATACTCGGTACGAGTATTTTGTATTCGATACCCAAACAGGATACGAAATTATTTAATCGATAAGTAGTGAGCATATCAATGCTCTCAAAAAATCTCTGTCAAAAATCTTGTGAAGTCGCTGTAAGGCGATCTAATGTTACATTTTTTAAAAATAAACAGACCTTTTTGAAGTAAGTACCTAAAGGAGAAATCAAATAGCGCGTTTTATCAGCTTCTTGTTACACATTTTCGTTCCCTATCAACAAATTACTCTTTCTCTCTCTCTCTCAAACTCTCAAATTGCAGAAAAACAAGAGGAAAGATGTCAATGATCTATTCAAGTTCTACTGAACAAAATAGCCATTTAAATTAGACACTAGCTTTAAACACATACAGCACTTGTTTTTGACATTAAACTATTAAAGTAATTAGCAAAATATCCGTTTGAACTTATGCTATGATCGGATGATTCTTATAATTATTTTAGAGAAAGTATTTAGAAAGCCGGAACAACAGTTCAGTATGTGATTTTCAATTCTTTTAAATTGAGATACATAATACGAATTAGACGAATGTTCATATAATCCTTACTAAATACTAAAGTAATTCTGTCAGTGTAAAGTCTTTCTGTCGCGCTACCCACCAAAACTAGTGAATCGATTTAAATGTAATTTGGTACACAGATAGTCTAGAGCCTGAGAAAGGACATAGGCTACTTTCTAATGCAAAAAAGGATTGTAAGGCAATGCTACCTAAAGTTACTATTCCAAGCGGACAAAGTCATCAACTTCCAATTCATTAAAACAAAAAAATTCACGTAATACACATATCGTGTTGGCGAATTTTTAAAATTAATAACAAAAATACTGTTACAGACATATATTAACATACATTCACAATCACATTACATATATACATATTCTTATAACTACAACAGGGCGTATATAGACAACATTGTCAGAAAGTCAGTCTTCTAGTCACATTACTGTTCACTGACAGAAGAGGGTACAATCAACCACTTACTTGCTACTTTTTAACTTCTTCTTATACTTCTTAGGAGACTGCCACCATCGCCGGCGGACCTCCAAGGCCTCAACATCACTAATCTCAACACTAACCATAACGAATAACCACGACACCATACGAACAACTAAAAATAATCATACACAGGAAAACTATGCGGAAAATGAATCATTGAAATATTAGTTTTATGTAATAATATCGCTTGTTTAACTGTACTGCCGCTAATATTTAGCTATTGTATACCACTTAAATATAATGTTACATATTTCCTCTCGTTTTCCTGCAATTTGATGGTTTTTTCGGGATTGCACAATGAGAATGTATCAGACATTAGACGGTAGATATGTGAAAGTTTACTCAATGTAATTAAAAAAATAAAATAAAAACATCGTAAATATCTGCCTGCGAAGACCGCAAGAACTTCCGATCTAATTCACATCGTGCATTCGTGCAATATTAAGGCGCGTCTCTACGAAATTGTTGGCAATTTCAGTGTATCCAACTGTTGGCCACTCTTCAAAAAATTGCCAACTTTTGTTTCCATTGTGTCTAGACTGAGGTCACCAACAATTTGAAAACATTTCAACTAAGCATCTCCACCATAGAGGTATTATAGAAAGTATAAATATATACCTCTATGGTCTCGACAGGGCCAATAATTATCTGCAACAAGCATATTCTTTTGATTTTTATCGCCAAAAACAGAAACACGGTTGCCATCATTTTCAACACGTGTTGACAACACAAAAGTTGCTAACTTTTGTTCAGTGGAGACTCGGCTTTACGTCACATTTATTGACAGCATTTTTGGTCCACTCTGAGACTTTACTAGATGGCACTACTTTCTTTCTTTTTTTTTTACTTTACTTTTACTAGATACCGCTGTGTGTTGGAGTAGTAGAGTAGTATTAGTTTATACAAATAATGTACGCTATGCATAATTTGCAGGATCTGAGATGATATTTTATTTTGGTTCAAATACTGAAGAATATAAACAAAATATTTGTTAAACATTTTTTTTTTCAAGTTCCTACGATGCGGCGTCGCATCGTAGTTATGTGTTGGAGCCCTAACATGTTATCTGTGGAAGTGATATTCTGAGATGGAACGGATGTGTGTAACAGGTACTCGGGAAAGGGGTTGATACTTATTCGTTTTGTAAATAATGTACGTGGATTTTGTACAATAAAGAAATGTTCAAAAATTAAATAAAACACATATTCAAAAGAGTCGGTTATAAACAAACAGAAACAAATACAAATAGAATATATAGAAACTAGTCATGTCGCTATTTCGACAGTAATAAGATGTTTTCATAGTCGATTTCAGTCACGGTGACCGGTCTACACGGAGATCAGTAAATTACGCAGGAGACATTATAGTGCACAAGTATACGCAAACACAGGTGTACTCTCTGTTCCCTCAATTTTATATACTGATGGGATTATTATCGTACACCACCGGCGAGAGATTAGGCTCTGGACCGACGGCTTTATGTGCACGGGAGCTAAGATACCAACTTCCGATTCTGGCTTTTGGCTCGATTCACGTATACAAACGTCAACTGTTGGCAAGCGACATGGCTGTTTTTTGCATAACCTGATCCTTGTATTTGTGTATCTATTCACGGGTAAAGCAAATAAATTCGTGTTAAATATGTTACAGGTAACGTAGGCGCATAAAGTTACCCACAAAACTGAGAGGTTTATCTGTCCAGTTACAGCCATCAGGTAAGGTGTTGAGTTGAGTATAGACCATAAAGTTAAGTGCACGGGTATGTGAAGTTGTAATGCCTCATCTAGACTCTCGTGCGGCGTCTTCTAGGGACGTTCGGTATAAGTATCGGTGTTTGGAGGAGACAGGAGAGTTAGTGATTCACACTCTCGCAGAAGTATGGTGGATTGTCTCGCGTACCGCTACTCTCCTCAGCTACAGCGAGGTGAGGTGAAGGAAGGCGAGGGGCCTAGGCGCACCGTCCTCACTCTCGCAATTGCGTGGCCTCGTAGACAATTTGAATAGGGAATGCCATTTAATAATAATTATTTATTTTATTGAAATCGATATCGAGCGATATTACGGTCTCACAGAAAACCAGTGTGAAATAGCGCTTGTTCCGTGTTTCACCGAGTGGGTGAGGATACCGGAGACTCATACTCTAACCCCTCCCCATTTCTCAAAAGCCGGCAATGCACTTGTGACGCTTCTGGTGTTGCAGGTGATATTAGGTGGCGGTAACCGCTTACCATCAGGCGATACGTTTGGCTACCATAAAAGGAAGGCTAAGGGTGTACCTGCAGTGGAGGGCGAGAGCGGCGGCGATGAGCGCGGCGAGCAGCGTGTGGTGGGCATCGGCGTGCGCGTGCGCGTGCGAGTGCGCGGCGTGCACGTGCGCGCCCGCCCCCGCCCCCGCCGCGCCGCGCAGCACGCCCGTCATCAGCTGTTCCACCACCACCAGCTCCTACACACCACACAAATAGATTATTTACAACCTTTGTTCGCCACCTTTCTTTATTCCTTAGCGGGCTTAGTCTCGAATCCTCTGCACGTTATGATCACACTTCAACAACCTTTATATAAAAATCGAAATACGGAAATTTATTTACTACATTAACCTAATAATAACCATTAATATACCAAAAGTTTCTTATTTCGATGAAAAATATCTAATACAGAAGTCAAAAAGACTATTACCGTTACCGTGGCGACATGCTACCACGTTACGTGATTAACGAACTTGTAACACAGTTTAACGATACGTCACCATAACAATATACTCTTTATTTCTAGAGAATATTGCCAGCAGGCCCTGACCTGAGCCTTATCCACGTCGCACTTGTCGATGACGGCGTCCTCAGGCCCGTAGAGCGTGCCGAGCCCCACCTGCCGCTTCACCTGGAACTCCGTCAGCTGCTGCGTCAGCTCGTCTTTCGCTTTTTGACGAGCTTTGCGGAACACGTTGCGTAAGAGTTCCTCTTTCTCGTATTCTGCTCAACATACATTCAAATTGATAGACTGCACGAGTGGTTAGCGGTTGAGCAAAAAATATTGTTAAAAATAAAACTACCGGAAATTAAGTCGAAAAAAAGCGTCAACTGTCCGCTTTTCGGCACGGGTCGGCTAATCAATACATATAATCATAACACAATAAACACACTTACCATTAACTAAAACATGTTCAATTTCATTCGCCATATTCTCGTCAACTCCACTTAGCTGCAGTACCTATAAAACAATTAAATAAATTAATAAATATTTCGGACATCTATCACACAACGCCATCTAGTCCCAAGCTAAGCAGAGCTTGTGTTATGGGTACTAGACAACTGATACAAATACATATATACTTTTTTTTGTAAATACATGCATATTATATATAGAAAACACCCAAACTCCGACAGAAATATTTGTAGATCATACAAACATTTGGTCCGACCCGGGATTCGAACCCGAGATCTCACAATCAGCAGTCGCACACGTCAACCGCTAGACCAACGAGGCAGTATTAATTATTTTTATAATTTTATGATAACAGAATATAAAAAAAACTAATAATTAGTTTAAATGCATAACATTTAAAAATAGTTTTCAATATTCTTTAAGAAGTCTTTGTGAAAAGAAATTAAATGTTATTGTTAAAATTAAACCTATGAATGTAAATACTAGTATAAGACCTAATTAATTACGTGCATAAATATTCTAAGGAATACAATATAACGACAGTTATATCTAAAAGAAAAATATAAACACATCTAACAGATGTATGGGTTGGATAGTGGTAAAATACCAGTAAAATGTATTCCTATTGGGTTATATCTCCATGGGAATGAATGAATAATATTTTTTTAGAGGTATTCCCACTAGAGTACATTGTCATTGAGGATTTTATAACAAATATACTCAAAGCATGGATTAAAGTGGCAACATATTTATCTTATAACTTTTAGAAAGGAATTCAGTAATAATCTAAATAAGTAATTAAATGGTATTTTTTCCATTTAGAAACAAATGTTTTTCAATAATAAACGTATTTAGGAAAAGCCTTAGAAGTGACATGATTAGAGTACATTCCCGTGTTACCTGACACCGTTCAGGTATTATTCAGGTGGGTAGCGTGGTCAGGTGGGTAGTGTGGTCAGGTAGGTAGTGTGGTCAGGTGGGTAGTGTGGGCAGGTGGGTATTGTGGTCAGGTGGGTAGTGACATACCGCGTTGGGCACGAGGAAGGTGGAGTGTATCTCGTAGGCCCAGCGGCGCAGCGTGTGCGAGTGCACGCCACTGGCCGAGCGGTACGCGTCCGTCAGCACCAGCAGCAGGCACGCGCACGCGCACCTACAAACGTACACATCATTACTTACACAATTATACACATACTAGCTGCACTCCATGGTGTTACCCATTACCTATTGTTGTGTGTTGTACCTTTACAATACTAACTGCGGGTAACATAGTGGGGTGCAACTAGTCTAAAATAAAAGTAACCTAAGTGACTTCTTATAACATCAGCTATCTGCCAGTGATAGTCCAGTCAAAATCGGTCGAACCGTTCCAGAGATTAGCTAGGACAAACAGACGGATGGACAGACAGACAAAATTTTTTAATATTGTGTTAAGGTCATACAAATAAAAAAATGTTACTTTAGCGGGCTCTATAGACAAGTTACAAATAGTGCAACCGACATTAGATACCGTAATAACGGGATCGTGTCTTGCCGCGTTCTCTTGAGGATTGAATGACGCATCGTTGTCGAAGTGGCCGACCAATATGGCGCCTTCCCATTGGCCGGTGAAGGCGTAGGACGGCATGCTAGCGACTCCGCTTGTGTATACACATATTAATTTGTGATGCAAGTACCGAATATACTTCCATATGCATTTTGTGAAAAACTGTTAAATTACAAACAGACACTTATATTTTATTTATTTATATAGATAATGGTCACACGGTAGTCGAAATTCGGCCGTATTTTTTATAGCTGAGACCCGCGGTGTTACCCGCGATACAACAGCCACCTGTACTACCACCACTACTATCTGCCAGTGAAAGTCCTGCCGAAATCGGCCCAGCCGTTCTAGAGCTTAGCCGAAACAAAAAGACAGACAAACAGAAATTTTAAAAATCGCTTTTTTATGTAAGTGCCGCAGCTATATACTTTTACGTGAATTTAGTGATAGCTGTTAATTTGAAATTACAAACAGACACTTCAATTTTATTTGTTTTTATAGATTGTTTTAAGCTTTTAGCCTTCCTCCTCTATATAAACTTCAACTATGCCAAATTTCATACTCCTCTGTTGGCATCAAAGTAAAAAGGGGCACAAAA